>PVIU01000767.1:0-102136 GCA_004026605.1 Ondatra zibethicus | reverse complement strand
CGTGCCATTATCATTGGCTTCTTAGTCAGTCCCCATTGTCAGTCATATTCAGAGAGTCTGTTTCGATCACATGCTCGTTCAGTCCCAGTCCAGCTGGCCTTGGTGAGCTCCCACTAGATCGGGCACACCATCTCAATGGGTGGACGAATCCCTTGCGGTTCTGACTTCTGTGTTCATCTTCTCCCTCCTTCTGCTCTTCAACTGGGACTTGGGAACTCAGTCCAGTGTTCCAACGTGGGTCTCTGTCTCTATCTCCATCCATAAATACTTGTCTTGCCATTATTTATATTAGTCTTTGATTTAGCCAGTAGAACCTTAAAAAGAGTTTTATTTATTTTGGAATGTGTATTGTATATATATATATATATATATATATATATATATGTGTGTGTGTGTGTGTGTGTGTGTGTGTGTGTGTGTGTGTATGTTTGGTATCTTTGGATTCCAGAAGAGGGCATCTGATTCCCTGAAATTGGAGTGCAGATGGTTGTGAGCCACCGTGTGGATGCTGTGAACTGCACCTGGGCCTTCTGTGAGAGCAACAAATGTTCTTGTCTATTGCAAATCTCATTAGACCCAAACCAGCAAAACTGTTTATTGTATTGACACTTGAAAAGTACTTCAAGATGAATATGTCACTTCCTCATTGTTGGGGCCCTGAAAATGTTCATTTTGTGGTTAGGTCATGAGACCAATATTTCAAAGATATGTGACCCATATGCAAATGGTGAAGGACATGAGTCCTGCTTGGGTATTTGTGTTTATTTATTAGACAAAGTGAAACTACAAATTTTATGTAAAAAAAGACCATTATGAATTACATACAATTTAAGCTAACATATATTGAAATAATATTGCAATGTACATATGCTCAATTGCCAAAATGTAGGAGAAACATAAGTGCTCTAAGAGACAATGACTCCCCAACTCAGGATGAGCACAGTGATGATCTCAGGATGTCTACTCTGCAGGATTCACTTTTCCTTCAGGGCACCATCAATATTTCTTGGTATCTGGATTCATGTGAAGAAGCTTCAGGAAGTCCAAACACTTTTTATAGTAAACTGAATCCAACCAACATTGCCTATTCACTTCAACATTGCCTATTCACTTCTGTGTCCCATCCTCTTCCACTGTTCTTTAAGATCAAACACCACATATCTATGAGTCGCAGGATCCTCTTCTTGTTCACCAACTTAGAAAATGAATCAATTTTCATCTCCTTTCAAATAGTCAAACCTTTTATTCTTCCTTGAAAATGCCTGCTGCTTCCCAATTCAAGTACACTGCATTTCCATCAGTGGTAGATATATTATATTTTCGTTGTCCCATGCAGTGAAGTACTCATGCATGCTAACTTTACAGAACCTTTCTCAAAGCTAGCACACCCCTGAAAGCATCACCAAAAGAAGTAGGCAAATTATTTCCAGTACTCCCTAGAAACTTCCTACCTTCTCTCAGTCACTAATTTGGGGAAGTCACACTGGAACAATTTCCATACTTTAAATGTGCCATTATTAAACTTTATATTTAGGGGGTTACAGAGGATATACAAGTGAGCATACTCTATGGTATGAACAGTGCATGGACAAAATGTGTATACATAGAGTATGTAAAAACAAACATGAACTGAGTATGTGCAAAATGATTCCTGCTCAGCATGTTTGTAAAACTTATACCTGTTTATCTATTAAAAGTTTCATTGTTTTTATTACTTAACTGTATTTTGCTGATTTAACACATTGAGATGTGTCCAACCATGGCTCTTGGGAGTCTCTCTGCAATTTACATACTCAAGAATGTCCTTCTTACAGATATTCTCTGTACATTTATGTTGCTTGTAGAGTCAAGATGGTAGACTGATATGGGCTTCCCCGCTCTATGCTGTGAATACGTTTTTATTACCATTGATTAATAAAGAAGCTGTTTTGGTCAATGACTTAGCAGAGTAAAGCCAGGTGGGAAATTTGAACAGATATATATAGAGAGAGTAGGCAGAGTCAGGGAGATGCCATGTAGCTGCCGAAGGAGGAAGATGCCTGCCAGTCCCTTAACTTACTGGTAGGCCACAACCTCATGGTAATACACAGATTAATAGAAATGGGTTAATTTAAGATATAAGAGCTAGCTAGAAATACGCTTGAGCCACTGACCAAACAGTGTTTATAATTAATATAGTTTCTGTGTGATTCTTTGGGTCTGAGTGGCCAGGAAATGAAAGGGCAGGCTTGATTCCACCTTTTAAGAATAACAAGTAGAATTTTATTTTATTTTCTTCCCCTCCCCCAACTTTTTTGGAAACAGAATCTTGCTATGAAGCCTAGGCTGCTTCTTTGGAATTGTGATCTTCTTGCCTCTGTCTCCCAAGTATCAGATGCCCCACAAACTTTTTATACAAAATGAATGTCCCTATAAACTCCTTTCTTAGGTGTATGTGTGGATACTGCAAGTACTTCTAATTATTTGTGTTGCTTTTTTTCTGTATGCTGAAAAGACAGAGGCATAAAAAGTCTGCAGTTTTTAAGTTATCCTATTGATGTCTTTTGACTAGTTTAATTTATTCATCTTCTTTTAAAAAATATTTTATCATTTTATGGTTAACAGTGTTTTACCAAATGCCAGAGTGTATCACATGAAATGTTTGTAGAGGCCAGGAGTGGGCATTAGATCCCATGGAACTGGAGATACAGATACTGGGAAGCAGCTAGGTGAACAATAGAAAATGAACCCAAGTTTCTCTGGATAAGAAGTCAGTGCTCTCAATGGCAAAGCAATCTCTCCAGCTTTATTTTTATGTAACTTGGCTTCCCCAATTTTTCCTTAGAATTCAGACATTATTTTAAATATCTTCTGATAGTCCTTATATTATTTACTAGAAGCTATATAACAATATCCTTGATAATTTATTTATGACAAAGTTATTTTTATATGGCATTAAGCAGTAGACAAGTTTCTCCCCCACACAGATATCACATTCACTTCCTAAAGAATGTTGAGAGATGAGGTAACAAAAATGTTGTCCTGTATTAGTGCCAACTCTATCACAAATGTCCAGATGTGTGGGTCTATTTCTGGACTCTATTCAGTCCCACTGATCTCTTCATGTACTCTTACTCTAAAATCATACTTTCTTATTTACTGTTCATATATTGACAAGAAGCCCATGAACTACTTTCTTTCATAATGCTTTATAGGCTAGTTTCTTCTTTTTGAGGAAACTATGCCATATATATAATTATTATCCATATGCCATATATATGCAGATACACAAATTTATCTATATGCAAGCAAAACATACATATGTACATGCAAACACACACATGCATGTTATATAAATATAACATATAATATATATGTTAGTATCAGCTTAGACATTCAACAAAAGCAATCACTCTTAGTCATTGCATGGGATTCTCAATCTTCTTGTCTCAGCTCCCCTCGTGCTGAGACTGCAGTTCTATACCACCATGCCTGTTGAGAAATTATCATCTGTCCCAAAATGTTAGTGTGGTAGATGATAGAAATCCAACTCTTGAAATGTGGCTGTTCTGAAGGTAATATATTTTTCTTCATCTGTAGATTCTGGGTTTAAAGTCTGAGTATTTCTTGTATTTGTGTGATATCTTTTCATCTATGCAATGAGACTGAAATGCAGAGTTTTAACTCTTCTTAGCTAATGAGTTGGGAAGGGCTGTTTCACTGCTAACATCTAAAACTACATAAGAATGCCCATAAGTATGTCTTAAAAATTGAGAACTAACCAACAGAAAGGCCATTTTAATTTATACTAGTGATGTTTGGGGAGCTTTTTTAAAAGCAATTTATTTTAATAAATATGGATTATATGTGTTTTCCATTTCTTTGCTTGTCAGTTTGTGTGTTGAGATTTTTAATGAATGTACCTTAAATAATCAAAAGTCAGTTGAAAAAAAGTCTTTTTATAGTATAGCCTATCACTGCACATTGGTACTGTTGATATGTTAATATGAAGCTGATGTATTTCCTGTTATTTGTTCTTATAGAATCTGCAGTGATAAAGTTTCTTCACACTCTGACATTCATAATCTCTGCTTTCTCTTTTCCTGTTGACTAATCTTGAAGTCATTTTGTCAACTGAGTGGATTTCCAAGAAATCAACATATTCTTCTGAGCGTCTTTTTTCATGCAGAGCTTTAGGGTGTCTGTGCCACCTCTGCTTTACCGTTATTCACCCTTTCACAGCCTTTTGATTCAAATCATGATTATTCTGTAGTTTCTTGAGGTGCACATTTTGTTAGACCTTCTTCTTCCTAGCAGATGTGTTCTAAAATGAACATGTCTTTGTCAGGAAGGCTTCATTTACATACTAGCATTATTCAGAGAGAAGTACCTACAGGTTTTCCTTTGATTAGTGTCATGTACCAATCACCAAAAAGATGAAGAATTTTTTATATACATTTTTGTTACTGAGTTCTGTTTCTAATCTTCTCTTATTGGAGAACATAAAATTTTATACTACGTGCATTATATAATGAGTCTTTCTTGTTTGGGACACTGTTATGGTCAGAATCTTTTGGGGGAAGATTCTATGTGCAATGAAAATATTACATGCCTTTCATTTTTGGTTGCACTATTCTACTAGAATTATTAAAGCCATTTCATTTGCCATGCTACCTGCATCTAGGAAAAATGTCATTGTCTTCTATAGGTTCATCAATTATCCCCTTGTCTGGCTGGTTATGAAAACATACTGTTACCTGTTTAGAGGTTTGTTCTGTGTATGCAGAGGAAGAGCTCTTGTGCTATTGCATCTTTGTAGTGAGTTACATTGTGTTTTACTGTTACTTTGAGATCTTATCAATTTTGTGCCAGTAATTCAAAATAGGCTCACATAAAATTTACTATTGTTTTAAATACACTTTTCCTGCCTTTAAAGTGCTGATACTAAAATTGCTTTTAAATTAGTCTGACAAGATTTAGTTTTGTTTGAATCACTTGGTGTCTTTGCAACATACTTCTCACTTTTGCTAATTTCTAACCCAAATACTCTCTAGAAACACCTCTCAGAGTTAGGGTTCATTATGGATTATAGTTTCAGAGGCTTCAGTCCATTGTCCTTTGCCCAGCATGCTTGGAGATGATATAATGGTGACTCCTGTTAGCAGCTAAAGACCTCAATCACTTCATTAGCTGAGCAGGAAGGAGTCAGGGATAACATAACCCTACACACAAATACTCAGCATCCTAATTCTCCTAGCCATATCTGACTCCTAAAGTCTTAAAACTTTCTGAAATAACACCACTCACTGGGCACCAATCATTTAAAGTCTGCCTCTGACAGCAACAGTTCATACTAATTCTATAGCAACAGTTAATTTAATTGCTTATGTAGATTAGTTTTGGTCTTCTATAATAGTCTGTTTTATATTAGACTCATCTCTCCTATATTCCCTTTAAAAATTCTTGCCTTTTAGCTTTTGGTTTATCATTTTATTCATTTTCTTTTTCAATAACTATTTTATTGTTCAAAACTATTCTATGAAATTTTTGTAAATAAATATAATGTGTTCTGATTATTCTTACCTCTTACCACTTTCATCCCTCCTCTATGCTGCTTATCTTCCCCTTCTACAGTCATGTGCTTTTTTTGTTTTATAACCTACTCATTTTAATCAGTGCTGTTCATTTGAGCCTGGTCAGCTCACCCTGAGGATACAACTGAAGACATAACTGTACCTCCTCCAGAATCCAATCTAACCAGTAATTCTGTGGGGGAGGGGTCTATAAGTCCCTCTGTCATCCAAGATTGGAGGTGAACAGGCATAGTCTTATGCAAACACTGGTCAAGAACCTTCAACTGATATGAGATCATGTTGGAATGACTGCCATGCCCTGAAGATAGAATTTCATAACCCTTCTCAATATCCTTTGGTTATTATATTATTTCTGCTGTCTTTTCCACAAATATCCCTCATCATTAGAGGGGATACTATAAATGCCTTGTTTAGGCCTGAACACTTGTTAATAATTTATCCTTAGCATCTTGAGCAGTCACGAATCTTTACAATCACTATTGTTCACTGAAGTTTCTCTAATTAAAGTTGGCAGTAGCATATACCTAAGGTATAAACACAAATATTTAGATATATTTAGATGACCTTTTGAATAAAATCTGTCTTGTCCTGTAGAGCAACCTCAAATATGATCTGAGGGCAGTTCTCTATAAGCTATTAACACAGACCCCTGTTTTTGTTACTTTTTATGCTATATACACGTATCTCTTTAAACTATTATAGCATAATTTAATTTATAACTCTTTTCCAATTTTAAGACAAATAAAAAGATTTTAAATACATTAACAATTTATTTTATACTTTTGTCTGTGGCATTTGGGATAACTAACTTAATATATATATATATATTAAATCACAAAAGACGTTTTCAAAAACATTTACATGTGTGTATTGTACACATTACGGCCAGTGTGTAGAGGAAAGTGGACAACTTTATAGGGTTCTTTATCTCTTTTAACCATGTCTGTTCTAGAGAACAAACTCAGATTGCAAAGGTTGACTGTAATGACCTTAATCCACTGAGTCATCCTGCTGATCAAGATACCTTCTCACAGAAAACGTTTATTTCAATTTGCTGTATGCTTTTAACTGTGTCTCATATCTACACACATGTATGTATACACATGTATGTATACACACAAGTATGTTTCTGCAGTTTTATTATTGTTTGTATTTCTATAATCTTATTTTAAGATGTTTCTGCTTGTGTTTTTAAAAAGATATTTATGCTTCTATAATCCAATTTGAAAGTATCTAATTCATGTTGAAAATTTTCTCAAATCATCCCCTAAATGTTATTTTGGCATACTCATCCTCCTTTTCTCCCGAGACTCCAATTATGTGTGTGTTTTCATGCTTTGAGTTTCTTCTTCAAATTTCTACATTGCCCCATGATTTTCCTCTCTGTATGTCCATGAAATAGTCTATGAAATCCCATCTTACTTAATTAACTAGTCAGTACGATTCTAAGTGCCAGTAAGTTCATTTATTACATTACTATTTTCAACATTTGATCTTTCATGGGCTTTCATCATCTTTTTCTGGTGACAATAATATTTATGTTCTTTATTTATTACTATTTTTCTCTTTATTTGTGTTCTATTTCTAGTGATTTATTTAAGGAAATTTTGTATGCAAGCAAGTCAGCCCTATGTCTACTGTCCAGTACAGTAGTGGTCCCAAATATATCTTGTTCGCTTTCCCTGAGCATCTTCCTTCTCCTCGACCCCAATACTTGTGCTTTTGGCCCCTAGACCAATCACCTTCTCTGATTATTTCTTTGACTCTCAGCTGCAACCTATCAATAGGCAAGGCTGTGAGATGTGAGCACACATGGAATTTCACAGTCTTGTTCTTCTACAAACCCGACTTTATCCTTTCCTATAGATCACATGATTAATAGAGCGTCTATCAGATTTTCAGTTCCTTACCTCTTCCTTCATTTGGATTCCTCATGCCATGGGTCATCTTGTCTAAGAAACAAACATCTTGGAGGAGTACCAGGGTATGGCCGATTGACTGTGAAACTCTGCCCTTTCTAAGTCTCTGCCCCTTCAAGCCTTGGCTGTCTTGGAGTTCGTTGACTCTACATTTTATACACTAACTCAGTAGGTGGGTTGCTCTGACAATAAGGAGGATCCAGCCTGTTACTTTCTTCAGGGTTTAATTTTTGATCTTAGAATCACAAAGTAGCTTAGAAATTAAAGACTCGCCTGCCTTGCATGCACATCTAAGCTCATCCCTTTTCTTCTCTCTTTCAGCTCTGACACGAATATTATCATGATACAAAGAATGCTTAGATACAAACCCTGCATTTGTATCTAGGTAACATTGTCTAGTCATGTTACCATTCAGAGTGTTTACCTAAGGTTCAGTTTCCTCATCTGCAAATTAGATACAATACTACAAATGATCCATCACACAGTGGGGCTTCAAGAATTAAAAATCACAGCGTATACAAACTTACTTGCATGGGATACCTAATAGGGATGTCAGATCTTTGCTTTAATTTTACTTTATTTTGGTCTTATTGAGTTACATGAATTTCCTTCTAAAAAAGATGTATTTTAATATAATTATTTATTATTCCCATATTTATACTCCCAAACATAATGCAGATCAACTTGAAATTTACCTAGGAATGCTACATGTCATCTTATTTCCTTAGGCTAACTTATACTGAAATTATCTTTTAACATTTATGGGTATTTCTAGATGTCTACTTCCACTCTATTGCTGTTGCTTTGTATTATCTTACAGACTCTCACCTGCCAAAAGCCTTGTCCTCACTATGTTTCTGTGTCCCTCTGCACATAGCACCATCCTGATACTCAGATGCTGCAAACTGTGTGAGGTTGACTTGCCCTCCATATCACAATTTTCCAGGCAACAGATCTCACACTGCATTCCTTTTATCCTCCTTGCCTCCAAATCTCCAACTCCTCTAGCAATATGAAAACACACACACACACACACACACACACACACACACACACACAATTTTCAAGTTCAGTTTTATAATCATATGTCTATTTGGCAATCAAGTAAAGGGTCATTAAACCTTAAATTATTTTGGGAAAAAGTTTGAGCATTCTCATTGTGGATTCAATTTAACTTGTTTATTTGTTTGTGTGTTTATTTCTCATACTTAGGACATTTATATAATAGAGGTACTTTAAAAGTCAAATGGAATAATAAATAATGCATTTTATTAGGAAAGTCTATGAATAAACATTGTGATAAATTAATTTGTAAATAATGAAAACATTCAAAAATTTTAATGATTTATTTATATGTCGATTGGAAGGATATTTTTTCATGTTGTATTAAGTTTTTTTTCCCAAGGCTTCATTAAATGAAGTAGGTTGAAGGGAGGTAGAAATGAAAATAGATTTATAAAATGAAACCTTGACCTTGCCGACACTGAGGTAGCAATTTATCTGGGGAGGGGGTATTAAACACATAAGGAAATGTCAAGCTCTGAAATGGTAACGTGCTCTTGGAGAAGAGGAAGCTTTTTCTAACCCATATTTTTCAACAAGGTTTTGTGGGGGAAGATGACCAAATATACTTGGAAGCAGTAAAGAGTGTAGTATGCTAGGGCAGAATGATATATAAGGCTACAAAAAGATTGAGGGTATGAAGGTTAGATGAAGTTGTTGTTCACCACACAGGTCATAGCAACCATTCTCAATCTGTGGGTTGCAACACCTTTGCAGCTCTAACAACCCTTTCACAGAGGTCACATATCAGATATTTACATTACAATTGCAACAGTAATAAATTACAGTTATGAGGTAAAAATGAAATCATTTTATGGTTCGGGGGTCACCATTAAGAACTGAATTAAAGGATGAAAGCATTAGGAAGGTTGAGAACCATGTAGCTATAAGAATCCGAACTTGATCCTGCAAGGAAGTTGTGTAGAATGTTGGAAAATGTTGGCCAGAGCTGTATTTTAAAGACAGCACATACAAGATATGATGCATTGATTGGAAAGAGGGTGGGGGAGCTGCTGGACCCTGGCATCATACAATTCTATATAGATTGGCAAGAGATATGAAGAATGTGTGCCAGGACTGTGTTTGGACACAGTGCAGGCTTATCCATCCATTACTCTGAAGAGTCATACTGTTTGTAACTGTTGACCAGGGACAAACTAAATTAGTGAGCAATAATAAAACTTACAAAAAATAACCCAACAGTTAAGAAAGCAAGCTTGTCAAAGCTATGTCAGAATATATCTGCAAAGGATACTTGGAGCTTTTCAGGAATTTAAGGAGTTGCCTCTTCAGGAATGCTCTTCTATGTCCATGGGTTCCTTCCTTTTGGAAGTCATTTTCAATACTTTGGATATAAATTAGAGATGAAGAAATATCCAGATATAGAGACAGCATTACTAGGTTGATCTTTCAGATAGATAGATAGATAGATAGATAGATAGATAGATAGATAGATAGATAGATAGATAGAGGAATGTGGATTGACTCTTTAAAGGGCGTCTAGTATTACAAATCTGGTCATCTTATTTCACGTGTTTCAGAAGATCAGTAGGACCAAAGGCTCTTGTGTAGATTAAATAACACATTGGTGTCTGAATTCTTGGAACTAAACAGAGACACTGTCCATGCCTGTTTCATGGTATTCCATGCACGCTGAGCAGCTAAAAGGGCATTACAAGTACTGTCCACTAGCTCATAGTTAGAAGGGGCTATTTTATGATCCGTTTGGGCCATTTTTCTACTGTGAAAAAAGTCAAGTGGCATTTCATTATGTTAACAGGGCACCAGAGACACAAATAAAAAAATCACTTGGTTCATACTTAGTCCCTGTGAGAACAGAGTCTTTTTAAAGACCTGTAGGTGGTTCACTAGCACAGGTAATTGAGTTTCAGTATCTCTCCAGTGAGCCTTTCCACGAGGCATTCTGTCATACTGCTCAGTCGGGGAGGGAATCAGAAGGGACCCCTTTTAAGGAAGTATTGTCTCCTCTGCTAACATGCTGAATGCTGCCTTTTATAGCAATCGTTCTTTTAACTCAAAAAAAAGAAGCAAATCCCATTTTTAGAGAAACAGCAAAGGTGTTAACACTCCCACTTAACGGAAGTGACAGAGATATTTCATGAAAGACCCCAGTGCTTGCTCAAGGCAGTGTGCTCAGTGATGACACCGGCTCCCCTCCCAAAGCATGAGGAGGACAAATAGCTATCCTGGTAATTCTAAACATGTGTACCTGCCCTCCCAAGAGGATTTGCTTCCCTCCTTTCATTGTAATCAGATGCCTTTCAGTAAGGCTTGTTTTACCTTTTCATCTGTTGTAAGAATAGTTGGCGTTAAGGGATGCATTTAAGATTAGGCATTTTTTTCTTTCTTTTCCTGATTTAATAAATCTGTAGATGCTTTTCTAAAAAAGAAAAAATGTAAAGTGAAAAATATGGGCGGATGTATGGAACTGTACACCCCAGGGGCTGCCCTGTTCTCAATTTTCGTTCCCAGTAGTGATTTTCTCTATTTTCTAAAAAAGTCAAGTCAGGGTGGTAGTGATTTGTCACTGTGGAATAGACAGATCCACTGTTTAGTTGAGAGAGTGAAGGGATAGTGTCAGAATTTTCTAAGAGCAGCTATACTGCTAGGACAGAGAGCAAGTCCATTCACAGTGGATAAAAGAGGAAATCAAAACCCCAATGCTCTTCCTAAGTGTGCAAGCTGACAGGCAGCTCCTCAAATACAGCTTCTGTGCTTGGTCCCTTGGCTGTCACAGCCTAGGTCTGTAGCCACACTGCTGAGATGCATAGCACAGCGCATTCCATCGGCTGGAAACAGAGTACAGTGAGCCCCTCATACTGTCCTGGCCAACTTCAATAAGCAGCTCCTTTACCCATATGACCAAAACACTCACTCCCATGCTAGAATTCACATTACTGGCATCATAGAAAACACTTTGAAAAATCTGTAGCAAGAAGAAAAATATTTTATTTGGCCCAAGAGGTTTAAAAACTAGTATCCCACCCCTCCCCCAAAAAAAGCGCTAAAAAAAGGAACACCTGCCCAGGTAAATTTCCAGGATGCCAAACACACATTTAGAAATAATTTCTTGTTATCACTCATTTACAGTATATTTATTTATTCACTCACTCAATACATATTTAAGTAGTTACAGAGAGAATGTGGATTATAATATACCATCGATGTGGATAGAGTAGTAGACAACAAAACTCCATCCTAGTCAACTCAAATTCTAGCCAGTGAAAGATAGAGGAAAAGAGATGGAGAAGAGGGAGTCTGTTCAGTCATAGGAAGGGTTCCAGAGAAACAGAAATCAAGAAGCAGGACATGCTTTGTGGGGGTGGGGGTGGGGCCATGAGCCCTTGGGAATCTTAGCAAAGACATAAGAAAACTATGGAGACCACATGATGCTAGGGATCAAGAGAAGCATCTGATTTGCTTTCTCTTATGTCCATAGAGACTGACATGTCTTCTATCCCATCATGAGATTATAGCAAGTCCTGACAGGGTCAGTGATGGGCTTATTGTCCAAGAAAGTGCAGACATGTTGGTATCAGAGGATTCCACATGGGATACTAACTACAAAGGTTAAGCATTAATGTAGTAGTCATGATTGGCAAGCGGCAGGATTCAATCAATCATCAGATGATATCGCCTGTGCAGGTGGAATCCTTGGGAGAACGAGCTGGCACTCTTACATGTTAAGAAAACAAAATAATTAAATATAAGTCAATGTTCTTCTTTAATAGCAACAAGAAGCAAGTCAATTTGCCTTCCAAAATTCCTTTAAGAAATACCATCCAAGGCGTCATTGCCGTTGCTTCTTGCAAGGGAGGAATTGGGTAATCATACACAGAGCACACACTTGTTCAGCTGCTGAGCATGTGGAAAATCTTCATGCTTAGTCCCTTTAAATCAGGAGCTGCAGCCAATCTTCCTATGCAGGGACTGCAAGGCACCATATACATCTGTTCGAGATGAGCACAGTAAAGGCGCGGTCCAAGAGCCCTCGTGTTACTGTTGCATTGTGGAGCATGTTCACATACGTTTCTTTGCCAGGTAGATTCCCCCAAAGTTCCTAAGTCCTAACGGATGAATATCAATTTTGTGTGACTTAGTTTAGGGAGTCCTAGCATTCTGCATTCCATCTGCTGAAAATCACACTTGCATTAAGACTGCATTGGAATTGGGAGTCTACTTTAAGGTCCTTGGAGCATCAACAGCCAAATTCTGTGTGAACCAATCTTTCTCCTTTCTTTGTCTCTTGCTTCTGTTACCGTGGCTCTTTCTTTTCACATCTGCTTGCCCTTCTTTGATAATTAACTCATTATCTATTTCAGATTTTTGTTTGTTTGTCTGTTTGTTGTTTGTTTTTTACTTGCTGGGCCTCTTGGTTTAATAAAACCAAGCTAAAATCTAGACTGTACATTTCAACTCCGGCATCAATGACCTGATCCAGACACTGGAGGGAGATGTGGATTTGGGTTGGGGGTGGGGAGGGAAGGGTTCTGTGGTTTCATTGGATGTATGGAGCTGGCAGGACCACAAATCCCTGTGAGAGATGATCTTCTGCAAACTGACTGGGCTTCAGACTCATTGCTTAGAGAGCAGCTGTTCTGGGTTCTCCGTGGGGATGGCAGTGACCCCCAAGCACCCTGAGGGTCCGGCTGGAGTGCTCTACATATTCCAGTCACTTCCTGCAACATTTGGCAGGCAGTGCCCAAGCAGCAGGGAATGGGTTAGGGTGAGGGGACCCAGTCATGCTTGCTGCAAATGTATCTGATTGATGAGGGCATAGGACTGTGGAATCTACCCCCACTGAAGTATGTGTTGAGAGTGAGTGCTAAGCTGGGCTTGCATGTAAATATATATATATACATATAAATTTGAACATGATTTTACTTTATGATGAGGAAAAATCCCTACTTTTAATCTATTTGTCTTTTAAAAAGGAAAATGTAAATACCATATTTTTCCTGTCAAGGAAACTAAACAAAAGAAAAGAGTTTTTTAAATTATTCACAGAGGAAACAAATCAAGAATCATGAATCAGATTGAAATATTTAAAGCAACGGCACTATTCAACTTGCCAGTAACTTCTGCATGTCCCCCAAAATAAAAATAAATAAAAACTGTAATGGCCTCAAAGCTAGAGGCAAAACGACACCTTCTTTTAGTTGGAAAATTAAATAAACTTTAATATTTCTTCAACTGGAGAAAGACTATTTCTCACATTTGTAGTTAAAATCTTTTCCTGTGACTTTTAGTCATCTGCCCTTTAAATGCAGGAATGAATAGCCTCAACTCAAGATCTCGCACTCGCCCTGACGGCCTTCTTCTTTAGGGTTTACATTGACTGATATACTTGAAATTGTCCAAGTCTGCTTTTCCGGGAGACTGTCCACTTCACACTGTGCTCCTGTGATGCTTGATTGTGCCTGGTTAGACTTTGGATTTTTTCTATAAATCTGTAAAGGCTGTAAACACTAGCAGTCCCCAGTGGCTTAACAAAATCATTCCTCCCCGACCACATAATTGCTAAATTGTGCATGTCAAATGGCTGCAGGATATGCTGTCCCGTTTCCAGCAGGTTAGCAAGGCAACTTGCGGGAGAATGCCGTTGTTTATGTGTCCTTTAAGTTGGGAACTCAAAGGTCAAGAGTGGCCAAAAGCATTTTCAGTGAGTAACTGCTCTCTTTCCCAAGCTCCTTAACGTGCCTTTCCGGTGATCCTCATCATTTACTATGAAATGTGTGTTTTTAGTTTCTAAGTCAAAGCCAACCCTTCCTCCCAGGCCGTATTATCCTTTATCACAATGACTAGTCATATATTTATTACATGTCCATGCACAAGTTGACATGATAGCAGTGATACATTTTTTTCTCATAATTATTTTTGAAGGCATTTTTAAAAATGTGTATTCTTAATGCTTTAAATTCAAGTACAAACAGTAATTAAATATCAAGTGTACAATAGTATTTAGCCTGAGTATGATACAAGAGTCCTTATTTGTAGTGGGATAGAAATGTCTCTCCTTAATGAGAGGGTGCTTTTTGTCTGATCTCCAGGCTGTCTTAGGAGTAGAGAACTTCAATTAATACAGTGTGATTCATGGCAAGGCTGCGCCGGATGAAGCCATTGAGCAAGCAGTTTCAAATCCCTGCCCTTCGCCAGTGTTTTCTGCGAGTCACGCTCCTGAGTGGGGCACCGTTGGTTGTTTTAACGGTTAAATGGCTACTTCAAATTAGTCTTCAGCTTTGACAGTTAAATAAGTTGCACCGATTAATAACTAGGGAATGATTTCCCATTCCCAAAGCACAGACTAGGAAAACATATTCATAAATATGCTGAAAAACTTAAGCGCTTTCCTCAACTCATAACCTAAAACGCCTCTGCGATGACAAGTCTTGGAACTCATGAATCCCGTGTCCCTGCAGGAACAAGCTTTAGGTAGGACTTAACTTTTCCAAGTGATAGTGAAACACACTTGCCACTCACATTTGATCAGAAGTTTATCATTCCCTTGCATGTGCAAACTGCAGTCTTCTAGAAGAGTTTTTATTTCCTCTGTTCTTTAGACTTAATCGTGGTGATATCATTACAAGAAATGTAGTTTATGCATGTAAAGACTAAAAGAACAAAAGACACCAGTGATACCCAGCCCGAGACACTGCATTTGAAATACAAAGGATCTCAGCAGCATCTGAAACAAATGAACGGAAAACAGATTGTCATCAAATCTTCAATTTTTTTTCCTCTCAAAAGTTTGATGCATATTTCTTTGGGGAATAGTTTGCAAATGATATATAAAATATGTGAAATACAATTGTAAACAGACATGCAATTTACCCAGGTTACAATCTGTTCCATGATCTTTGTTCACTCGCAAGAAAAAAAAAGACAGGGTATGCCATTTGGAACAGGATTGGGCTACAATAAATCTCATATTGAATTATTAGAACTGACATTATTAATATTTTTAATATTCTATGGATTTCTCCTGATTCTTTGCATACCATATCTCTAGTAAACTCCAGGGCCTTAATCATTTTAAGATTGCCTGTGTTCTCAATGGCTGTTGTCTGGTATGCCAGCACAACCTCTTTGAATGTCAATAAATATGCATGGCTACAAAGAACGCTCTATCAGAATCTCTGATGTCTACAGCATTAACTGCTGTATGCAGTGTTTCTTACACTCTTGTTCGCTGAACACATGTTGCCCTGGGGTCTGAAATGGAGCTACCCTTGGCCTTTTGTGGCACTTAGGCCTCTTTCTCTCAGCAAAGGCCGGCACGGTGGGGGAGTGTAGAACCAGGAAAGGCGGGGACAGAAAGTGCAGGCTGAGAAGGTGGGAGAAAGCCAAACTCCTGTGGACTGCTTGTCAGAGCATGGGAAAAGCGAAAATCAGTGCCCCGAAGTGTGTCCTTCCACCCCACCTCACCCACCCGGCCACCAGTCACTGACCAAGGCTGCACGGTAACTGCACTCACGCTTTGAGGTCGCACTGGTGCCAGAACCCTGACTGACAGCACATTTGGAAACTAAGTGTGGGACATTGTCCTGCACTAGCCAAGCAGAAAGCTTGGGGGCTGCACTCAGGGCCCAGACTCACGGCACAGACCAGTTCTTTCTAGGTGGTCGGCCGTGGAGGTCTGGTCTGACCATTTTTACTATGGATGTTTCTTGCTACAGAATTGCTGGAGTAGAAATGCAGGATGAGATGCTCGTGCGGGCCATGAAAACGGGAAAACATCAGACATATCTGTTTTTACTGTGGACCTGGTCTTTTTGCACGCTGCTTCTCCTGCAGGGAGACAGCATGGCAGAAGTTCTTTTTATCAACCCTTGTAAATACTTAAGCAGTGCTGTATAATGTTCCAAGCAGGCCGTTTCCATGCTATTATTAAGAGGTATAGCTTGGATCAGCCATATGCTGGTCCTATTTAAATGGAGAGGAGTTATAAGGCAAAATAAGAGATTGCAGCTGGTAGCTACAGTAGTTTACTATTTTTGAACAGCTCTTTAGTATATGGTATTTTAATTCATCCCACAGATTCAAATTGGACTTTGTGTACACTAGGATATACTGTATACTGCTCAGAGTAATGCTGGCTTGCTAAAATTGCAATGTAGATTGAAGCAAAAGAGGCAGCTTTGCTGTTTCTTAAATCTATTCAGGCATTCCCCACAGAATGGAAACGCTGACGGGCCAGCTACCTCTGCATACACGGACGCCGGGAGCATGTGTAGTCGCATCCTTCCACTTTCTAAGTACAGAATGGGTAATTAGTATCGCTCGGGCTGCTAGAAAGATGTGCACTCTCCTCATTGTACAAAGAATGCTGATTTTTCAGGGGTTTATAATCAGGCCAGGAAAAGAAAACGCAGTGGATAAAATTGGGATCCAAGTCTCACTCGTGGGCAATCTTATTTTTATTTAAGAAAATTTGAGGCAGAGCGAAGTAATCAGAGCTGTGTTCAGCTAAGAAATCTACCAAGTGGGCAGTATCTCAACTCTCCAATGCCTTTCTGCAGCCTTGAATTCATTTTTGTTCTCATTTTGCACTTGAAACATAATGTTTTGTGTACCTTTTCTTCAAATCTCACAAACACTAAAGGAAATGGTCCTTCTTGCTTAACATTAATGAAACACATCAGGGGAAACTCCTTGTGTGTTGTGCATATCAGATGGGCCCAGCATGTCAGACTTTCCCACAGGCCCTTAGCTGCCTTGGTCTGCCAGGATTTTCTCTGCCCCTGGTACTGGTGGTCAGGTTGTGTTGGGTTTCCTTATTAATACTCTGTTAAGCCAAAGCAAACCCTTACTCGGGCTACTCCGCCCCTGAAAGCAATTAACCTGTAACATGAGCACTCACGTCGCTGTGCACTGCAGAGGACCAACAAAGATCTGCCATTTGGCACAGGGACAAGTTTTAATCCTCTCTCAGTAGAACTCTCGGGAGGATTTTTTTAGCACATGGACATTGCTGAACAGACATGTTCCAACTGCCCTGGTATGATACACTGGATGGATTCCAGACATGGAAAGCCAGTGCAGACAACGGCATTGGACTGTAGAAGGTCCGTGGCAAACTCCATTTTAGTCCAAATGCTCTATGGTTTCAATACTGGGCAAGTCCTACTGAGAACACATACAACCTGTGGATGAAAACGAACCACAACTGAGTTCACTGAGTGGGAAACTAAGTCACTATTAGTAAATAATTTTAGTAAATGGTGTCATCATTTACATTTTAAAATTTTTATTTACCTTTTATTTAGTTCTGACTAGTTGGCAAAATTAGCGTGCCATTCCTTCTTTTCAATAAGACCTTACTAAAGCATCTTTCATGTCTGCACTCAAGCATTCCCTTTCCGAGACCATCTTGCAAAGACGGATTATGTCCCTGCCTTGTTTAGGGTTGGCTCTGCACGCCATTGTTTCTGAAATAAGAATTGAGTATGTTTGTAATGATTTTATCATCTTTATTTCTTACAAAAGGGCTTTCTTATAATATAAAAGCACTTTCATAAAAAAGGGCTTTCTCTGAGCTCCCACCATGATGATGGAATGGAACATCTTCCCACCAAAGCCATGACCTGCTTCAGACAGCTTCTCACTACCCTAGATTCTGGTTGATATGGGTGCTTCCTGATTGGATGCTTCTGTGTCGGTTGATGGAATCAACCTGTTGGTGAAACATTCCAAATTGACAAAATCCAGGCCCTTCAAACATCTGCATCATCATTTCAGAGAGCAAAATATTATTTCTCCTTCCCTTATCTCTTCTCAACCTCTCCACCTTGACTACACCAAAACTAAACAAAACTAAAACAGGTCCCCAGTTACTTTCATTAACAGTGGTTCTCAATCTTCCTAATGCCGTGACCCTTAAATGCAGTTCCTCATGTTGTAGTGAACCCCCACCATAAAAATGTGAATTGCTGCTTCATACCTGTACTCTGGCTACTATTGTGAATCCTAATATAAATATCTGATATGCAGGATATCTAATACGAGATCCCCACAGGGACTGTGACCCACAGGTTGAGAACCAGTACTTTAGTAGTAAATAAGTGCCTTTATTAGGTTATAAGACTTTTAAGGAATTGTAAGTTTAACTTTATTTCTATTTAATTTCTCAGTATACAAAATATCTTATCAAGTATTCTGATGACCGTGTGTTTTAATGATATATTTTGTTGTGACTGGATTGGTTTACTTAAAAATTTCAGTTCAGTCATCTGAAGCACTGATTTGACCCTCTGCATTCTGGGAATAGAGCAGAACACACGCGTGGCCAGGATCAACGTGCACATCCTATCACACCAGCAGCTGTGAGCACCTCTCTTCTCCTCCATGATTTATCATTCAGACAACCATGAGCAAAGAACACAACACAACCAAACCTGTAGGAGCCTCAGCAAGTGAGTTCTTAAAACTTTAAATGAGAATACAACATTTAAATGTTGGCCACAGGAGCTAATGGGCAGCTTTAGTTCTTTTGTTACTGTCCAGTAAAAGAAGAATTAGCATTCAAGGACCTGAGAGTAATGGCTGACCCTATGGTCATATGACCCTATGGTTGCCGTATGCAATTAAAAGCCAATGGAATGCCAAAACTCACATAAAGGAAACATGCTTTTAAAGAGAATAAAGGAAAAAAAGCTAGAAAAGAAATAGGGTAAGTAAGACTTTCATGATATTGAGTAAAGGAGACAGGAAGAACCAGATGAATCTGAGCACATCAAGGTGACATGCAGTTGAAATCCACAAATGCATGTATGTGGGAAATGCTCCTTCCAATGAAAATTGCTGCAGACTGAGATTAGAGGCCACTCACACCTATTTCACTTAGCAGTCTTAAGCATCATCCATAGGGCAAGTTGAAGACTCCTCAGCTTGCCTGGCTTAGATTTCTGTATGATCCCGTGACTGACTTCCCTTTGTTCAATGCCATATTATTTAAGAATTGCTACCATGATGCCAATCCCCATTTCACCAACTCCCAAACAATAGACACTTTATGAAATAAGAAATGAGGTAGCAAGGCGCTATCCCTTTTTTCCTGCTGGGCAATACTGTATCATCCCCCCCTTACCCAAAACAGGAGTGCCTTTATTTTCTGTGATTACAAGGATGAGACCTGGCCTCCAGCAGGCATATTTATCCACTTCCCCAAAGGCAACCCTATGTAAAAGTTTCACATCTCCTCTATTTGAAGCAACAGTTGCTGAAGAGCCTGTGATGCGCGTGAAATGAAAAGAGCATGCAGAATCAAGTGCGTGTGGAGCACCAGTCGCCTGATGTTCTGGCATGTTTTGCCACACAAGAAGCAGAATCAGATTTTGTTGGGCCAACATAGCTTCAGAAGGAGAAATGATTCAGCCATTAATACTTTGACAGAAGTCTTCTCTACAGGAAGATTCATTTAAGGGCTAGAAAAAATATTTTCTGATTCAAAGCTACTTTCAAAGAGTAGAAAAAGGAAAGCATATTTGAATGTTAACTCTGCATTCAACATCATTAAAATATTTAGCTTCATGAATCTCATGCTTTAATTAGAAAGTTTCGAGTATTTGAGATTTGATGGTCTGGAGATTGACATTAGAACCAACCTTTAGACATGCCTGCCTACCTTTCTGAATAAAAGGAAATACATATAGGTAATCATTTAGGACAAAAGGAAAGGGCCCACAGAGTTTGAGAATAAAAGATAGAGTTTAGTTGAATTGCTTTCTTGGGATGAACTATTTTGCCCAAACTAACTTGACCAAAATTCTGATCATTTCCTCAGTAGCAAATTGTCCTGAAGAAGAAAATCTCTGCAGCCCACTGTGCTGAGTTCCATCACTGATTGATACACATGGGAACCCAGGTGCCACGTACACAGGAAACACCACAGAGTTCACTGGGCCTCGGACAGATCCCGAGGTAGTCCATGGTCAGAGTAAATGCCTATTCTGATAATTCACATATTCCATAATGCTCTGGAAGATGAGTTGAAAGGATTCATTGAAGGCCCCAAGCACCTCTAAAATACATGTGAAGTCTTCTGATTATTAGTCTCTGGCCAGAAGCCATCTTTGTTTTCCCAGCTTATAAATAGTAATAACTCAGAGTTCTATTTTCAGACCAGACATCCTTGCCTTTTCAAAGAGGATATGATTTCAAGCTTTGTAGATGACTCCTGCAGAAGTTCCATAATAGGACCCTTCTGTCACACCCTGTCAACAGGTCATTTCTAACATGCTTAAAAACACAAGGTTTACCTGATGAATTCTAACTGCATCCTCTTAAGAACTAGCATGTCAAGCTTTGTAATTTGAAAAGTTTAGTTTGTTCTCATTTTATTTCTGTTAATCTCCACAGTTGGTACCCTTTGAAGACAAGACTACATCCAAGATTTTTCTTTCATTTTCATTTATTTTAAAATCCACTTCCCGTGACTTTGGGCTTCTATGTCTCCTTCTTCTTAAGTTCAACACCTATGGCAAAGTGTACTAGGGGGAAAATAAAACCATACCAACACATCCCGTTTTCCTATTGGCTCTCTCATGTGAACCGGGAGCCTTGATGATTTGAGATCTTGATCACATTTCTCAAGGAGACATTTCAGAAATCCTCTGAGTGCCCTGTCTACATCTGATGCCAAAATGGAATAACCCTAAGCAAATGTATCAATTCCCACTTTACTAATTGCAGAATACTGTTTTGCCTGTAAATATCACTTTGAACACTTTTGGTTTGGGGCTCTGCTTTTGTAGACGTGAGTTGGGAAAAGTGGGTTTTGTGGTGTATTTGTAAATAAGGTCTTCATTCATTTGGACAGGCAGCGTATCTTCTCTTGGTATGAGAAGGAATGTAAATTGTCTACAGATGACTTCTGTTATAGGTTATAAGAAAAAAAGACATAGAGAAACATTTACTTTAAAGAGCAAAAGACAGCCCACTCTTGTTCATTTCAATACAATAAACAGTTACATTTCTCAGTTTAAATATTTGGAAATCAGATCTGGACCACATGTCCTTTGTTCCTAATTCAAAAAAGTGGTAGTTTTGTTTAAAATTTTTGTTTGCCATTAGTCTATGCAATCTGTGTTGCAGCAGATGCATGACGAGCCCTATTAAAATACAATAAAAGAGCACCCAGGGCACTTTATTAAAAGTAGAATCAAGAGAATAGTTTTGATGCCAAAGAATTATATTCTTCAAAGTTGATTTAGTAAAAAGTAATTGGAATCAATGGGTTAATTGTTTTTAGAGCACTTATAAGTAAATATTATTAGCAAAGTATTTTAATTACTATATTTTATGTGGCCCAAATGTAAGCATTTATTAATACAAACCAAGCTCTCATTACAAATTTGCACTGAAAATGATAAAATATTATGTATGAAATGAAGCATTAGCATGGACCATTAAGTCCTCTATTTTCATTTAATTGAATTTGTCAGTAGTACCCTCTTTAACTGAAAACCAGTCATAACCACAAAATTAAATAACAATTAAAGAAACAACTATTGAAAGAGTTGCTTGGGAGCTAAGGTGCCATTTAACCAAAACATAGCAATTTAATGTAAATTGCAGACCATGTAGACACAGTTCTGAAAACGATGCTTCCTGTGGTTCCATGTATGTTTTCGTAAGTGTTTCCACATTACACATTAGATGTCCTAGTTGGAGGACCAGTTTAGTTCCAAAAGTGATGAGAAATCCCCACAGCCCATACACCTCTTCGTGTTGTGAGAAGTCAACGAAGGCAATATAAAACAAGCTAACTCTCTGCTAGATTATTATTTTTGGACTACCAATGACTGCATTGAGATATCTAGATGTAGGAATATGTGCCTCCTTCATAGTCTCATAAGCCACTTAGCAAAAAGTCTATCTGACATTCAGGTCAATCTACGACTACAGTATGCTTGACATTTTATGCACAAGAACACACTCAACCCTGAGTCTTCCGTGATAAATTGCATTACTCTTTCAAATAAAATTTTGCTTATAAATTCCTGACTTAAAAATTCTAATTTAAAATACAGTTTACTTTACCTACCAATTTAGTTTTGTTGTGTGTGCATGTGTGCACATGTACATTTATAAGCACACTTACACACATTTACTTATTCTTACTAGTTGCTTCTAACCACTGCAGGTTATTTTTTATGTCTAGGCAAGCTCCATGTTGCACAGCCAGCAGGGGGAGATAGGATTTAAGGAAATAGCAAACTGAGCTTCAAGAAAGCAACTACTTTGTTGGTAAACAAAAGGATTTGTTAAGGCATCCAGTGGAGTACCTCGAATGCATATGGGATGGGTGTGCATGTCAGATACCATGGAGGCTGCCAAATGAAACTTTGAGAAATATTTTGTGCAGATCCATAAAGGTCTAGGTTTGAAGTCCCACACACAAATGAGGTAGCTATTAGCCACACTTAGCAGTGCTTTCTAATAGAGAAAGTGTGAATGTGTGCATGTGAATCCAAGAATCAATTTACACAGTTCAAAGATCATATCTTTTATGTACATAGTCTCGTTTACTCAGAGAAAATATCAATGTCGCAGGTTGCTATTGCTAATACATGGGGCACTCACACTTAGAAACTTAGAAAATGATAGCAACATCAATGATGGAAGAATTCCAATGTTTAAAATGTGATTATTATTATGAATATAATTTAATTTGCATTTATTATATTCAAAAGACTCAAATACATGTGTGAGTGAAATGCAATCAATATGGGTTCCTGATTGAGAACCATGTCTCCTTGAAAATGATCAAGCTTATGATTTGGAATAAAATACTCTCCTTTTGCCAGTAAGAAAGTTCACTTGGTTTGTCTGGTAGTAAAAACACTAATATATTCTGAGTCTGTCATTAGTGTGAAGTGGACCCTAATGAAGGAAGTGAAGATTGACCTGTATTGACTGATGCTAAAATTGTAGCTGAGGAAAATAGAAGTTTAAAAGCCAACCTTACCTCTGAGAACTGATTTGCCATGCAGGACCCTCCCATGTGTTTTATTTAATTTGATAGTCAACCGCATTCAAGATAAAATGTCTATACCTGTATTATAGATGGGAGAAATAGCATGTTTATAGTTCTTTTTGGCCCTAAGTTGCAATTATATAGAGTAGGTTTCTTTTTGTAAGGTGATACTCAAGAAAATTTTCAAACGTACATTGTTAGAGTTCAAAATGATCATTTCCCATTGATTTAGTAATTATCTTTTACAAATGGGAATGTGAGTATGCAGAAATTTTCCTTTCCACATCCAAGCTGGTTCTTTACATGTGTTGTCTCCTCAAAGATTCCATTGCAGAATATCAAGCAAGACAAGAGCTGAGTTTGACATTAAATTCAATTTAAAAACAATTTAAAATTTAAAAACAATTCTGCTACATACATGCATGTATGTATACACATATGTGTACACACATCCCTCTTAAACTCTGATGCAACTTGGCTACATTTTTTCTTGAATTTTTGTAATTAAAATGTTTAATTGACTACTAATAATTACGCATAGTTATGAGATTTGATATTTGATCTATGTGCATATTGTATTTAGCACATCTGGTAACAAAGAATATTCTTGTGTATGAAAAGAATGTGAAAAATCCATGGTTTATTAATTTTGAAATGTATTATTAACTATTTTTACCAGGCAATACAATAAATCACTAAAGTCTGTGCTTATAGTCTTAATTGAAATGACTTCATTACCTTCATCCATCTCTCTCCCTCCCTTTAGCCACTGATAACCAGCTACTTAGTTTCTCAGAGTTCAACTTTTTAAAGATTCCATATAGAGATATAGTAACATATCAAATATTTGACATTACATATTTTCTTCTCCCATCCATGTAGTCATGAACAATAGAATCTACTTCCTTTTAAAGGCTGTATAATATTCCACTGCACTCATATATCACATACATGTCTCCTTTATCTATTCATCTATTGAGGGATACTTATATTGGTTTCATGCCTTGGCTATTGTGAATAATTCTGAAATGATCATAGAAGTGCAGATGTCTCCTTGACATACTGATTTTAATTCGTTGGATATGTACCCAGAAATGGGATTACTGGACCATATGGCTGTTCTGTTTTTAGTTTCCAGTATTCCAATTTTATTTTCCATCCAGCCCATACATGATACCTGACTGATCTCAAAGGAATAATTCAAAAGGGTATGACTGGAAGCCATGAGCTCCAGGATGGAGGACTATTACAGAGACTGAACATGAACTTCACACTTGGGCTTGAGCATGCTGTGACCTGCTCCGACTATTCCACATTCAGACCCTGGGTCAAGTTCATTTCAGAGAGAGAGAGACTGCAAAAGACTTTTGCTAAAATATCATTCTCTTACTAAAATATTTAATTCCTCTGAGTTTCTGAATATTTTATCATACATAGATTAAACTGAGATTCATAGAATTTAATGTGGAGACTTGTGCTATTTTTATATATCAGATATGCTGATTTTGTTCTCCCACATTATCAATATACTTCCTTCTAAATCCATGGCACTTGGTTTTCCCCCATAATCCTTCACCCCACATGCCTGTCCAGAATCGTCCTCTGTTTTGGACAGAACACTGTGACTGAATTGACTGCTCCAACTGATTTACAAAACTGAAATGGAAACATATGCTGTAACCCTCCCTGTCGGGGGGATCTATGACTATACCAGTGGTATGTCATGGTGGCCATCTTCCAGGACCCTAGAAGAATGGGATGAATGTTGTTAGGCTATAGTTTATCAGAACATTCGAGGGGATTATATCAACATTTTATGTTTTCATTGGGAGCAAGGCAATCTCTTCAGTGCTGGCATTTAGAATGTGGATTCAGAAGTCTTTGAAAGTTGCCAGAAAAAGTCCAATCTCAGAGGGAGGCCCAGATGATAGGCCACTGATCAGAAAATGTATCATTCCAACCAGATGGTTGGGATTGCACTGAGATACCTCACAGCCTGCAGAATCGCAATAGCTGGGACAAACTAACGTTTACATCCTAGGTTCAACCATGGATGGAACATTAAAGGAAGAAAAGTCCCCTGACCCATGGAGTTATATGAAACTCAGGCTGATGATGACAGCATCATTTCCACACAGGAATCTGCTTTCAAATTCTGCATCTCAGGGTGACCCCCAAATGTTTTTCACGCATGCGTGTGGTTGACTGGAGCTGGTTGCATAATCATATCTGTGTTGAAAACGTGAAGAGGTGAAATCTACCATGTACCTGAAGAGGGAAAATTAACCAGGCTAGCTGATATACACTGTCTCTCACAGAAACCAATGGCAATAAAATGGCCTGGGGAGTTTTCTTATAAAAGGAATATTTTAGAAGTCTTTTATATTTGTCAAAGTTCATGCTTGTGAATGCTGTCTTGCTTGTGTTCCACCTCCTGGTTTTTCGAGAAAGGGTTTCTCTGTAGTTTTTGAGCCTGTCCTGGAACTAGCTCTTATTGGCCAGGCTGGCCTCAAACTCACAGCAATCCATGCCTACCTCTGCCTCCTGAGTGCTAGGATTAAAGGCATGTGCCACCACCGCCCAGCTCGGTGCATGTTTATGTGTGAACTATGGGTATGACTTGTGCCCATAGTGGTCAGAAGAGGGGGTTAGCTGACTTGGAACTGAAGTCACAGACCATTGTGAGATTCCCTGTGGGTGCTTGAAATTAAAGCCAGGTCCTTTGCAAGAACAATAAATGCTCTAAATTGCTGAGCCATATCTCCACTCCCCAAAGGAATATTTGTATAGTGTAAGTTATTTTTTATGATCAGTTCCTCAACTAGAAGTTTAAAACTCTCTCAAAAAGGCATTTGCATAATTAACTGAGAACTTTAAAAGTCTGTAGTGTTAAAGAAATAATTAGCATCCCTTCCCATCCCCAACCCTTCACTCGAAGTCTAGTGTCACTCAGCAGGCTCATATGTGCACCATATTGTCACATGCTGCAGGGCTGGTCTGCAGAACTTCTAGTAAATATAAATTAATTAACCACCATCATGTGTGACCAATGAGTCATGTGAGATCTTGGCCTCGTTTCATCCTCGGGATGAGGTTAGCCTTGGAGCAGGTCATTTCCATGCTGTTCCCATCTCCGAAGGCCTCAGTCTCCCTCGCAGAAATTTTCTAGCATACGACGGTGAAGCATTTTCCCTGTGTGTGGAGGCTGCAGGCTAGAGTATCTTTAAGGGCTGCCTCACCTTTCTTCCCGGTAGAACAATCTGGATGCATTAAGTGGAAACAAAGGACACCTGCGCCACCATTGATATTACTACAGAGTATGTGAGAAAGAGACCAGAGAAAGGCCAAGACTGGACAAAAGTGGAGAAAATTGAGATACTGGACCATGACCTATGTCCCAGAACAAGAGCAAAATACACTATCAAATACTCTGGATGGGAAATATACAGGGGCAGGACACCCTGTTGAGAATTCCAACTTCCGAAGGAAAATGCAAGTTCAGTTAATGTTTTCTCAATGAACTTGGCAACAAATTCATGGAGCAATGAAATCTGACCTGAACGTAACCAAAAAAAAAAAAAAATGTTTGAGTTTTTAACTGGACTCTATTTCCAGGAATAGTCACTACTTCATTTCAGGACTGAGAGCGTGTGGAAGAAATGCCTGCCTCTGAAGTGTATAGTTCCATAGCGTCTCTCACCATGGTTTACAGCAAACAACTGAGACCCCATAGATCAAGCTCCTGTAGGTGACAATCAAGAGTTTTCCACTTGAATTCTGGGTGGCTGTCTGCTGTAATTATAGCTGACCCCATGTGATTCTTTTCAGTTTGCACGTCACAATCCATGGCTGTTCTCTCCCTCACTAGCTTTTCATCATATCCAGGGCATTCTCTACTTACATTAGGCTGCTCGGTCTCCATCTCCAATACTGTAGCACAACGCCTGCTCTATGTGCTATGGTTCCGTTTGTTAGTCAGGCAAGGGGCTGAAGCTTGACACACGCAGACAGAGACACGGGGACACGGTAACTTCAAGGATTCCCCAAGAGTGCTCAGAATGCCTCTTTAGTGTATTCCAGGGCAGCTTCTAAAGGGTCTCCTTGACTAATGGCCACACCCTAACTCTCAGCTGCAAGCCCACCAGAAAGCTACTCCCTGAACATCAGGAACTCCTTAGGGTCTCATGCTCAGAGCACCTGCGAAACAAGTTGTTTGCTCAGAGCAGCTGCATGCATAAGAAAACAAGCTGTTCACTCTGGCAGGCAGGGGGTCACAGGAAATTCAGGGTCTGGGGGTCCAGAGTCCCCAACACAATACGAGTCTGTAAAGGGCAGACATCAATGTAGCCTTCTGTGTCCACACGGTGCTATGGCGTGACATGTGTGCTTAGGGAATTTGTAGTCCTAATCCCAGAACGTCAGCAAGGAAAATATTGAAATATGATGTATTTAAAATTGATTTGGACATAAAGTGAATAAACTTTCACTTCATATTTGTATGTAAGTTCAAAATTCCCCCAAATAATTTGGCTTTTTCATACACAAAATAAAACTAACCTTTTAGACCTCTAAAAGAATTGTGGCTTAGACTAACAGGAATGGTTTATGGTGTTGTCTGTAGAGAATGGGAAAGTGCACTTCCTCACAGCTGTTGTGATTGTGTCCCGTATTCCCAATCAATGTCTTTTTTGTTAGAAGTGGTCAGTACTATTCATGCAATAAAATGGCTCATCTGATCACTACCTGTTCTATTATTATGTGCATATTATGAATGAGATTCTGATCTTTTATACTCCTGAAGAGTCTGTTTTTAATACTTTAAGTGGAATATGGATGATTCCCTGTTGATTTTATATGACATATTCATGTGTCCACATGTTTGGACATTAGCACTAAATATTCATATTAATTTCAACCTGGATGCCTTCATTAACAAATGAGATCTTATATAACCAAGCTAGAGGACAATTCTCTTTGAAAGAAAACAAGGAACATCTCATTTCTTGTGTAAAACCATTTGGCTTTCTGGACAGAAAACTTTTATAACTACCTCAAATTGTGGAAGGCTGCTTTAAACTCAGCAGACATGTTAGATATGTCATGACAGGCTAAAAAACAATCCCAAATCCTGTGATTGAGAATAACAAAGATGGTGGTTTCTCTGGAAATTGGGAATCAACCTACCTCAGGATCCAGCAATACCACTCTTGGGAATATGCCCAAGAGATGCCCAATCATACTAAAAAAGCATTTGTGCAACTATGTTCATAGCAGCATTATTTGTAATAGCCAGAACCTGGAAACAACCTAGGTGCCCCTCAATGGAAGAACGGATAAAGAAAGTGTGGCACACCTACACATTAGAGTACTACTCAGTGGTAAAAAAAAAAAAATGACATCTTGAATTTTGCATGCAAATGGATGGAAATAGAAAACACTATCCTTAGAGATAACCCAGACCCAAAAAGGTGAATATGGTATGTACTCACTCATTAGTGGATGCTAGCCATAAGGAAAGGGCATTAAGCCTATAGTTCACAAGCCTAGAGAAGCCAAATAGCAAGGTGAACTCAAAGAAAAGCATATATAGATCCTCCTGTAAATTGGAAGCAAACAAAATCGCTGGGCAAAAGTTGGGAGCACAGGGGTGGGGGTAGGGGTGGAGGTGGAGTTGGGGGAAGGGGAGGGGGGAAGGAGAAGGGAGGAGAGAAGGACTGGGGAGAGCTTGGGGGAGTGGGAGGGTGGAGATGGAGGAAGGGCAGATATTGGACCAGGCATTAAGGGAGCCATTTTAGGGTTGGCAAGAGACTTGGCCCTAGAGGGGATCCCAGGTGTCCACGGGGATATCCCCAGCTAGGTCCTTGGGTACCAGAGAAGAGGGTGCCTGAACTGGCCTTGTCCCATAGTCACACTGATGAATATCTTGAATATCACCATGGAAATTTCATCCTATGGATGGAGATAGAGACAGAGACCCACATCCACATGAGAGCAATGGACTGAGCTCCCAAGGTCTAGTTGAAGAGCAGAAGGAGGGAGAAGATGAGCAAGGAAGTCAGGACCACAAGGGGTTGGTCCACCCACTGAGACAGTGTGCCTGATCTAATGGGAACTCACCAAATCCAACTGGACCGGGACTGAACAAGCATTTGTGATCAAACTGGACTCTCAGATGTGGCTGCCAATGGGGGAAGCCATCGATATTGGCACTGGGACCTGTCTCTTCTGCACATATTGGCTTTTTGGGACCCTAGTCTATTTGGATGCACACCTTCCTAGGCGAGGATGGAATGGGGAGGGCCTTGCACTTCCCATGGGGCAGGGCACCCTGCCCTCTTGTAAGGATGGAGGGGGAGGGAGGAGGGTTAGTGGGGGAGCAGGAGGGGAATGGGAGAAGGGGAGGAAGTGTAAATTTTTTAATGAAAAATAAAAAAAAAAACAAAAAAAGAGAGACTAACAAAGAGCAGGGCTGAAGAGATGGCTGAACAGCTAAGAACATTTGCTGCTTTCTCAGAGGGCTGGAGTTTGGTTTCTAGCTCTCACACCAGGTAGCTCATAACCACTTTATATACCAACTCCAAGAAATCCAATATTCTCTTCTGGCTTCTGGGGACATCCTTACACTGTGCATATACACACATACATACACATGCACACACCAACACACACACACACGAACAAATAATTTCAACAAAAAAAGAAAGGAAAAGATAAAATATGAGAGCTATGTGTCTGTTCTCAGCTCCATGGTCACAATGTGATTCGTCTACCCTCAAGGTCTCGGCCTCCCACATCAGTTTGTGTTAATTGTGAAGAAGGTCCCTGGCTCTTCTCACAGGACTGTCATCCTCCAGGAGACTTCTGTACAGTGTTGTGCAATGGGAATGACTAGGCAGGAACCCATGAAGTCTAGATACCTGAACTCCCAGGAGGTCTGTCAGTCCTGTGACTTCCTCCTGTTCAAATCAGTGGAAAGCTCAGCAGATAACCACACCATAGAAGGGCACAGTGGGGACATACCAATGGAATCCAATCTTATGCCTGACTATTGCTCCCAGAACTTCTAAGATCTCTACAAAATCTCTTTTAAATTAAGCCTCTCCCTAAAGGATCCACTATTATATGCTAAAATAAACAAGGGAATATGCAGAATATTATGGGGCTGCAAACTCCCTGTTTTGCCTGCCTCCTGTGTGTCCTCCCACTTAAGGAAAAACTATGATAAAATAAAAGAGGATTTTTTAGTTTATAATACCAGATGCTCTCAATTCTGGCATAAGCGTGATATCAACTCTTTTAAAAATGTTATTCACTGTAATACTGTCAGAGAATCTGTATCACAATGGATGAGTATTACAGATAGCTCAGCACACAAGTCCCCTGAAATTCCATAAGGGAGACCACCTGGCCACAAAGCATCTCCAAGCTCCTTGCCTTTGCTGTCAATTGTACCACATTTGCGATGTCTCCATTTCAGTGTGCTAAATGCAGTTATACCCCAAGCAGAAAACAAAAAATAAAAGCATTATCCGCCTAAATCACGATGGTCACAGAATATTATTTTTAGAGTTTCAATTTGTGTGTTCATTTCATTTGCAAGGGAGCATTCGTCAGTGACCAATAAAAGACCTCTAAGCACAGAAACACACTCCAGTGGAAATAACTGCGCTGTAAGGAGAAGAAAAGAAATCCAGAATGGTATAACATCTGCAGCTGCGAAAGAGCACCCTGTGTGGGTGTGTTAAATGATGGCCATCTCAATCAAACCCCACTGCTGCTTAACTCCCTGTGGATATGCCATTGGGAGTAAGAGCAGCAGTTTACGAGCCAGAACGGGCATTCTTTAAACACGCTTAAAAGGAAACACTTTGTTTGTACTTGTTGAGGGCAGATAGTATGTTCAGATGTTTTAGGTGGTGGAGGGAGAAAGCAGGTGGGGGGAACGTTGATTGAGGTAGAAATGGGGGAAATGCTAACATACCTAAAATTCAACCTTCAGAACGAATCTGGCGTCTCCATGTTGTCTGACAGAGATAGGTCCGACCCTTGCAAGAAGCTGGGTTGTTATTAGCCTTGCAGGACATAAGCCATATTTGACCTTAATAACCACCGGTAGTATTGTGGGAGGCTCCACCGATCCTGCCGTGCTGTGCTGTGCTGTGTCCCGGACCTTCTCTCAGCCATACCAAGAGTCTCTAATCAGCAGAGTGGCATCCTACTGAAAAACAAGTTTGGGTTTGGAATTTTCTCGGCTTCCCTTTAGATGGGGCACGAGCATACCAGTGGTTAGCATTCTTCCGTCACAAGTAACTTGTGGATCACCCAGAAATTACTAGTGCAGCCTCCATTCCCTTGGATCCGTATCCCACATAAAAGTCACTGCATTCTCCCTCACACAGCGTGTTTGCATATAATCTCAGGGCTTCCCGGACAGGGCGCACAGGCTTCCATTGATCAAACTGAAGAATTTAACATTAAAGGAGAAAGAATCCCATCCCCACCTGCTTTCAAAGTCCGATCACACTGTGCATATCTAGATACGCAGAACTCAGCAAATATTTGTTGATGACGGTAGCTGATATCGGCCTCCCTTGACATTGCTTTTTTTTTTTATACTCATTTTCAAACAACCTAAATTCAGTAGGAAGAAAAAAAATCATTTTAGAGGGGGTGAATTCACACAACCCACTTTGAACACAGTTCTGAAAGCATTTTGTAATAGACCAGGCTGACGGAGGCAACACCTAACAGGCTGAAGCCTGTTCCCTTCTGAACACGCCACGAACAGATTCTAGCTTTAGTGCTTCTAAATATTCTTGTCGCAACTCCAGATCAGCCTTTCCATGAAGCACGCATTTTAGGCAATTTCTTATTTCACATGATTCTACTTTGAAATAATTTAACATCGTAACACTCAAACATAAGATGACATGAGACAGAAGATGACTTGCATGGTTTGATCCATTTCCTTTCCTGATTTCAGATGCTATTTCTCTGTAGCTCAATCTATTAAAAAGCTCAAGTTAATTTTGACCAAGGGAGATGCTAATTAGAGACACTCTATTCATGGGTAAAAGCAAAACTTCATATTATTTATAGATTTGTTAATATTGGTGCTTCATTTTCCAATAATCTGAATAGACAGTTTACTCTAAAAGTTTTATCTATTTTAATTTAAATAGACTGAGAACCATTAGAAGTGCGGTTAATAGGAAAATAGATTATGTTCTGAATATGCACAAAATAAAATTTTCTGTATTTTATGAATGTTTTTACACATTGACTTCCAGAATTTGCCTCATCAATTTAAAGACAGGCTTTAAAAAGACCATAGAGATATTGAATTCAAAATACACCACTGTTATTTCACCGAGGAGGTCTGTCATTCAAATTCCCCTGTTAGAGAAACATCCAGTTCTCCATCTACCTTTCCTTCTGTTGCAAGCAAGAGTTGAATGCGAGCCAATTTGCTGACTCAGTCACTATTACATGCTGTTTATTTTAGCTGCCAATCTAAGAAAACCACAGCTCAACTAGGTTGACTTGTGTGAAATGAGGAATCGAAATATGATCATAAGAGCTGACTTAGACCGAGCAATTGACCTGTGCTGGGCACTAACTACTTTTAGCTTCGGCATCTTATCCTACCCTTCTCACTAACCCCACGAGGCAGGTAATGTCCATCCATGTCTCACAAGTGGAAGGCCAATGTCTCAGAATCAACTTCCCCAAACCACACACTGAGAAATGGAAGTAGGTCCAAATGCATGTTGATTGACTCTAGACCAGTCATTATTCAAATTTCCAGAGAGTAATTAAAATTGGAAAATAATTGGGCATGGCTTCACACTCAAACTCCCTGTGGCTAGTGCCAGGCAAATCGATGCTACAGAGGTCAACCATCTCCACAGTCTCAGGTACCCCTATTGAATGGTGCTGCCCTACATTATTGTGTCTTAAAAGAGTACTAAAAAATAAATTATTGGGTTTCTGTAATTTTAGGTAACCTGAGCTGAGGAGATAGTTCACTGATAGAGTGTCTCTCATATGTGTGTCCCTGAGTTTGATTCGCAGCACCAACAAATCAAAACAGAAAATATGATGAATTCTGTGCCCTGTCCTAGCACACAGCAATAGAGGGAGGAAGATAAATTCAGGTTCATTACCATACTTGCCTACAAGGCAACTTGCAAGCCAGATAGGGCTCCACAGGAAGACCCTGTCCCCCAAAATCCAAAAATAATTTAATAAAATAATATTAATGATATATGATAGCTTCAGTTCTAAACTTACTAGTTATCCCCCTTCTTGGCTATTGCTGATACCTGTCATCTCAGGTAATAGCAAATACTTTCATTGACTGAATCTAAGTGACCCAATCCAATTCAACACAAAAACAATAACCTGAGATGAAAAACCGCAGAGACAATCGGCTGGAGTTGGAAGTCCTGTTAACTCCTCACCAAAGAGAAGAATGCACCCATAAGAAACCCTGGGGAGAGGACCCAGGGAAATATGGCTCCCTGATAAGTGTTAAGTGGCTGACACCACACATACAAAAAAAAAAACCTGAAAATGGGGGTCATGCATGTTGAATCTTAGTATCTAGAAAAAAGAATTCACAGACCAACTTATGAGTTACTTCCTAAATGTGATTTCTTTTCTAAATCCTACACAAATTAATTTAAATCACAGAAGTCTGCACAGGTGTTTCAGTGGAAATACAACACAGGGAGAGGAACAACCTAACAGATAATGTCACTACCATGCAGTGGGCAGTTAAATGGGAGCACATCTCTGTGTGAAGAAACTTAGAAGGTTATTCAAATAAACTGTGGTTTAAAATGTTACATGCACTGCCAGGGAGATGACTGTGTATGTAGCTTCTCTGTCCCTGCACCTTCAGATTTATATATTTATGGACAAATCGATTGCCCCGTGTATTCATTTTCTTTTAAATATTGACATTGCACAGGTAACACCAGCCTACAGAACCTGTCAATTGTGCTTTTGCTTGAATTAGAAGGTGTGTGACTGGACACTAATACTCTTTAGCAATGAGAAAAACTGTGGACCATGCGCTGGAAGGGTTTTGGAAAGAGAAATGTCCTGTTGGCTACTACTAAACATTTTGATGAAGTATCTGGGCCTATGCAAAGGACAAGATGACGCAGCATTGCAACTGCCACCTGGGAGAGGGTAGTCTTCTACCCTGGCTTCACTGCTCAGCCCACTCCTGCGGATGACTGCAGCCGCTCCAGCCACTGTCTGAGAAATCCTTTTTAGGCACATCTTTTGGTCATAGTCTAGGTCACACGCTGTGCTAAAGACCTGAACTGTTTGGCCACTGCTCTGAGACCTCCGAGATTGACACCCAGGGCCGTTTTCTGTTTGTTGTTTGTTGGTTTTGCTGTCACTGTGTCATAAGTGTCAGGAGAGTCAGCTTTAATATGTGGAGTTGCATGATGATCTGAGGCACTTACATCACTGAGTGACAGTTCTAAGTAATCTGCTGAATCCAGGGGTAAATGTGGAAGGGGCAGCAAGGTCAGGGGAGTTTGTACATCGTGAACGAAAATCGGGTGGGTATGACCCAATTGGCTTTTGTGGTACCTGAAAGCTGATTTTCAATCATAGGAAAGATGCTAGAATTCTCCTTCCCTTAACATTTTATACTAAATCTTTTCTCTGATTGCTTGGAAATGTTGCCAAGTCTCCTTACCAAGCACAAATAGAGAGACAGCATAAATAACCAATGGTGCCTATAATCCAGACACATAGAATGTTAGGGCCGGAAGGATTATCTAAACTCCCAAGACAGTCTGAGCCACATAGTGGTCTTTGGGTCAGCCTACCTAAGAAAAAAAATAAAATTTCTGAAATTTAAGTCTCCAATTAAAACCCCAACTGTCAACAACAAAACGACTTCCACTCTGGGTGATTAATGTTTTTAGCTTGTGCATTTTATGTGATTGTACTTCAGACATAAATGGAGCAATCATGTTCAAGAGAAGAGTCATGTACCTACACACCCTTGGTATGGGGTGTATACAGGGCATAGACAACTGAATACGTGTCAGATTGCTAATTATTTTATGATGTTCCCTTAAACTTCAATATTTGCATTAGAGCAAAATGAAAATCATTGAACTCACTGATCGTTTCATTAGGCATGTAGCGAAGAGGTAATCCATTTGTAAGTGTAAATCGGATTCAAAGGAAATATTTTTAAGTTCATATTTACCCCCCAAACTTCAAGCTTATAAATTCAGTCTCACTTGAATCTCTTAATGTCTTAATTTGCTTTGTAGAGAAAGTGTATTTTCTTTCATTCATATAATTCAAAACAGCTAAAAAGATTCTATTTCAACCATTTAAATGATTCACATGTGAGAACGAATATGGAAAAATCTAAGCCCCAAACAAAGCTGCAGTCTTAAATTATCATGATAATTTAAAACGTGTGTAATGTAATTATAGTGTAGGGTCTGCTACAATGAGCTCCGTGGTGCTCTATATCCGATGTGTGAGGACGCTGATATTAGCTATGGCTCTCTCTGAGCATTTTTTTACACATTTCTGAATTATGATACCTATGCCAGAACTAGTCTACTGTATCAAGGATTTTTTTGGATGAAGGCATGAATTTTTTTTTAAACTGTCAAAACATGATAGAGCAAACGTTCAGTTTCTACATAGGATCTACTAAAGTATGAATATCAACTATGTATAAGATTTTAAATATGTAAAGATAGTCGTACTCTAAAATAAGGTTAAAGATATGTGAACTAATAATGAATAATTTTGTAGTAAGACATCCTGGAAACATCTCAAATTGTATACAATATTATGATGTCCTTACAAATAGATGCTTATTTGGCCTTTTTATATAAACATTTTTCTTTTGTTCATATAAAACATGTCATGCCACAGTGCTGCCCCTCTTCTGGCAATGACAACTCTGTTGATTATGAATTGTAGAAGTGACAATTATACACCAATACTACATGTGAAAGTTGGGTTAAAGCTTTTACATACTGGGTTCATTTTACTGAAGGTAGCTCTACGGAAAAAAAATGCAGGAAATATATTGATTGTTTTCTAAACAGTATAACTTAAATCATGAAGTCCTTACTTCTAAGGTGAGGCAGAAAGGCAAACTGATCCATTGTCTTCAATACTAATGGGCAATGTGCTGTGAATTCAAGAAATAAACAAGATATGATGTTCCACTTTATATTCCACCTAATCATCCATCCATTCACCCATTCATCTATCTGTCCATCCATCTAATCAGCAACCACCCACTAACAGACAGCTGCTACAAATGAATAATTGCAACTTACAAAACCAGTACCAAGGAAAGATGGGTACAGAGTATTTTCTAGTTGCAAGATATGTAGGCTAATAAGTTAATTAAAGATACTCTGCTAAATAGATGATAGGTAGGTAGATAAATAGTAGATAGACAGACAGACAGATAGAGAGAGACAGACAGACATAAAAAGAGATAGAGAGATAGATACAGTATTACTGTACTTAAACAGATGCAGAACCCAGAGAAGGGTTCCCATACAAAAAATGGAATTGAGTCTTGATTGGGAAGATGTGACTGATCTTAGTCACAGGAAGCTCCAGAGGCCACCTCTTCCTTCCCCTAATCTCTACAAAACTTTAACCCAGTTTCTGAGGCTGCACACCTATTGGTCTGAGATCTGCAGGCATAGGGAAGAAATATCATCCTGCAAATACTGTAGATTCTTAAAAATGGCTGCAGGTAGAATTGTGTGTGATGTATAGAGTGCTGCAGGGGGGTGATGGAGCCCAAATCACAAAGAGCAGCAGAAGCAGATGGCCAATCAGGTGGAAAATCCATGAGCTGAGGAGAAAGCTTCCCCTGTGCTTTGAGCTCTGTGGCAAATGGCAAACTAAGTTTGGACCATGAAATATAAATAAAAACTAAGTGCAAAGGTAGAAGAATAGTGCTTTGAAATAATACGCATTTTCTAACATCTCATCTGCATGGGTCCACGAAATCTTCATTTCCTTCTTTCGTTTTTTCTTTCTTTCTTTTTTTTTTTTAAGAAATTATAGTTGATTGTACACAGCTAAATGTCTGACAAGACTGAGTAACAGCCTCCTTGAAGTGACTAGGGTTTCAGTAGGGACTATTTCTATATAAACAAATAGCGTTGAGCTGGTCTGCCTGTGAGGGCTGCCATTTGCTAAACTTTCACTCACAGTGTCTTCACCCCTCCAGGGTGTGGGCCTGGCTGCCAGGTGTGGCCCTGGATGGATGAGGGCACAGCTCCCTGCTGACCCTGCCCCCACCCCTGATTTCCTGCTTCCTTTTATCTGCAGACCCCTCTAAAAACCCCAGTGGGAACCTGCCAAGCTTGGCCTTTCTCCTGTCCTCAGGCCTTGCCCACTGTGGACTCCCTGGCTTACCCCTCCATGTGTGCTTGACCCTAATTTTGGATTCTGATTCAAATTTAGGCAAGCCCTCCTCTCGCGCTGCTGATTGTGACTGGAGTTGGAGACCACCTGTCAGCCTTCATTTGCCTCCAGTGAAAATTCTGATTTGGGCTGTCAGACATACCTGCCCACATGGGATTCTGGCACTAATTCTATACTTGAGAAGCTTACACATTTTGTTTACATACCTATTTATTTTGGTCTTGTACATCCGTTTTTATTCCTAATAGCCACAATTCTGGGTTTCACACAATTCACAGCCCGGACAGAGGCATGCATGCTTCAGGGATCTGCCGCATGCAACTTTAATACACAGCCAGGCTAGGTGGATATTGGTGGGTTTGGCTCTCAAGGACTGCCTGTCTGTCACTGGGCAAGCAGACCCACTTAGATTGCCAAGAGAAGTTTGTGTGGGTCTTTGAAAACTGCAATGTAAATCAAAGTAAGTACTTTGTATTTTTTTTTTTTACAAAAAAGCAAAGATTTTGCCTAAATGCCATTTTATCTTTCCCTTCATTTCTGTCCCTGCAATTTTGCATCCTACATGCTAGTTAAGAATCAACACAAGTATAGTCTACACCTTCCCAACATAATAACCTTCCTAAGTGCCTGCTGCTGCATGTCCTGAGAGATGCTTAAAATTACTCTTACATTGTAATAAAAGTTTGATCAAATTATGTTAATTTTATGTAAATAGACACAAATTCAGGGAAGTAATAATATGCAGTATGAATCAGCCCCATTTTTATCTAGACTGCCCTTAAAGAAGAAAAAATTTTCTACTGAAGAGAAAGAAAAGGATATTTTTTAAATTATTTTTAAATTGCTTATTGATTTATTAATCCATACTGATTAGATTCATCCATTCACAAAAATCACCTTACTTCAAAATGGTATACATTACATATCAACTCTACAAAATCATGTACTTTTTTTAGACTGTATCTTAGATATTAATATTATTACATTCTTCATAAAATACATTTTGCAATATATTGCACAGCTTTAATATAATATATGTTATATAAAAGTATTCTGTGGACACAATGGATTTTTAAAATATTCATGAAATAAACCATAGACAGATTACTTCACTTTAGACATTGTTCCATGGTTTTTAGGGAACTTGATAATATCTAATATTATACTTTTATAAGTACTTGCAAATTTTACTAAATTCCAGTTCTGCATAGTAAACGTGTTAACTGTTGTATTTTTCAAATATCAAATTACTCTCTTAGGCTTTTCTGAAATATTTAGTGGGCTTTTCGAGTAGATTCTTTTATTTCCAATTGTAACCTCTATCCCTTAGAAAGTTTCTGAATGCTGATCTAACACTGCATCACAATTGTTACCATGTCTACGTCCACCACACCGTGTGAAATCATGATTGTTTCAGCTTATAATTGTAGTTTAGCTGTAACATAAATAGAGGGAAAATGGCATGTGTACAGTAAAACTTATAGCAAGTGTTTATTAAACATTCCCGTCCCCGGTCCCTAAGTGCCCTGTGTACAATATGGTCCCAGCCCTCTTCCTTCTCTTCTTTCCTTCCTTCCTTCTCTCATTTTGTACATCCTTATCTTCTTTGTCCATTATCCTTTCACTGATTTCCTACCCTTTTAGTCATCTATATTTAGACTTTGCTTTCCATTGTGTTCTTCAAATATAGGATTTACATATACATGGTACTGGATTGACCTTTGTCCAGACAGAGTGAAGGCAAAGGTGACAGATCTACAGTAGGATAGTGTGGAAGATGGTAGAGATGGTTGTTTTACTTTTTCTTGTTTATTGTTATTTTTCAGAGGTTGGAGTTGCTGGCAAAACTCAGAGGGTTGACCAGGCTGAAGGAGCCATCAGTTCTATTCTTAAAGGCTGTTGGAAACCAAGGCACATGTCAACAATTTTTCTGCAATCCTTGTCTTCAGCTTCTGGACACTGCAGTGTTCTTGGACATCATCTTTCATACACTTCTGGTATGAAGATAGGTTTTAACTATCTGTCATCTGTATGATAATTCTGGTGCCTTAACCACTTACGTAAGTAGAAAATTTGTCCTTCCATTTGTCCTTTAGTCAGTATCCTGACTTATAAAAGACTTTCCCTAATGACATCTTGAATTTTTCAGGCAAATGGATGGAGCTAGAAAACATCATTTTGAGTGAGGTAACCCAGATACAGAAAGACAATTTTCACATGTACTCACTCATAAATGGTTTTAAAACACAAAGCAAAGAAAACCAGCCCACAAATCACAATCCCAGAGAACCTAGACAACAATGAGGACCCTAATAGAGACATACATAGATCTAATCTACATGGGAAGTAGAAAAAACAAGGTCTCCTGAGTAAATTGGGAGCATGGAGACCTTGGGAGAGGATTGAAGGGGAGTGGGGTAGGAAGGGGAGCAGAGAAAAATGTAGAGCTGAGTAAAAATAAAAAGAAAAAAGAAAAAAAAAGACTTTCCCTAAAAGGAAACATGGTACACCTTTCCAAGAGCACAAGTGGGTACCCCCACAGGCCATGCTCTAAATTCAAACACAAACACAGAGAGTCGCATGTTTGTGCTTTTATTTACATTGGGAGTTATAAGATCCTTCTGTTTTAATCCTGTTTCCTAAAACATCCAGATATATAGGAAATTCTATCAAACAATTTTTTAAAAATGATAATACTGGTTAATATGGAGAATAGGTCCTGTTAGTTTGACAGACAACTTTTTTTTGGTCAAGAGATTTTTCATTTTGGTTGGGCCAAATGTGTTTGGCCATGCCATCTTCATGGGTATTTCCACGGAAATTTAACCTACATGTTTCTGGTTCACAGCCTCTCACATTATCTAAAAGCTATTTTCTAAAACCTTCCATTTGAGCTAAGGCAGGTTTGTTAAACTCTATACAAGTTCCTGAAAGCATTCTTTTTGCTCTTCTCAAAGATCCCAGTTGACATGAACTCAAAACCCCAGAGTTTGGTTCTAAAGCTAACATTGACAAAGCTTGACTGGGACCCAATGCTGCCCACTACAGTTAGGACTCTGAAAAGTACCACCTTTAAGAAAAGCAGGTGTCGCACGGCATGTTTCTAAGAATGTACAGCAGAGAGCAAAGACTGAGAGGTTGTAGACAAGGCCTCCAAGGGATGGCTAGTGTGGAAAGTTCTATTTTGTTAGCTTTCCTTTACTGGTTTATTTACCAGCCATTTCTCCCTGGGCCCTTCCTTGTATCTTAGGTAATTTCATTTTGTATACAAAATAAATAAATAAATAAAATATTTTAAGTAAGTATTCTGATAATCTTGCCCTAGTGAAAAGTGTTAGGGAAAGTCATAAGAACATATTGTCTAGAATGCATCTCGCAATTTCCATAATTCACAAAAAATTCATTCACTGCCAGTTTATTTGATTTAACAGCCTCCAAAGTGTAAGGTTACAGGAATAAATAGCTAATTGGGTTAATTTAATAGCAGGTTAAATCTTTCTTTTATTTTGTCTAAAAGGCACATTAAAATTGTACAATTTTCAAGTGGTCTTAGAAATCTAAAGTAGAGTTTCTTGATAAAAAAAAAATATATAGCTTTCCCACTGCTGGGTTTACAGTGGAAGTAGCTGGCATGCTTCCAGTTCACCACATGAAAATCTAAGCTGCCTGTATAAGTGCAGAATTTAGTGTTGGGTCTTAAGGTTTTGTTTGGCGTCTTGCCAGCGATGTTATGCATTTAGCTGGGAAAATTGCCTAGAAGTTAATTGAGAGGAAAACACTAATATACAACCCCCCCAAGGAAAAAAAAAGCCTTGTATATGCATATGGTGCTGTTCATTGATAAGATTCGTATGTATACAATAAGGACCTAGTATAGTTGCTGAGAGCCAGTTTTCACCCAGCATCCATTATCCAGCGCCATTCATCTCTCTTCTCTTCAGAGCATTTCCGTGCCTTCTCTACAGCCAAGAATTTCCAGACACAATGTCAGGGGGGGTGCTGGGTGAGCATCGGGGGAAGGGCTGGGAGAGCATGGGGGGGCTTTTAAAATTTCATTGCCCAAAGGTAAGTGAATTTTCAGACATTTTGGACTGTACAATTCCAGTTCTACCTTTTAATCTATTGTTCTGTAGAGGACTTTTTAGCGCAAGGTCTCAGCTCTGCTCCTTGGTAGGCACAGGTAGAAGGCTCTTAGGATTCTAAACAAAGGACTCAGGAAAAGCCTGGGATGCTCTGCTAACCCCAGAATGTAGAGAACACGAGTTCTCAGATTCTGCCTCCTGGCTCACATAGCCCTGCTTGAGCAGAAGTCCAGAGTTTCTGTGTTGCTTATTGTCTCACTGAGGCTATTCCTGCAAGCTCTGTGCTTTCTTCTCTCCTGAATTTTCTCTGGGCTGCTCATGAGGATGCCTCTTTTCCAGTCTGCGGCATGCCTATTCCTTCCTTCCTTCCTTCCTTCCTTCCTTCCTTCCTTCCTCCCTCCCTCCTTCTCTCCCTCCCCCTTCCTCCATCTCTCTCCTTCCCTCTTTCCCTCGTCCTCCCTTTCTCCCTTCTTTCCTTCCTTGCTTTCTTTCTTTGTGTTTTCCTTGTTCTGATCAAGAATCATGATAGAAAGTAATAAGATGTTTCCCAGGAATGACCACTTTGTTTCTTCATCAGAACAGAAGTACAGGAGACCAGTGGCCACACACTTGTGTGTTGTTGTCGGAGCAGACTGAAATTTATCTGGGAACACTCAGGGATGTCACTGGGCCTCATTAGTACTGAAGTCACAGTTCGGGGTCCGTCTATCCACATCCAACTCCTTTCTCAGGCACTTTGTAAGCTGTGGATAGAAACAGAATACTTCTCAAAAACTGAAGCCAGGCCTGAAGCTGGAAAGGCCAGGTCTTAAATGACATAGCTCCCAGGGAGTGGGCTTCCTGGTCACTTTCTCCTTTCACTGTGCTCTCAAGAAAGGACTGGAGGGCAGTAAGCTGGGTGTATTCTGGGATAGAAAGGGAGGGGAAAGTGATCCTTTAATTAAGAGGGGAGTTCTTTTGTACCTGCACTGTATCCTTTTGATGCATTTAGATAGAGGGGGCCTGAGAGGCCAGGGACAATGGCGGTTTGCTACTGTCTGATTCCCTTCCCCTTATACTTAATCCTGTCCTTATTGGGACCTCGGGTGGAAGCTGATAATTTTGGCGTTACCCTAAAAGGAAGGCAGTGCCTTGAATTGCTGCCACTATCCCATGATAATGAACAGGCCTAATGAATGCGGGTAAGTGGTAAGAATCTGTGACCAGCTGCATCGGGGCAGGTAGTACAGGCCTAATGAATGCGGATAAGTGGTAAGAATCTGTGACCAGCTGCATCGGGGCAGGTAGTACAGCTCAGATTTAATTGGGAGCAGGTATTGGAAGGCTGTATTACTTTAATTGGTGAGGGGTTTTCTAAATGGAAAGGACAAAGTATAATGAAGAAATTGTGCTGTACAATAGCACTTAAGCTGGGATTGTATGCATCCGTTAATCTGCTGAGGAATGAGGCAATTCTAAACAATTTTCCCAGTGAAACCAACTCCAGAAAGCTTGTCCCCTTTGTTCACCCTTGGGAAAATGCAAGATTGAAACAGAAAATACCTTTACCGAGGCAATCATGTGCCACGTGTGGAAAGCGGATACAGCTGTAAGCTCTGCGAAAGGGATCTTTGTGGTACAATAGGGGACGGAAATAGAGATAAGGCTCAGGATAAGAGTGAGCCTGTCACTGCGGCTGGAGGAGGAATAAAGTGATGGCATTTACAGTGACAGATGAGCCTCTGAAGAGAGAGCAGGACAGTTCAGAGAGGGGAATTTGATATTTAAGAGACAGGGCTGTGATAATTAAAAGTAACATTGCATTAAACTGTTATGCAGTTCATTAATGGCAGAAAGAAGGCTTTGTCTCTGAAAAAGTTAATGATTCTCAAGAAACCACTCTGGAAGCCATACACTACTAAGAGCCTCGATGACCAGAAGGATCTCCTTAAAAATTATAAAAAGCAATGTGGGCAAAAAAACTCATAATAATTGTGTGGAGTTCTCTCTGAACAAGAGAGGGCTCAATTTGTGTGTAGCTAGGAGCAGGAATGAGGGAGACCAGCCATGTAATGAAGGTTACAAAAGTTACTGCTTTGAACATGGGTGTATAAAATGGGCACAGGACAATCACCATCAGGCACTTGCTGGTGGAGGTTTCCTTTCACAATTTACATTTAACAGCATAGCATAGGATAGCATTTATATGAGAGAGAGAGAGAGAGAGAGAGAGAGAGAGAGAGAGAGAGAGAGAGAGAGAAGACCTACTGGCTCCAGATTTGTGGTTCAGTGATGAGCCTTTATGAGACTGCTTACTATGATTCTTAATTGGTTTTAAACCTCATGTGGACAAGCAATTGAATTGCATTTGTATATTTTCTTACAGGTGAGAAAATGCAAAGATCAAAGTTTCTGTGGTTTTCGTGGGAGGAGGAGAAAAGGAAGCAGAATAGGAATGTTAGCCAGACTTTCCCAGGATTCCCAGGTGGGTTTCATATATTATCCAACTGGAAGAACCAGACCAACTCATCCTTCTCCGAGGACTGCAAAAGCTATTGTCCCTGCTAGATCCAAAACTATAAAGCTACAGTTTATATGAAGAACTCTTTGGAAGGAAAACTACTTCAGTGTTCTGCACATTTAGATCCTATCTCTTGGTCAACACAGACATTGGGTTCAAACTAAAGTACTGATACAATGAAAACAAACAAACAGAAACCCTCAGTATGAAATCTATTATCCATGGAAATAAGAGTAAAAACATCCTCAAACATTGGTGGTTAATACCAAAATCCTGCTTGAATCTCAGGAAAGGAGGCATAAGCTAAAAGTTAACCCGAATCAACACGGGTGCACCAGTTCTTTCCTGAAGCCTAGAGACTTACACGGAGCACATTCAAGGATGTAAGAACAGCAGCTCAGATTCAAAACTGGTCCTATGTATTGAAACCTTAAAGCCTGTCAAGTTCCTTGGCAGAGCAGGTGGCTATGGGGATTGAGGTGGGAGAAAGGTGAGAAAGAAGGAACTGGAGTCCCAGGTGATGCTCTGTTTCAACAATTGTGACACGAAATACTCCCATGTTTGTCCACACCAAACAGTCATGGTTAATTATGAAAGATAGGTGAGTGCACATGCCAGGGTGTGCTTGTGAACTGAGCCTGACCAATAGGTTATGTGACTATGATATACATAATATGTCAAAAAACTAAGATTAGAAAATATGTGCAGCCTGAGAAGGAGGATGCGGTTGTTGGCTAGCTCTGCGATTGCCCCACCTTTGGGACAAAGTAAAATATTCTCCTGCACCTAACTCCATGTCAGTCTCTTATACTATAAGAATGGGTAAAAGCATTCCTTAGCTAAAAATCCTCCACAAACTTTCATGAGCAATTACTAAACACTGTATTTGCTCTTCCGCATCTATCTATCTATCTATCTATCTATCTATCTATCTATCTATCTATTTTGCCTTAATATACCTATTTATTTATTTTGGATGTTATAATATAGTCTGTTTGTCTTACACTCACAGTCCTCCTTCCTCAACTGGACCACTCCATCATCTTTTAAATCTGTATGTTATTGCAATATTAACAGTCATCAAATACCACACTCCTCTCCCTGTAGAAGAATGAGTACCCAGTGTAGTATATTGAAACTTAAACTTGATGTACAATGTCTACATCATTATCTCTGCAAGAATAAACAGAGCCATACATATATAAATGCTTGAAATGAAGATGAAATATTATATAATATCACAAGATAGAAAGCATTGTAATAAACTTTCAAATAGTTTCAGTTAATGAAATAAGTAGAAAACAGTTACAAATATAAGGAAGCATATTGTCACCATTTTCAGTGAGAAAGTGGTGAGGAAAAATTAGAAACTTCCTTGAAAGATATTTTTGTCTTTAATCATTTCTAGACATCTCCAGGTAGAGTGGGGTCAACAAATTTAATCATATCTTAGAAATATCAAATATCATATTTTATATATTTTACTAATACATATCTACACAAGAGAAAAACATGACTATAAATAATTGATATATCTGATATATTTTTAAGTAACTCATATTTATGCATCAGGATTGAATGAAATCTCACCAAGTGAATATTTTCTGACTATTCTATTTTTGGATTACTGAAGTTTGTCTGTAGCATATATCAATCTTATATGCTTTCTGTGAGATATAATTAATTCATCCATGAAACGAAAGTCCCTTCCATGGGGAATGTCCTTAAACTGTTGAAGGTAAAGACAGAAACTTGAAAAAAGAAAAAAAAATTAGACACGAATTTGATTTTTTCAAAAGAAGCGATGAACTGCACATAAGGTACCTGGTGTAAAATAAATGTTCTAAAAGTTCTTCCCTCTTCTTAAAGGGCAAAGAAAAACATGAAGATTATCATCTCCCAGAAGAACATAAACGCTTGGGAACTTGGATTGGTATGCATAATGAAGAAAAGATAGTTTGTTTTATTTTCTTTTTTTAAATAAATAAATAAAATATTTCAAATAGAAAGGTTTTCTATGAGAAACTGAAGGATTATGGGTATGCCACATGCAGGCAAGGGGGGCAGAGTTTGTTTCTTTTCTTATTTCACACACAATGTGAAATAACTATTTTTCTATTCTGACATGGGATGCTTTGTATCTGGGACCCATGATTTAACTTTAAAAGTTAGAATAAAAGACAATGCCTGTGTGTGCCTGCCTCATATGAGAATCTAGGATCCCCCCCCCCCAACAATGAATACAGTTACTGAAGGGTCCAGCTACTTACTTAAATGCACAGGGCAAGCACCAGACTTGGGGAGCTGCAGAAGTCACCCCAGAGAGGTGATGCTCTCAAACACCAAAGGGAACATAGGAGCTCGTAAGGTAGCTTAGCACCATCCTATTAAGGTTATTATAGGACTAATATTAGGAATGGAATTTCCAAAGTAAGAATAGAAGATTGGAGGTGGAGAGGAAGCAGAGTTTGACAAAATTATAGACAACCCTGGTGCCATATCACTTGAACAGCTGATAGGCCAAAGTGGTGCCTATCATATATGTGCACACAGAAAAATATGAGGTTGAGCACTAGAACACTCCTACAATCCTAGAACTTGGAAAGGCTCAGTTAAGAGCACTTGTTCTTACAGTGGACCTGGGTTCAGTTCCCAACACCCACATGGTAGCTCACAACCACCATGGTAGCTCTAGAGGATCCAAAACCTTCTTCTGGTCTCTGCAAGTACCAGACACACAATTGGCACAACACATACACGCAGGCAAATGCCCATACACATACAGTAAAATAAATTTATTTTTAAAAATTAAGAAAGAGGAATCAAGGTAATAATTGTAGAAACTTTACAAATGTGAATAAAAACATGGTTCTATAGATCAATTGTATTTACCATGATACAGATTGTATACCCAGAGATAAGTGTACCTGAAGTACTGGGAACCAAAGACAATTGTACATTCTTTGAAGCAGCCAGAGAAGTGACTTGATTTGCATGAAGAGATTTCAAAATTTATTATTAGCCAATTTCTCATCAGAAACCCAGAGCCAGGAAATCCGAAGGATGACATATTTAAAGGGCAAAATGAAAAAAAAATATACCATCAGTTTGTAAGTATACATTTGTCAAGGTTGTCTTCAATATGAGAGAAAAAGCATATTTCCAGATAAATCTAAGTTAAAAGAATTCATCATAACTAGGCTTGCCTTACAGGTAAGTTCTTCAGGCTGAATATAAATACATTATGTAGTGTTGTGAAACTGTATGAATTGAAGTCTCCCTATAAAAATACATAAGTCACTATTACCATAATTTGTTTTGTAATCCTAATCTTCATCATCTACAAGATTTCAGAACAAAAATATAAAAAAATTAAACCTATGTATTATTCATTCAATGTATAAATGTGTTGTGTGTGACCGAGACAATTACATGAGATGAGTTTACATAAACTCTGTCCTATGAGTCCTCATCTTAACTGACCATATCTCTTGAGTGCCTATGAATAGTCTTTAGTTGCTGCCTTTGTACTCAGAAAAAAAATCATTAGAAAAACCCACTGAACACAAAAGAAGGCTGCTATGTAAGAAATTATGGACACAAGGATTAAAATATATTTAGGAAAAAAACCCAGAAAATCATACAAGTCTTTATCAACAGTTCTTTTTTATATAAGTGGTATAAGTTGATCAACCATAAGTCATAGTTTGGATGGTGGAAAATGCCTGGGTGGTTAAAAACAGTTGCTGTTCTTCCAGAGGTCAAGAGTTCAGTTCCCAGAATCCATGTTAGGTGTTGTGGGATGATTTAATTGCACTCTGACACACCCAAGACTACCAGTAAAGTTTGCTTTGAATATGAGGGCGGAAGTAGAGCTGGTTGACAAAAATGGAGTTTTAGGAGGACCAATGACATAGAGAGATACGCAAAACATAGTAGAGTGGGACTTAGAAAGATTCTTGGCCTTCTTGGATTGAAGACAGAGACAGAGAAGATCATTGGCTTTTCTGCAGCTTCTCTGATCATTCATGTACTTACCCTGATATCTGACTCCTGAATTTTTATTGATAAAGAATAATCAGATAAATGCTTCAATGTTGTACAACTTGGAGCCTGAGATTGGAATGCAGTCACTGGAGTCACCACCATGTCTGGCATTCCCTTCCTTCCCCAGGCCTGCAACACAAGACTGGAGTTTTCCTGGTGCAGCCTCCCAGCAGCAGCTTCCAATAGCCACTCCACCTCCCCCACCCCCCACCCCCCACCCCCTCACCCCCTTACCCCCTGGCACCTGGCCCCAAATGCAACAGGTGGCTGGGTCCCAAACACCACTGGAGTTAGCCACCTTCTGCTGATCAGCTCTGTCATTCAGGTGGCCCTGTACCCTCACTTCCCACCATACAGGCTTCTTCCACGTGTCCCCTGGTGTCCAGTTTTCAGGCAACTTGATCCCTCTCCGACTTGGGTTGTGGGATTCTCCTAGAGCCCTTCACTGGGCTGCAGCCACACCAGGATGGAGGCCTCAATGGCTGGTCAGGCTTTTGCAGCTGTTGCCACTACCACACACTCTCAGCCCCCAGCGACATGCAAACAGGGGCAGCTGCCCTCAGCCAGGCCATTCACGGTCCACACTCTCGGCCTAGTAATGCTCTGTCCGGCTGTATGGCACAGCAACAGGCAGCCTCACACTTCGCTGCTGTTGTCGGCAGATCTAGTAAGACACCTGGGAATTCTTATGGGCTGATTTAAAGGTTTTTTTTTTCTTTCAAAAAAAAAAAGGAGTTTTTAAGCACGTTAAGAATGGGGAACAATATTACAATTCAGGGAGTTAGGTCTCTGTATGGTTCCATAATGGATGGTTTGAAAATTAAGAAATTAGTGAGCTTCCATTAGTTCAGGCACACTATCTGAGTGGGTGGACTAGCCCCTCGTGGTCCTGACTTCCTTGCTCATATTCTCCCTCCTTCTGCTCTTCAACTGGACCCTGGGAACTCAGTCCAGTGCTCCCATGTGGGTCTCTGTCTCTATCTCCATCTGTCACCGGAGAAAGGTTCTATGGTGATATTCAAGATAGTCATCAGTCTGACTAAGGGACAAGGCCAGTTTAGGCACCCTCTCCTCCACTGCCCAGGGTCCTAGCTGTGGACATCCCTGTGGACATCTGGGAACCCCTCTAGAGTCAAGCCTCTTGCCAACCCCACAATACCTCCCTTAATTAACATATCTTCTTCCCTGCTCCCATATTCATCCTTCCTCCAGCTCAACCATCCCACTCCCCCAAGCTCTCCCCAACCCTCCCCTTCTCCCTTCTCTCTCCCCATCTTCCCTTCCCCCAATCCTACCCCCACCCTCATGTTCCCAACTTTTGCCTGGAGATCTTGTCTGCTTCCAATTTCCAGGAGGATCTATATATGCTTTTCTTTGGGTTCACCTTATTACTTAGGTTCTCTAGGATTGCGAACTATAGGCTCAAAGTCCATTGTTTATAGCTAGAATCCACTAATGAGTGAGTACATACCATATTCATATTTTTGGGTCTAGGTTATTTCACTCAGGATAGTGTTTTCTATTTCCATCCATTTCTATGTAAAATTCATGATGTCATTGTTTTTTACCGCTGTGTAGTACTCTAATGTGTAGGTGTGCCACACTTTCTTGATCCATTCTTCCATTGAGGGGCACCTAGGTTGTTTCCAGGTCCTGGCTATTACAAATAATGCTGCTATGAACATAGTTGCACAAATGCTTTTGTAGTATGATTGGGCATCTCTTGTGTATATTCCCAAGAGCGGTATTGCTGGATCCTGAGGTAGGTTGACTTCCAATTTTCTGAGAAACCACCATGCTAATTTCCAAAGTTATTGTACAAGTTTGCATTCCCACCAGCAATGGATCAGTGTTCCCCTTACTCCACATCCTCTGCAGCATAAACTATCACTGGTGTTTTTGATTTTAGCCATTCTGACAGGTGTAAGATGGTATCTCAAAGTTGTTTTGATTTGCATTTCCCTGATAGCTAAGGAAGTTGAACATGTCCTGAAGTATCTTTTGGCCATTTGAAATTCTGTTGAGAATTCTCTGTTCAGTTCAGTGTCCTGTTTTTTAATTGGGTTATTTAGAAATTTAATGTCTAGTTTCTTGAGTTCTTTATATATTTTGGAGGTCAGACTTTCGTCTGATGTGGGTTGTCTTTTTGTCTTAATGACTGTGTCCTTTGCTTTACCGAAGCTTCTCTGTTTCTGGAGGTCCCATTTATTAATTGTTGCTCTTATTGTCTGTGCTACTGGGATTATACATAGGAAGTGGTCTCCTGTGCCTATGTATTGCAGGCTACTTCCCACTTTCTCTTCTATCAGGTTCAGTGTGGTCGGATTCATATTGAGTTTTGTAATCCATTTGTACTTGAGTTTTGTGCATGGTGATAGATATGGATCTATTTTCATTCTTCTTCAGGTTGACATCCAGTTATGCCAGCACCATTGGTTAAAGATGCTTTCCTTCTTCCATTGTATAATTTTAGCTTCTTTGTCAAAAATCAGGTGTTCATAGGTTTGTGGATTGATATCCAGGTCTTCAATTCTATTTCATTGGTCAATGTCTCTGTTTTTATGCCAATATCAAGGTGTTTTCATTACTGTGGCTCTGTAATAGAGTTTGATGTCAGGGATGGTAATGCCTCTGGAAGTTCCTTTATTGTATAGGATTGTTTTGGTTCTCCTGGGTTTTTTTGTTTTTCCTTATAAAGTTGACTATTGTTCTCTCAAGGTCTGTGAAGAATTTTGTTTGGATTTTGATGAGGAGTGCATGATCACCAAATCCAGCTGGACTGGGACTGAATGAGCATGGGAACATACTGGACCCTCTGAATGTGGCTCACAATTGAGGCAGACTTAGAAGCTAATGATAATGGCAGTGGGATTTGTCTCTACTGCATGTACTGGCTTATGGGGATCCTATTCTATTTGGATACACACCTTCCTAAGCCTGGATGGAGGGGGGAGGGCCTTGGACTTCCCACAGGGCAGGGTACCCTGACTTCTCTTAGGACTGGAGAGGAGGGGAGGAAGTGGAAATTTTGATTGGTATTATTTATAAAGTAATAAAAGTTATCTGGAAATAAATAACACACCAGGATCTTGGTAGCCAATTAAAAAAAAAGAAAATTAGAAATTAAATGAAAAAAATCAACTTAGCTAGGATCAACATAATGTCAATTATATTCATTATCAGTTTAGCAATTCATGTTTTATTCTTAAAAGAGTGGTTTGATATCAATGCCAAATATGAAAACTTGCCTGATAAAATACAATCCTTTGAAATACATACTAAAGAAACTAAGAAAAATATTCTTACACAGAGCTTAGAGCAGAACCAACCACACCATTGCATTATGAAACTGAAGAAGAGTGGTCCAAGGTTATTAGAAAACCAATCTTAATTTATTCAGTTACCATTCAAGAATGAATAACAGATGATATGCACCCACAAGACTATTTAGAAGGTAACTGGGATCCTGTTAATGTTAGATTCGAAGAGATTTAGGAAACCATCAGTTTCATATGGTATGCATTCACCCATTGTGAAGTGAATGTTAAATTCTTGGGCAACTCAGAAAAGAAATATTTCACAAAACTAGGAAGAATTAGCTACAGCAATATTGGCAGCTGACCCTCAGTTACAATGGAAACATGGTGGAGAGAGAAAGCCAGGGTCATAGAACAATAACATAAGGGTAGAAGTATTGAAATTTCCCAAGACCAGCTTCTCAGTGAAGGCCAGCATGCTGGTTTGCAAAGACAGATTACATTTGATGATCATATTTGGCTTTATGCCGTATAGCAGCATTGTATGCTTGCAACAGGATTGAAGAATCAGGAAAGAGTACTGAGTAATTTACTAATATTATATAAGGCCCAAAAGAAGCCTTCAATTTTTTTTTTTACAAAGATTGACTTCAGCTGTAAATAGAATGATTCAGATCCAGAAATTAGACAAATGTTAATTGAATCTTTGGCTTTTGAAAATGCTAATTCAAAATGCAAAGGAGGTGATTAGGCCTTTAAAGGCAAGATCAGCACCAAAAGATGAATGGATTAGAAGTAGAGCTGGTATTAGACTTCACACTTAAGATGACAGTTGGATAGGAGAAGTGATTTCTAAAAACTTTAAGAAAAATCAAAAGATTATCTGTTCTAATTGTGGTAACCATATCATCTGAAATCCTTTGGGATTCAATTCTTTGGGATTGTAGACAAAGAATTCCTACAAATAATTTTTTTTTCTAGAGATGATCCAAACAGAAGGCTACAGCCTTCTGGAATATGTAGAAGGTTTGGCAAAGGTCAACATTGAACTAATGATCAACATGGATCATTGCAAAGTAAACTTTTTCCAACTGGTAAACACTTTAAGGGACTTCTTGCAGGACCACATGTCAAATTTGGTTTAATCATTCCCTATCATCATCGGGGAGACTCATACACAGAGCAATTGAAAGACTCAATGCCTGTTTTAAACAACAATACTGCCCTGGATAACAGAACAGCTACAGTAAATAAAATTAAATTTTGAAAAAGACAATAAAACAACTATTTTCACAAACTTCTGTAAGTAATCAAAACAAAAGCTAAAAGTACATATAAATGACATTGTGATTGAAGCTTTACCAGACACATGGATGTGACAATAATTTCACTAAAATCTAGGCATCCAGATTGGACTCTTCAGGAGGTATGGATTCAGCTTCTAGGGATTGGAACTTTATCTCAGGTAAAACAAAGTCCAAGATGGATCAAGTGTATAGGGCCAAAAAATACATAGGAAAATTAAAGTCGTATGTGGCAAAATAGCAATAAATTTATGGGGACATGATTTGTTAAACAATAGAGAACCCAGATTAACATTCTACCAATCTAGAAAAACACCACAAACTAACATATGCTTCTGAGAAAAATATTGAAAAGTATTATCAAGAACAGTCACCAACTGTTCAGGTCATATGTAAGCAGGGCACAACAGCTTCTGATCTTTAAAAGATACCAGGTTTAGAAACCCTATTTCTAAAAAGATTAATTGACAAACCATTCTGGGTGGAATAACAGCCTTTGACACCAGAAAAAAAGTAGAGGCATAATTAAAAATTTTAACAGCTGATAGAGAAGCAGCTAAAAGCTCAACTGTTTGAAGAATCAACCAGTTTTTGGAATTTTCCTATATTTCTCATTAAAAAGAAATCTGGAAAATGGAGAATGGTAACAGATTTAAGAGCAATTGATAAGGTGATCCAACCAAAGGGCTCTTCACAGCCTAAAATTCCCTTGCCTTCTTTACTATTAAAAGGATGATCTATTATAGTGATTGATTTAAAAGAGTGCTTTTTTACTATAACTTTACAAAATATGAATAAATAAAAATTTGCTTTCATAGTATCTACTTATAATATTTCCCAACCTGCTAAAATGTATCAGTGGAAAAAATTTTCCCAAAGTGCTGTTAAACAGTCCAAATTTGTATCAATATTTTGTAAAACAGCCATTGGAAGTAATTTGTAGTTTCCTCAATCTATAGTTTATCATTATATGGATAGTATCTTATTAGCTGATTCAGATTCAGATGCCTTAAAAAATGTTTGATGAGGTAAAGAAATTTTGCCTTGTTGGGGATTACAAATTGCTCCTAAAAATACAAAGATGATATTCTATTAATTACCTAGGATACAAGATCAGTTTATAAAAATTTCAACCACAGAAAGGCACATCAGGAGAGCCTCTTAATGTAGTTACTGACTGTCAATATTCAGGAAGAGTTGTTTTACACATTAAAACTGCTAGTCTTACTCTAAAAGATTCAGAATTAACTTTGTTATTTATTCAGCTAAAAGATATTATCAAAAATAAAAATCCCTTGAGCATAATATATATCAGATTCCATATGGGTCTATCAGGTCGTCTAGCACAATACAATGAAGAAATTGATCAGCAATTGGTAGAAAATATGCTAAAAGCCTCAAAATTTCATAAGAAACTATTTAATAGCAAAGATTTGAAGAAAGGTTTTTCTATCACTTGGCAACAATCTGAGAAAATAAAAGATGTCCTACTTGTTCTTTGTATAATCAAATTCCATTACCTGAAAAAAGTAACCCAAAGGTATTCAAAAATAAATTTGACAAATGGAAGTGTTTCATTTCATTGAGTTTTAAAATTAAGATGTGTATACTATACTATAGATGCATATTCAGCATTTCAATGGACAACTGCTTTAAGTTCTGAAAAGGCTGATTCTATAATTATACACTCATTAGAATTTATGGAAATTACAGCAATGTTGTAGGAAGTCTTACAGCCAGTGGTTACCTGCCCATTGGGGCATGGTCTCTAATACTGCCTGATAGGGCAGAACTTAGATAGGCAGAGAAGACAGAACTGAATTCTGGGAGGAAAAAAGCAGAGTCAGAGATATGCTATGGAAACACCAGAGACAGATGCTGAGAATTTTACCCCATAAGCCACTGCCATGTGGCGATACATGGATTAATAGAAATGGGTTAAATTAAGATGTAAGAATTAGCAAATCAGAAACTAGAGCTAATGGGCCAAGCAGTGATTTAATTAATGTGGTTTCTGTGTGGTTATTTCTGGACTAAGCTAGCTGAAAGCCTGGGATAAACAAGCAGCCTGGCTCTCCTTGCAACATGTATAATGAATTAAGACTGACAATGCTCCAGCATGTGTCTCTAGTAAAATGAAACAGTTTTTAAAATATTACAACATAAAACATCTTAAAGGTATACTAAAGATTCCTACAGGATAAGCTTTTATAGGAAGAGCTAATAATACTTTAAAAGATAGACTTAATAAATAAAATGTGGTAATAAAGACCCCCAGGCAAAGATCATACAATGCTGTATTAACTTTAAACTTTTAAATGAAAATGAGAAAGGAACAACAGGTACAGAGTGACATTGGATAGTAAAAAAACAAAACAAACAAAACAAAACACTGTAGAATTAAATCAGCCTATATACTTTAAAGATATTGTGTGCTCAGAATTAAAGCCAGGATATGTGTTATACTGAGGAAGAGGTTTAGTTTTTGTTTCTAAAAACAGAAAAAAAAATCATGGACACTACCAAAATTGATTAAGATTAGATTTAAACAGGAGAGATCTCTTGATTAGGAGAGGTGATAGTTCATTAAACAGCATGGGAATTCAGTCTAAGCTAACTTACAAGACTAACAAATGCTTTCCATTTGATGAGATATAACCTGCCTGAAAGGAAAATTCCAAAGTTAGGGTTGGGGCAGAGTTTTAGTTTTGCCTTTCCATCCAAGAGAATTAAAACATCCAGCTAGGGAATCTGAAAACCTCTAGACAAATGAGACATCTAAGGAAAAAAAGGACAAATCATTCAAAATCATTTCCTGGGAAAAAGATTAAGTGGCCTAATGGTGTAGCATATTTCTAAAAAGATAAAATTTTATAAATCTTCCCAAATGTTTATTTCTACTGTTCTCTACAGTCATGCAGGGCAAATAGTCTTTTTGTAGTCTTAATTCAACTAAAAATTAAAGCTGGTTTTGGACTTGTCCCATGCTCTCTCCTTTTCTAAATCTAAGCATGTTTGTTAAGAGAAAATCCAAAATCTCTATCTCATGTCAAACCACCACCTGGTATAGGACAAAAGAAAAACCAAAATTAAGGGATTAGTCTATTGCCAATAATCTCATAATGCTTGGTTTTTATTTTGACTCTTTACATATATATTTATACTTTGTATTGTAATATTAATGATTATATAGAGTACCAATTAATTCTAGAAATAGGCTTTATTTAGTTTCCTGTACATTTTTTGGACTTGAATCTGAATCAGGTAACTAAGAGTTAAACTTGTGTAACCTGGATGTATTTAATAGATTATGGTCCTTTAACCTCCCTAAGATCTGCCGTATATGAAATTTAAAATTATAAAATTTTCTATAGTGAACCATGATCATTCCTAACAGTGATCTTTAAAGTTTCCAAAAAGATGATGGAGCCACTCAATAATGATTCCCCTGGGATTGCTGTAATAACATTAAGTTGACAAACACCACTCAGAGATCAGCTTTGGGCTACAAACAGCTCAGGAAATTTCAAGGTGGTTAGCTGAAATGGTCCAGCCTCATAAACTAAGCCTACACTTTCCCATCACAAGAAGACTGGAAAGTAGCCAGGTCTCCAAGGACTTGGTCCAATATCTCAATTTTCTCAGAATCTCTTAAAGATGCCATTGCCCCCAGACTTCAGAAAGTAATTTTAAGAACACAACTTTCACATACCCAGAAGGTGGGGTGAATGTTTTTGGCTGTGGATTATGGATATTTACATCTTTGGGGGATATTATTTTCTAGTTGCTGTTGATCACACTCAGAGAGAATACTAAGCAAAAGAGATTAGATTCAGGGATCTCCTTCTGAAAATCAAAGGGGACATATAGGAATATTAGCATAAAAGGATAGACTAATCATTTTACTTTTAAACAAAAAACTACTAAACTTGAATATTTTTCATTGGTATGGATTTTTGCATATTGCAACAAACTTAAGGTTATTTTTATTATACTGTATACATGTTTCTACTCTTGTTTAAAGTATTTTATGTATGCAGCTCATTTTAAAATTTAATGTAAAATTCTAGTCCCTAAAGGCTATTATTACAAACTGTCTAAGATAATTAAGAAATATAAGTTAGCAAGTCACATATAACAAACAAGTTTGTGGCCATGTTAGGTTTGCTTTCAAGATCAAACAGAGATATATTTTAGATAAACAGAAGGTCTTAAAACCCTTCAGGGACCTACAAGATAAGATATGGCATTTAAGAAGCTTTATAACATGAAGCTTTTTTTATAACAGTGAGACACATCTGCTCCTGGCATCACCAATTTACTTCAAAAAAAGAATGATGGGCATTGAAGAATCTCCGTATTGAATTGCTTTTATTGTGACAAAGTTAGCCACTGGGCAAGAAGCTGCCTCTGCGTTGACTACTGACAATACGCTGTCCATACTGGGCAAGTAGGTCCACTAAAGGAGGCAACTGCCAAGCTTTACCAAGACAATAGGAGAGTCCTTCAAAACTTCTTCTCCACAGAAAAGTCTGTCAGTTATTCTAGGCCTGTAGGTCAAAGATGGATGTCACAATGTTGCAGAGGAAACTTGGGTGACTGTCCAGGCAGCCAAATGTCTCTGTCATTTCTATAGCTTCAAAGTTGTTTGTTCTGTACTTCCTGTTTACTCAGGTAATGTTATGTCATTCTCAGGTCTCTGTTGTGATTGAAGACTAAATAGTTATAGTTGCAGTTTTCCTTGTTACCAAATTCAGAAAAGAAACTTTCAAAAGTGTATAAAGTAGAGAAACCTGAAAGCTTAAATTGTATATCTAAGAAAATGTTTTGAAGTCAAAAAGAATAGTTTTGGGTTGGTAATACAAGTTAGGATAAAAAGTGAATTAGGCACAAAACTTTGAACTCACTAAGATATGATATATAATGGAGTATTTTATTTGAATTTGCCAAATGCAAATGGATTGGACATTGTGAATATAATTCCTACCTGATAATTGTTCTTATTGCATATAATTTTATGGTGTTAGACTAAAAATCCTTCCCTTTTTATTTAGACAAAAAGAGCAAAATTCTGTGGGATATTTTGATTGCATTCTGCCGCATCCAAGACTGACAATAAAGTGTACTTTGAGTCAGATGGCAGAACTCGCTACCAACTGACTAAAATTAGCCATAGATGTTTTAGAGGACTGAGGAAAAATAGAGAGACACAGGAAGTAGTAGGGTGGGGCTTAGAAAGATTCTTGGACTTTTGACACTGAGGAGGGAGACAGGGGTCACTAGTCACTTCTCTGCTGCTTTTCTGATCATTGGAGTTCTTACCCAAAATATCTGACTCCCAAGTTTTTATTGATAAAGAATTATTAAATAAATGCAAATGCTTCAGCGAGGTAACTCAAAATAGCCTGTAACTACAGGTCCTGGACATCTGACACCCTCTTCTGGTCTCTGAGTAATCCACACACATGTGTCACATACACAGGAACACACACACAAACACACACACAATTGCATTTGGATACATACACATAAATAATACTAAAAATAGTACATCTTTTAAAAATTATAGGTTGGCAGAACAGTTGAAAATATGGTTCAACTATCTATTGTCTTGAAGAAACTCATTTAAATTTGATAAACATAATTTGAATGACAAAGGATATAAAATATACAACATATTTGTAGTAAAAAAAGGAAATGGATAGCTACACTCAAAGATAAATTAGTCTTTAATTAAAACCTTCCAACATTTGCAAATGGACATTATGTATTGATAAAGAACATTAACTCCCATGAACTCCCATGGATAATATAACAATAGCAGAAATATGATACACTTCATTCCAGATCACCAGTATCCAAAATGCATTGTGAGCACAGGTCCAGTGAGAAAGACACACCAATACAGTCACAAAGACATCAGTAATGGTTAGAGCAGTAAAACGAAAGACCTATAGTGATATAGGGAAGTTGATTTCCACAGCAAATCTGCTATCCCTAACAGATCCAAGTAGATCATAATACTCAATACCAGGATACATATTCTTCTCATGTGTCCAGGGACCATATCCATATAGAACATAAGTTTGGCCACAAACAAGTCTTCAGATGATTGAAATCATATGAGGTATGATCTCCAGTGGCAGTAAATGGAACCGAGCTGGATGCCTATACAAGCAGAAGAAAAATCTACAGCTGTGGAGAAATTAAAGAAAACACCCCAAAATTACAAACAAGTTAAGGAAGAATAATGGAAATCTAATCTTATTGAAATAAAATTAAATGCAATATTTCAACATTATGAGTTGCAGGCAATACAGTGAAAAGACATTAGTAAAACAGCATGGTATTAAGTGTCACAAGTTTTAGCCACCCTGGTTAATATAATGAGGGCACCAGGTTAGGCAGGAATACACAGAAAGAGTCCCTCTCAAAAAAGGAAACATTTTCATCTGTAAATTCATGCAAACCAAAAAAAAATATTTAGTCCATGATGTAACTCCAAACCAGGAGGAACTAGAGAAAGAATTAATGAAAAGAAGGTAAAAATGGTAACAATGAGGCCTATTTCATATTAGAATCACATGCTGTGCTAGGAAGATTTGGTCAGGTCCTCAGCATGACACAGGCCTTACATGCAAATTCAAATATAAAACCAGAGTTGAAGATTTAACTTTGGAATATTTTCTATTTGTTTATTTGTTTGTTTGTTTTGTCCCATGTTTTTGGTTGTTGTTGCCTGTCTTTTTCTAATAAGAGAGAAAAAGAAAGCTTGCGGATTTGGGTGGGCGGGGATGTGGAGAGGACATGGAAAAATTTGGAGCAGAGGAAGTTGTGATCAGAATATACTGTATGAAAAGAATCTATTTTTAATTTTTTCAAAAAGAAAAGAAATGACTCAAGAGGCCATCCAGATGGCTTAGTGAGAGCTGCCAAGCTGTGCAACCAGAGTTGTTGGATTGGATGCTGGGCACTTGTTTGGTGGAGAGAGAGAGCCCACTCCAGCAAGTCGTTCTCTAACTTCAACAAGTATGCACAGCATGGTCCCTCTCTCCATACCACCACTACCACTAGGCACACAAAATTTAGTTGATACTATTAGTCATTGATAACATATAAAATAAACCAGCAATGAAAAGGTATTTCATGTCTGTTAGGATGGATACCACTAGAAAAGCAAATGAATTTCTGTTGGAGAATGTGGGAAGCAACTGTGGACATTATGAGCAATGATGGTTGGAATATAGAATGGTACCATCATTTGCCTGTAATATATGTGACTTCAGAGGACATTTCAGATTCACACACTGTGAAAGTAGGGTCTCCAAAGGCTAGAGAAATGACTTGTTGGTTAAGAGCACTGTATATGTCTGCTCATATACAAGACCAAGACTTGATTCCTTGAATACATATGGTAGCTCATAAACATTTTTACCTCCAGATCCAGAAGAGCAGATGCCCTCTTCTGTCCTCCCTGACCCCAAGGATTCAAGTGATATATGGATACACATACAGACAAAACATTCAAATGTGTAAAATAAAAAAAAATAAGTTTCGTATACAGGCCTCAAAGAAGCTTGTCCATTAATATTCATCACTGTAGTAGTAATATAATCAAAATATTGAAACAGCTCAAATGTCCCCTGACAGATGAACTGATATCCAAAATATGCTACATATATTAAAATAGAGTATTACTCAGCTTTCAAAAGAATAAAATTCCTTGCACACATGTCATAAGATGAATCAAACTTTAAAATATAATCTTATGTGAAATACACAAGGCACAAAAGGAAATGATACAATGGCTTCTCATGGAAGATATAGGAAAAGCATCTAGCACAGGCAAAAAGAATAGCTGCTACCTGGATGGTAGCTGGCAGATGAGAGGAAGTTATATTTAATGTCTGTAGAATTTCTCTTTGGAATGACAAACCTGTTCTGGAATGTAAAACTGTAATACTTGCACAAGACATCAATGTTCCTGATGTCATAGAACTGTTGCCCTAAAATTGGCTAAAGGAGGCATGGAAGAAGCTATAAAGTGCCTTCTACAGAAGCACGAGGATCTGAATACCATCCCCAGCAACCATGTAACAAAAAGGCAGGCAAGAGAGGCACATGTCTGAATCTCCGGGAGTGTATTGGTTGAGTTGGGCAGCTCCCTGTCACTCGCTGGTCTCCTAGCCTGAACTAATCTCTTTGTTCTGGGGTATACTGAGGGTTTTCTTACAAAAATTGGTTAGCTTCTAAGGATTTTACCCTAAGTTGATCTCTGACCTAAACATTCATACATGAGTGCACATGTAAAATTGGTAGGAAAGTATTTATCATTATATATCAATTTTTAAAAGCTAACAAAGAAGCTTTCCTGATTTTTACTAATATCATATTATACAAGAAGAACTTGTTTCCAAAATTGAAGTTCTTCTCAAGTTAGTAATTAAAATTCTGCATTTCCTTGAACTCAAGTAGCCATGGTTAATAAAGAAATAGTTACCTATGTACAGTACTGTAAGTGGATCAAATTGTTGTAAATATTAGATAAAGTACTATTCAATTAATTATTTGTTATTCAAAGTTGATATTAGCATCTAAAGATGATGACAAAGATTATGATTATGTAATAGATTCTTAGACACAGCAATCCAGCACCCAACTGTATTAGGCAGGATTCCATTTAGGAGCAAAACCAAATATATTTACATATGAGATTCACTGGAATTGTTTATATATATGTGCTAAACAGCTTTAAAAATATAGCTAGGTTTACAATGCAGTGATTGGGAATCTCATACCTGCTCACTTCACAGTGTTAGGTGCTTCAGCAATCTCAGTCTGCTGCAATTATCTGGAAGATTCTAACATCATCTCTGGTCATTCAGTCCCTGCTGGAAGTTCAAAATATTGGATTTCAATGTCAGAGAAGGACAGTAGCAGAGAGGAACTGATGCACTTACCTGTAAGAAGTAAAATTAGTCAGGCAAACAAAATTGTTGGTTTTTTTTTTTTTGCCTCTTTACATATGGGTCACTGGCAGAAAGCAGAACTCACTCAGGGATAGGATCTCTCACAATTAATCCTTTCTGGAAACACCTTCACACATCTTCCCAGAGATGTCTTTTAATTAATTTCAGATCCTGTAAAGTTGACAACCAATATTAATCATAATAATGCTAATAATGGAAACTCACACAGACAAAAACTAACAGAAGGAACTATCCTTGACCTGCTAAGAAGTGTCTTTATAAGACTTATGGGTGGTGTCACCCTTAAAGCTTAAAGACTGAATATGTTCCTTGCAGAGTGAGGATAAAGCAGCACTCAGGTCTCAGCAATTATATTTAATATGAAATTAAAATTGTAGACAACATAAAAAATGAAGTTGTTACATTGGAAAGGATAACCCAAAACTGTCTTTCTAAACAGGTGATATCTCAATATAAACATTGTCAGTGAATCGATAATAAAATTAGCAAACCTAATGAAGAGGCTGGAATGGATCAATTCACAAAAGAGGTCTTATCTCCATAAGCTAGCAACAAATAGTCCAACAATGAATTTGGATTATAATTCATTCACAAAAGCATCAAAAGAATAAAATATTTTGAACTATGTAGTAGTCCCAAAATAATCAAACAGAAACCATATTATTTGCAATATTGTTTGCCCAATAGCTTAAGCGCATTTATGGCTAACTCATATCTTAAATTAACCCATCTCCACTAATCTGTGTATTGCCACTGGTCTGTGGCTCACCGGCCACAGTTCCAGCATCTGTCTCTGGTGGGGCTACATGGCTTCTCCCTGACTCTGCCTCCTTTCTCCCAGCATTCAGTTTAGTTTTCCCCTCCTAGCTCTACTCTTCTCTATCAACAGGCCAAGGCAGTTTCTTTATTCACCAATTGTATTCACAACCTATAGAGGGAAATCCCATATCAGAGCTACATTTAGCAAAAGTAGTAGAAAACTTAAATACATGATAAGTATCAAACATTATTTGTTGAAAGAGGATTGCATAATTAATACTTTTTCTGTCCATTCTCCCAAAAAGTGCTCCTATACAAATTTCAGTACGTATTCATTTGCTTTAAAGTTGACAAATTGATCCTAAAATAGAATCAAAGATTTGCTGATAATAAGGAATAACTGAAATGAACTTGAAAGAGGCTACAAGATTTAGAGTTTCAGATATCAGAATTATTCTAGGACAGCAGTAAACAAGATAGAGTAAGGCTGGTGTGAAGCTCACCATAAATACCAAGGATGCAGAGTTCAGAGCCTAGACAGAACACATCTATAGCACATGATTTACAACACAGGCAGGAAGAGTCATAAAACAGGAAAGGAGAGGCTCAAGGAAATCGTACAGTAACAACCGGGTACCCACTGTGCCAAAAGGTTTCTAAAATGTATACATACACAAAGTCTCAATGAATTTACTCTTTAAAGAGAGAACAATAACCTTACTAGGCACTACATGGTAGCAAATAGAAAACCCAGTGCTGGGAATGGGTTTGCTCTTTTGAAGTTGTTGACCAGTAGATTCTCATAGAGGCCCAAATATTATAGGCTATTATCATTATTTTTGATTACCCTCCAGAACTTGACAGTAAGATCCTATTGTTGAAGTCACTGCATACTTAATTCATAAAACAAGAAGAAATCCCACGGGTACTGAGTTAAAGGTTTCATCTCACTGCTTAGCTTTCATAATGCTAGAAAGTACTATGTACACTACTGCAAAAGAAAACTAATCATTAGTCTTCCCCAGTTTCAAATACTGTGAGCTATAATAATAACTGTGTAGACAAGGTGATTCTACTGGTTCAATAGTGGCACAAATGTTATAGGAGTCACAAAATATTTTCTGATTGTGTTTAAGGACCACTCAGTGAAATAAAATCCATACCTAACCAGATTACCAATGCTAAGAACCTATGGCTAGCAAGATCAGAGAGCCCAGGAGAGAGTCTACTACTGTTACCCTACCAGTGGACACAGTGTTAAAATGACCCATAATCACTTATTACTATTTCCATAGATTTTCATCATTCAACTCTTGTTGTAGAAGCTTCTTCTTGCTGAAGATCGTAATTAATACAAAGATCCCAAACTAGTCAAGGGGCAAAGAATAAGAGACTTCAAAGTGCTCTGCTAAAATGGGACATCCACATCACACCCTTCCCCCATGAAGTTCGGAGATTACTTCAAAGAGGGGACAGAAAGAGAGCAAAAGCCTGGGGCATTAAGTGACTCCAAGGAAATAGATTGTTTGGTTATGGAGAAGTTGTGGGTGACGATGGGTATGATGAACACACATTGTATGAATTCTCAAGGAGTTTATAAGAATGTTATTTATGAAAAAAGTTTATTGTCTTCTGGTATGTCTATCACACACAACTAACTCAAAAATGATTCATAGGCCTCATCTCTAAGCAAAACTCACAAAAATTTTAGAAGAAAACATACAAGGCAATTTTGTGACAATTTTAGGAAAAAAGTGTTTAGGCACTAACAATGCAATCTATCACAATGAAGAATGATTAATTGAATGATTAATTGAAATTTATCAATTTTCGACTTGGTAGCATTGAAAGATAACAAACATGCTTTGGAAATTCCAAAGAGTAGAACCTCTGTGTCCCTCTGTGTGTGTTTGTGTGTATTGTATATAAAATTGCAAGTGCAACAAACTTCCAATGGGCAGTTTGTTAGGTGAATGGAGAACTTGCACACTAACTGAGAGCAGAATGCTGAATACTTTACACCCCTACAGAGTCTCTTCAGTAGCCAGCTGGATAGATCTCATTGGTTTAGGCATCAAACTTGCCTCCTTTTTCACATGGAATTTATGTTCCTCTTGAATATTATCTCAAGCGGTACTAAAACTTTTTCCTGACATGCACATTTTTACTCTTGTTTGGGATATCCTTCTACATTCAAAAAAACATACTGGGTTATTCTTGTAGCACACATGGGGCTACAGGTGCAAGCTAATACATATGTGTGTATGTTCATAGTAGCATACAGTAAAAATTAGCATAATTGATTGAAGTAAGTCACAGAAAGTTCTAAATTAAATACTGAAAATAATGTGATCTTTAATGTCTTTGAGAAACTGTAAAATTGAATCACAAAACAAGACTTTTCCCTTTGTGGCCGTGGATGATTAAAGTGTGAGATCTTGGGTTGTCCCTTAAGTGCTTCTCCAGCTTTGCTCAACACATGTCTCCATTTGACACCTGAAGCCTTAGAATTTCCTTTAACTTTTAAAAATATATATCCCACTCTCAAAAAGAATGTATAGTGCTTTGTGATTACTGTTAGTTTTAGATTATGATGAGAAGCGACTATTGGCTACAGGTTGGTGCACATGGGCATCCTTAAATGTCTGCAAAGTTTTTCTAATGCCAATGCTTCAATTACTGTATTCGCAACTCTTTCTGAAACAAAACCCCATGCACTGTCTCATCCATGGTCTCCTTTTTGGAAAACTGGTAACTAAATTCATTTTGTTGCATTCCTCAAACATTTCTTAGTTCATAGAACACCAGCTGTAGTTATATGGCTGGAGAGCTTACTTGGCCTCTTGTGTACTGCACAGGACTGTGCTCAATCAAAATGGCTGCTGAAGTTGTTGTGGTTACCTAAAATATTGTCCTCTATTTTAAGATACTTTAAAATATTGGTTTTCACTTTTACAAATTACAAATCACAAATGGTCAATTTCTTCTTTAGTCTTAATGCAAAAATATAAGGAAAGAAAAATATATATAGACATACATAAATATTTAGAAAGTAGTAGGGGCCCTATTTGGGCTTCTGATAATTTTTCATAGGAAATGTAGCAAGTAACTGCTTTGTGCAGTTTTTAGTTAATTGTTTAATATATATGAATATATCATATATAATAACCATATGTGTGTATATGTTTACAATTGCTACCTATGAAGTTAATCAGATGCAAAAAGGCTGGTTTGTTTTATGTAGATGTGAAGTTATTTGAATGCATCAGTGTATCTGTGGAACACACAAGACAGATTGAAAACACAATAGACAAAATAAAAAACAAGAACAGGTTAATATTTAGCCTAACACCCATGAATACTAGATGTGTAATTCTGTAGTAAAGATTAATCTGAATTTATTTAGTTCCCTTGGAAAATTTTCACAGATTTTTTTCCATCTGGATATAGTCAAACTAGAAAAAAAATGCAATTCAGTTTATTAACAGTTAGGATATCATCTGGAAATGAAGCTCATTGCAATCTCAAATGGGCTCTACAAGGAGCTAATGAGCAAGCTCCTGTCTGATATTGACAATTAATCAGGCATAAAGGCATTTAGGAGCAGGGCGCATTGACGAGCATGTAGGCTCACACAGACTCTGGTGCAACATGATATGTGAACATATTTGTCTAATTGTACTTCGGGTTTCCTGAACAAATTCCCACCAAAACACTTCATTATCCACAGAGGTGACGCATCCGTTTCAGAGTCTGTAGGAAGCTCTTTGGTTTGCTGTAACCATATATAATGGATTAAATGAAGTTTTATTAGGCTTTGTTGCCAGTTTTCCCATTTAATTGCTATAGCAACCTGAAGCCAAAGTTGGATCATTGGATAGAGTAACTGAGCAATTCATTGTGTCCTCATTATCCTTGGCCCTTAAGGGGGGGAAAAATCAAGTATTTAAAATAATTGGAAAACTGGGATGAGAGAAAAGTTTTTTCCTTACTTTTAAGTTAAGAAATTTTTAATTAATTATTTTTCTCCCTTTAAATAGCAGAAGGCATTCAAAACATATATTTCATGTCAGCTTTACATAAAATGTGTTTTTTTTTCTGATAACAAATGACTCCTTGCTGGTCTTATGCTGATATAAAAATGTGGGAAATGAAACAAATGCTTATTTCTTAGGTTGGTACATTAAAAATATTATACTTAGTGTCTACTAGATTCTTGTCATTTATTATATTAGGGTACTTAAATATCATAAAACACTTAATTCTGCCGATAGTTCAAACTGTGGTCTAAATTCCCCTCCATTCCCTATGCCACATGTGATGTTCTAGATCTACCCATTGTTTATTAAATACTTACGATTTCTAAAATATAAAAAGAAAGGCTTCTTTGCCGTTAAATGTTATAGTTTAATGAGGCCTTTTCATCTTAGGAAATACGTGATGGCTGTGGAAGACAGGAGAGCATTGACTCTGCTCTTAATGTTCAGACATATTAAACATACTAATATTTTAGGTTGATTTGATTGTTCTGGTTTAGAAGCTTACTTTTCACTTTTAAAGAATGTTCAGCAAAGATGATAACTTCCTTGCAAATCATCAGGAAAATGTCTAGCATATTAAAACAGGGAGGGTTTAAGGAAGTTCAATGAAGAAAACACAACTAAGTAGAATGAATATCAGAGCAGGAAGATACTAACAGTGAAGGGTCTATAGATTAAGAGCCATTGGGGAAGTAACTGAATATCAGAATGTTCAAAAATATTGAATGGATGCTTTCAAGAATACAAGAAAACATAAGCTATAACACAAAATCATTTTGTGTGAAAATAAATTTATATAAAATATAAATTATAGATTTCTTGATAGTCGTGGTTTGTAGTTTTCCCTTGAACTGTAATTTTAATTATATATGGCCTGTACTTGAGTCTTTTAGAAAGGAATGTGAAGCTCATAAGAGAATGCAATGATTGGAGCCCTATGTTAACTTGGGCAAACTAACTTAAAAAGTATTGTTTGTCAGTGTTGGTGTAGACCCTTCAAACTCGCCTATAGAACTTCAATGGGATAAAAGGAAAAAAGACAAAGCAGTGAAGCCAAGCTTCATCCTCAGCTTCTGTGGACATTCAGGATATCCCATGCTTCGTAACTGAGGCAAGGATAGATATAGTTATGCTTAAGATAATAAAACAGGAATTTGAAGAAGATACACAGATGTTCTCTGCTCCCTATGGATTCAAGATGCCATAGAATCCGCAGGAAGTCCTGAAATTTTAAGAGCTGGTATGTCCTTCTAAGCCTCCCCTGTTACATTTAATTTCTCAATCGATTTTCATTCACAAAAGACAACTTCAATGCCCAAGAGAAACAACAGAAAATTTTACATTTGGATGGATTATGCCATGAAAGGCATGGCCCAGAGATATCAGGGTAGAAAAGGAAGGTCTCAAGAAAACCTGGTGCCAGCATTAAGGTTTTCAAAATCGTCTATTGAATGTTGCTTGACTTGAAAGCATGTGAGTGAACCACATTTCCTAAAAATGACTGGTGGACCCTAAAAATCAAACTGGGAATATTAATTCATTGCATACTATACATTCATATGTACTAACTCTATATTATCATGAATACATAATGGATCTGTACTAATACTTAAATATCCCCATCAGGGTCCAGCCTTGGCTCTGTTACCTTTTATGGAAACACTCAGGCAAGACATAAAACCAGACTGGAGTTGGGGATACTGACTTTGAATGAACACAGAGATACAAAGGTTCCCCTAGTTGTACATCAATATTGAAAATGGAATAAAATATTAAATTAGCCAGTAAATATTAAGTCTAGAAATGGGAAGAGATTCAATCTGAGTTAAGACTGAATCAGACAAGAAGACTTAAGAAAACTAACTACCAGACTGTGAGGAACACATTGGCAGCATTCTATAAAACCCCAAAGATTTAAAAATAAGAAAAACGAATATTCTGAAATCTGTAAATTATTTTTAGGAATTTATCCTACACACATACTGACTTTCATAAAAGTCATTTACATAAGACCATTTGGCAGAATTGCTTGTACTATCAAATATTGGACATAAGTTGGATATATACCACAACAGAATCAATTAATATAATATGCAAATTTACTTAATTTTATAGTATATAACCATTAAATGTATCTTGGGACATAGTCAGAGTTTAAGAAACATTATTTAGTAAAACAAAGGCAGATCACAAACATGTACAGTAAAATATAGTTTTTAAAAAAATCACAGAAAAGCAAAGCTAATTTTTCATAAAAATCACACAAAATTTTCTCTTTGAATTACTTATGGGCAACAGAAGAACTGGTTGCTATCCGAGAATAAGGAAGATATTAGCACTGGACTGAAGAGTATAAAATGCAAGTAGAAAGAAATTTAATGTAAATAATTCAGTGTAAGACAGAAGATTTAAAAAGGTAGTAATTCTAAAATAATGAAGGAAAACTTTCTGAGTTAAAATTCCCAGACTCAAAGAATTCCACGGATGCTAAGTAGCAGTACAAATGGAAGGGGACCCATGTTCTAAAGTATATGCACAAAGAGAATAGTACTTTATCTTATAAACACAGAAGTTCCTACTTCACACGAGAGTTTGTCATCTCAAATACTACTTCTGCAACATGAGATGGGAAAAAATTCAATGTTAGGATATGAACTGTCTGTAATGCTTTTGAAATTATTTACACAAAATGTTCTTTTATTAGTGATCCAATAATCTTGAGAATACATGTAACGAAATTCATAGAATCATTACAAAAATCAGTATAGTTTTAAAAAGAAAATTCAAATATTGTTTCACACAAATTCAATTTTATGGCCCCAAATTATGAAATTCTAGATATTGATGTTCATTAATTCTAGATAATGATGTTCAGAATAAGGGGTGCTAATATGTATGACGAATCAGTGGAAACAAATTTAGAAATATTAGTACAAACTGAGACATTCCATCTGCATCATTGACTTTCTCTGATGAGGCAACAAATAAATGAAAATAAAATAAAAACCATGACCTGGGTTAATTTTTATGCATTGTTATCTCAGCGAAAAAAAATGTCTGCTTCCCTGAGCTTACACAGAAATGCATCTTTCCGAGATTCAGCTTTCTTTATTCTTTATTATAATCTGTGGCAAGAATAATGGAATAATGATCTTTAAAGTATCACAACAATAAACATGTTAGAAAAAAAGATTAAATAACTTCTGAGTCAATGGTGAAATCTAATTGATTCCAAAAAGAAGACAGTAAGAACTAAACGGTTATTCATGGCTAAGGTCCATGTCACCAAACTGCAACACAACTTCTTGACTCATAAGACCTGATCTTTTCTGAAATCACCAAATGATATTTTAAAGACATTTAACTTCTTAAAGTGTTTGAATTTTTAAAAGGATGTGGGACTCTTATATTTCTACTTTGTCTTATATTGCAATATTAACAATGAGTTCTTGGGGGATAAACAGGAAAGGAGAGGTTATGATTTAGTAGTGATGTATTTATGTGTGAAGCTGATAAGGAGTCAGTTGCACTGTCTTCTTTTTGGTTAATTTAACAAAAGCAAGGATCATCTGGGGAAAGAGAACCTCAACTGAGACTATCTCTCTATCAAATTAGTGTGTGAACACATCTGTAGGTCATTTCTAAAAATTAATTATTGTTGTGGGAGGGCCCAGCTCTCTGTGGATGGTGGTACCCCTGGGCAAATGGCTCTGAGGTGTATACGAATGTGGGTTGAGCAATCCTTGGGGATAAAGCCAGTGAGAAACAAGCTTTCTTTCATGATTTCTGCTTTAGCTCCTGCCTCCAGGCTCCCATGTTGAGCTCCTGTCTTGATTTCCCTATATGATGGAATGATAAACTGAATGTATAAGCTGAATAAATCCTTCCTTCCCTAACTTTCTTTTGATCATGGTGTTTATCACAGCTATTGAAAGCAAAATGAGGACACTGATATCTTTTCCTTGTTCTTTTTAATTTTTTTAAAATTTTCTTCCTGTAAAACTCAATTACTGTGTTTAGCTCATTAGTCTTCTGAATTGTTGACTGAATGCTACACACTCCGTTGCTTGTTTGTTTGTTTTCTGCTTTTTTATGTGTTTGTATGCATTGTGTATGTATCCATATTTACAGGTGTGTGGAAGCAGGTGTGCATACATGTGTGCACTTTTCCAGAAGCTGACTGTTGATGGTAAAAATATTCCTAGATTGCTTTCCATGTCATTCACCGATGTGGTGTTTCTCTCAATGAAACCCAGGTTTCACTGCTCTTACTCTGAGGAGTCCCTGTCTCCCCTTTAAAGGCTGGAATTACATTGGACTGGCATGCTCGTCCAATATTTACTGGGTTTTGGGGGATACAAAATCTGGCCGTCACATCAGTTCTTTAAGTACTTTTACTACTGTTCCATCTCCTCAATCCTATCTGGTATCTTGTTGTTCTTTTGTTGTGTTTTGTAATTTTCTTTTGAAGAGATTAGCACCTTGCTGTGTATTCCAGAATGACTTCACCCTTGCTATGTAGATCAGGCTAGCTTGCTACTACCAATCCTGTACCTGTTCCTCTTAAGTGCTGAAGTTATAGAAGCCTTAGCCTTCCCTAGTAATTGCAATATTAATTTTAAAAGCTAATGAAAAACTGAATGTACTAGTAAAAAATTATAAACTCAGTGTCTGTATGCTGAAGCAGGAGTATTGCTGCATGAGACCTATGCTGGGAGACAGAGCTGGACCATGTCTAAAATAATAATAATAATAATAATAATAATAATAATAATAATTAATAATAATAATAATGATGATTATGAAGAAGAAGAAGAAGAAGAAGAAGAAGAAGAAGAAGAAGAAGAAGAAGAAATGAAATGGAGAAAAGAGAGAAATGAGTAAAGGAAGAACAGGAGAAGGTATTAGAGAGACAGCCAATTAGATTTTCAAAATTAAATTTGTTAAAATATTAGTTTTTATATAATGACAATTCCAACTTTTATTGGAAATATTTTCCTTACAATATCTTCTAAGCACAGCTTCCCCTTCTCCTGACTTCTACAAGATTCTTCCCTACATTTCTTCACACACAACTCTATGCCTTTCTTTCTCTGTCTTTTTAAAAAACAAATAGTCATACAAACCAAAACACACACAAACAAAACAACAAAAACCAACTATATAAAAACAATATTATACAAGCAAAAGATCAGTTAAGAAAGTTCAAAAACAAAGCAGCATCAGACAAAAACTCTACTTGGAAGCATGGTTAATATAGCTAGTGATACTCCTTTGGAGAAACCGAAATTTTCCTTTGCAAACAGATAGCAATTTTAGATAACTTCTTGGTTGATGTGAGATCCGAAGTCCATTTTCCCCTCTCAGTGGTAGGGCTCTAGTTGGTTTGAGCCTACGGAGTCCTTTGCATGCTGCCACAGGCTCTGTCAGTTCCTATGTCCATAAGTCCTGTAGTGCCTGAAAGATGCCATTTCCTTGGAGTCATCTATTCCCTCTGACTCTTACAGTTTTTCTTTCTCCTCTTCCACATAGTTTCCTGATAGTGAGGAAAGGGGGATGATGAAGTAATCCCATTTAGGACTGAGTATTGCAAAATCTCTTACTCTGTGGACACTGTATAGATGTGGATCTCGGTGTTAGTTCCTATCTACTGTAAAAGAAGCTTCTCTGGTAATGGAAGAACGAGACACTAATCTATGGAAATAACAATGTCGTTAGGAGTCATTTTATCATTTCTTTAGCAAAACATTAGTGGAATTTGGTTTTCCTTAGCCCCATAGCCTATACTAGCTCAAGTTGTAGGCCACACAAGCATGGTCAGGCAAGGGTTCCAGCTAATGAAATGAGCTATAATCTAACCAGAAAAGTTGGTTACTCCAACAACATATGTGCCACTATTGCACTGGTATATCTTAAAGACTGGTAACCATGGTAGGGCATAGGGAATGCAACTGGGTTGATGGGACCTTTCTTCAGAGGCAGCAGGCAGAGTGGTTTCCAGTTCCTTTAATACTAGTTAGCATGGATAAAGCCTCTAGTTAGGCACTGGCTTGACTTCTCCACATTTAGTGAGGTTCTTGGGGAAATAAAAAGTGATAGTGCAGTGTGTGAAATCAGTGAATTGCCTCCAAGTCAGAAAGCATTTATAGTTTCTAATATGTTAAAAGCAAAAATCATAAGAGCTATATTTTGAAAGGCTATAAAAATTAGTTGACAGTTTGCAGACTGATTTGCTTTATTTTCTGTTTAAATTTTAAACACATTTTGTTCAAATCAGCAATAATTACCTTTTAGAGATAGTTTTAGATTTAGAGCAAAATTTCTGAAAGGGAAGTGAGGAAAATTGCAGCATGGTCCATCTCCATAGATGGTGATACCCGCATTACCCATATTCCCCACACAGAAGTTTAATGTGTATCATGGCCTCTTAGCCTGCACTTATCATAAAAAGCTGAACTCCATGTTTTATCCTTGGTCTTGGTCCTCTGTATTCTTCATTTTACTACTAATACTAATATTTCTTCTATTTATGAAAGGATCATTCAGTACAGCTTCACTCACTGACTTAAGCATTCCTACCCATCTCTATCTTCCACCTAACTTTCTGGTGTTTTAAATCTTCTGCTTCTGTCTCTTTTAGATGGAAGGCCTCACAACATGAAGCATTTTCAGACTGACCACTTTAATCAATGGTATGTCTTTGGAAATTCCTCTAGCATTCTTTATGACTAAAGGACTCTTTGAAGTAGTGAACAATATTGCATTGTTTATGTATACTATAGACTGTCCATTTACATACTGTAGAGTATGCTATGTTGTCTCATGTACTCCTTTCATTTTGAGGTTTGTTAAATAAACGATGCTGTGTTCTCTAACATCAACTTAAGCAGTAAGGTCATAAGCCATAAAACATGGTGAAAACAAGGTGGTATTCACCTCAAAACTTAATCCCTGCAGACTAGGACTCATGAATTGGGAAGGTTCTATACATGCTACTGTGTGAGAATAGAAATCCTCACTCTCACCCCGCTATGAACCCTGAAAACTACAACAAATTTACCCTGACAAGTTATGTCTACTGGTGCAATAGTGGCACAAATATTATGTGCATAAAAAGGAACTTCCTGGTTTCATCTAAGGTTCCTCTCATGAGATAGAGCCTATATCTGACAGTGGTTAAGGGGCTGTGAACCTATGGCCAGATTGGTCATAGACCCTGAGGGAGAAAGCAATACTCTCATTCTGCTAAATGGACATATCATTAAATTTACTCCTCATAAGTTATGTTATACCCATAGATCAGTGCATCTTTTAACATTCTTCAGAGAAATTTCATCTTGCACTGGCTGGCAATTAATACAAAGCCCCCCAACTGTTCAACCTGCAGAAAACAAGCAACTGTAGAGTGCTCAGCTTTGTGCTCAGATTTAAAGGGAGCATTCACATCACACACACACACACACTTCAGGGATATTCATGGAAGAAGGGAGGGAAAGATTATAAGCATCTGAAGTAGTCAATAACACCAAAGGAACAGTGTTTTTCAGACATAATAGGGCAATTGCTAATATAAACTCACAGTGCCTTTGACAGTATACACAAGACAGCACAAGCTCCAGACAGAAACATAACCCCATAATAAGGAAGGAAGGTGCACATGAAAGCCCCTTCCCTGGTAGTTATTGGCATTTGATAGATGCTGGGAGAGGGAGAGTCAGTTTTCTTTAATGATGGAACCTCTAGTAGGCTGATCACAGTCCAGAGCAGGCCTGTCCACAAGAATAACTGGACAAGACAAAGTAGACATGGCAAGGGAAGAAGAAAAAAGAAATAGTCTCTAAGTTAGGTAGGAAGAGGAGGGAGTGTAGAAAGGGGATAAGTGGAATGGGTAAATATGTTTAAGACAATACAGAAGATAACATTTTTAAAACATGCATCTCCCAAATTTTCTGAAAGCATCTGTTGGTTCAAGGGACTTTTTTTATTGATTTTTAAGGAGTGGGATTTTCCCATAAAGCATCACATCATCTTTAACTAAAGAGAATTTCATTCTTTATTTGTCATTTTAAAATGATAATGCCATTGGCTTATAGTGTATGACTCCATTAAGAAGTATTGGGAAGCAGGAAATTTAGACCTATGCTGATCTAGAGAATAATCTTGTCCTAGCCTGGTTTGGGTTTGGCATTAATACTTGTCTTCTAGAATAAGATGTGAAATATGCTCAATTTTTAATTTTCTGAGAGTGTAGAATACCTCCATCGGTTTTTATTCTTAAATATTGTCTAAGATTTGTCAGGGAAAATATCTAAGCCTGGCACTTTCTGTTTAAGAAGGTAATTAATTATTGATTCAGTTGCTGAGATGGTTAATAGGCCCAGTCATTTTCTCTGCTTCTTCTCAAGTGAAGGTTTATTAGAATGTGTCTTTGGAGAGGTTGATCCATTGAATCTTGATTTTGGATTGGTGGTCATGAAAGTCTCTAGAACATTGCTTTATTATTGCTCTGACTATTGTCTGTTATGAGTAACACATAGAAGCTCACTCTTTTTCTTATTTTACTGAGCCATAGGCTGACATTTACACTGATCTTTACCAAGAATCAGACTTTTGCTTTATTTTTTGTGTTTTGATTAATTATTGAACTTCATGTTTTTAATTTCAGCGGCTCTTATTGTACATTTTTATTATTAGTTTCCCTTTCCTAACTTTGAACTTAATGTTCTCCTTTTTCTGGCTTCTGGAGGTGGGAGCTTAAATTATTGATTTCAAATCGTTCTTCATTTCTAATGTATTTATTCAATGCTATAAATTCTCCTCTAAGCACTGCTTTTGCTGTGTCTAACACATTTTACTAAGTTGTCTCTTTATTTTCACTAGATCTGTCCTGAGATTTCTTCCATGACCATGTCTTATTTGGAAGTGTGATGTTTCATGTATTGGGAAACTTCCTAGTTTTTTCTCTGCTATTGACCTCAGTTTCCACTCTGTAAAATGAAATTCCTCTCAATGCCAGTAGTTTGCAAGAGAACACGTTGTGTAATTTTTTTTTCCTTTTAACTCAATGTAATAGTTCTACTGATGAGCAACATCCCTAGCTCTCTTTAAAAGTTTATTAATTTGAGCCAAAGTGATAGCTTACTAGTTAAGCACACTTGCTGCTTCTTTAGAGGACCCGCTTTCAGTTCCCAAAAGCCACCAATGTCCCCCAGTACTACACTTCCCTCCCAACTCATGTCTCCAGTTTTGTTGCTATTAATAAATCCCTGATTCCCATTCGTGCTACTAAAGTCACATGGGCATTGCATCACCAATTGTGAGATGGGTTACAAGAAGCCATGAATTTTAAAAAGAATATCTCTCACTTTCTAAACAGCCACCCATTTTCACTGACTTCTCCACAAAGGGTGGGGCCATTCCTCTCTCCGGGTTGGAGTTTCAATTGGCTTCATCTTGAGCAGTTCTCATGCAAGTGATCATAGCTGCTGTGAACCAATGTATACAGCAGTCACATAGTTTCCAGAAGTCATCAATTCATAGTTTTCCTTCATGTCCACTTGAGCTCTTATTTTCTTTACATACTCTTCCACGACATTTCCTAAGGAAATGCCTGGAAGGGTGGACAATTGATACAGATGAGCCATCTGCAAGTGAGCACCCAGAATTATTTATACTCAGCACTTTGACCAGTTTTGTGTCTCTGCATTAATCACAACCCACTGCATAAAGAAGCTTCTCTGACCTAAGTTGTTGAGACACAAATCAATAGATAGTAACGTAAGTGTTTAGAAGAGAGTCTACTTCATACAACCCTTGCTTCTGCTCTCCCCTGTCTCCCTACGCCCCAGTCCCACTTCTCAATTTAACTCAGAGCATTCTTCTCTGATCTTTCATGTCACCCATACACTAATGTCTTCTCTGATTATATTTTTCCATTGGGTTTCAAGATCATAGGTTTCCATGCTGCTTTTTAACATGCCCTTCCTTTTGGTTAAGCCTTTCTGCACTCCCTGTTCCCCATCACCCACACCATTGTTTGAATCTTTCTGTCCTGATGTTCTCCTCCCAATCTTCATTTTGCCTGTATTTACTATCTTCCAATCCTTGATGCATCCACCCCATGTCCTATTTCTAATTAGCACCCTTCCACATGAGCTCCACTTAAACATAAAACCAAAATGTTAGTGCTAGGATCCACATGAGAGAAACCTTGTTTGTTTGTCTTTCTGAACCTGGGTAACTTCGCTCAATATATTTTTCCCAATTCCCTCCATTTACCTGAATATTTCATGACTGCAATTTTATTTTTATTACCAAATAATAGTCCTTGGTGTGTATACCAAAACAACATCGTCTAAAGGTGTCCCTTTCCCAACACCAAGCCAATGTTGTTGGCTGTTATTTATTATAGCAATTTTACTAGGGTGAAATGGAATCTTACAGTAGTTTTAATCTTCAGTTTCCTGGTAGGCAAACAATATTTGGCACACCTTAAAGTGTTTACTAGCCATTTGTATCTCTTATTTTGAAAGCTATATTGTTATGAGCAACCAGTCATTGTATCTGTCACTCCATCTCCCTGTTAGCTTTGGTCTTGGGGTGGGATACTGACACTTCACTGAGGTTTGAATTCCTGCTTCCTTAACAAATGAAGCCATTGAACAACAAGTGCATTGTTTTTAACTATTTTCGTATATGTGATAAAATGTCCATGATTTTAGTCAATTTTGACTGATTTGATTTTCATTATTTAACTATAAGAATTTCTCAGAAATTCTGAATACAAATTTTATTATATATAACTTTATATATATATATATATATATTTCAATAAAATACACAAATACTTTCCCTACCTTGTTGACTTTAGTTTTCCTTTTCTTAGCTGTATGTTTAGAAGAACAAATGAGTTCAATTCTGGTTGCTTGATATATCATTTTAAATTGATAGGTACATGCTGCCAATTTGCTTCTTGTCAGTCTAGACATCTACTTACCTAATCCATCGATATATGCTAATAACGTGTCGTCATAGCACCAATAACATTGCAGCAACATTTGGAATCAGATAAAAGTCCTCTAGGTTCAGGGACTTCCTCCTATATACAGAAGACCTAGTTGGTTTAGCGACACTGACAACAGCTCTGTCTCCAATGGAAACAAAAGCCTCACTTCCTTCAAACCACTTGCTAATGTTTTTGGTGCTTCTTCTTTAAACTTCTAGTGTAAAATTTAGACTGCTTCCCCAAAAGATAAACAGTCCTAGTCCTTCTAATCTCTAAATGTTGCATTTAAAAAAAAATGTAGAAAGCTTTGCAGATAAAATGAAAAATGACACCCTGGGAGTTCTGGATTATTTTGGGTCATTTAGATGTGTCCAAAATTGAATTACAGGTATTTTTTTATGGAAATAACACAAAAGAAAGTTCATTTAATTACACACAAACATGCACACAAACACACACACACACACACACACATGAAGGTTGGAAGAAATCTAGAAAGAGAAGGTATCATTATCATGTGCAACACTTTTAAAAGTAACGTTATACAATTTTTTGTGTAAAGATATGCTTTTACTTCTATAAGTGAACTTGCCTGGCCATAGGTTAATCTTGTGTTTCATGTATTGCATAAATGTCAAGATATTTCAGGCATACTGGGCACTCTCACACGTAATGCTGACTATTTCTGCATCTTCCCCTGAACTTGCTGGTGTCCACTGTTTAGATTCTATCCATCCAGTAAGTGTGATGTGCCATCTCTCTGTGATTTTGATCTGCATTCATATAAGGGTCAGTGGTATTGTGTTGACTTTGTGTGTTTATTGTTCTTCTATACTTTCTTTGGAGAACTTTCAGGTTAAATATTTTGTTCCAATTAAACTGCATCATTTTGCTTTATCCCCAGGTTGTATAAGTTTTTGTATACTTCATTCACTCTTGAGTGTTCACAATTCCTTTTTCCCGTGTTATTCCCTATCTTTCCCTCTTAACAGAAACACAGTTACAAATGGCAATGGATTTCTACAATTAACATGTCTTTTACCAAAGCCCCTGATTTTGGTGTCATTCTTCCTGAAACTCTGTAACCCAAAGCTACAACTGCTTTACACTTACGGCTTCATTTTAGGATTTTCAGTGTTATATCTTATATTTAGAATGACAATCCATTTGGAGTAAGTTTTATATATTTATAAGTTAGACATCTAAATTCTGGGTAATTTTATTTATTTAATATCTTGTTTAAGGTTTTGAATTATGTTCTTGGCTTTTTAACGCATATGTAACACAAATGTTACATTCAAGAGATTAAAAAACAACATGAATAGCAGAAATGAATTGACTTTTATGCAGCTGCTTAAAATTCAAAGAATTGGCTCAAACTATATGTAATTTGGCCAACTTATGAAAGGTACTTTTGTTGTAAATATTTAATTGAAGTTTTACTAGTTATATTTTAAAAGAATTATTTGGTGATAGAGTCATTGCCTTTTTATTATCTTGAAATTTCCCCATTTTTTTCATTTGAAAGAGTTTAACATCTGCTTAAATGTGTGAAAAAAAATGAATTCAGCAAAAAGATGCCAAGAGATCCCATAAGAGCCAGAGAGTTTTTGAAAGATGATTTTTTTGTCATTCATATTGTATCTAGTCTTTTTATGCACATCCAGGATAGTGTTGGGGTATAGCTCAGTGGTACAGAAGTTGCCTAGAATGAGCAGGGTCCTGGGTTCCATACACAGAACCAGAAAAAGAAACTAAATGAACTCAAAAACAAACCTAAAAGAAACCAGTTTTTACAGCTTAGTTGCTTTTTTGGCAAATGGATATGTGGTTGCCCCAACACCATTTTTTGAAACAATTATAAGGATTATCTTTATTCTCACTCTGATTGTATTTACACCTTATTCAAAGCCTAATTGACATAACTATTGACCATACCCCAAGGATTTATTTGTGAGTTCTAATATCTACCACATGTAGATTTTAGGGAACTCTTCATTTCAGTCATTGGATTAGCAAACTTAACCATCCCATGTACAACCTAGCCTCTCCACACTACTTACCACATAACCCTACTCACATGGGTTCTACAGATTAGGACACTGATTTTTTTTTCTAGAGGTTGTGAGTCAGTCAGCTGATGTTACATGATGACATTCAGCAAATGGTTTTCATATTTTAAATTTTGTATTCTTACAAGAAATCCTATTGGGTTATGGTGAATAATTTTTAATTAAAAATTTTATGTGGAATGTAAAAATAATATTGAAACATGCATATACCATATCCCAAGTTAATGGTAATTTCCTACAAATATAGTTTGTAATATTAATAAGAAAATCTTGTTATTACCTCAGAAACATTCTAAAGATCTCCATCATGATGGGAGTCTTTTTTTTTTGTTTGTTTAATTTCTAGAAATACTTTAAATTATACACGTGTATGAATGAGCACAGGAGCGCCAGTGCCAATGGAAAACAGAAGACAGCATGGGATTCCCCCTTGGATCTGTGAGTTACAGGTAGTTGTGATCTGCCTGGAGGGCTAGGAACTGAACTAAGTCCTCTGTAAAAGTAATATAGGCTCTTAACCACTGAGCCCTATTTTCATCTCCTTGATGTGGAGTTGAACCCAATCTTACCTCACAGATGTAGCCACCACTAATTTGTACGGGACATTTATGGGTTGTTTTCTAAAGGTTTTGTATCAATGAAATTCTGTTGTATACATCATTTAGGATGTGACTTCTCAATCAGTGTAATTCTTTGGGACTCATTCAGTTCATTGTGTATTATTTGTCATTAGACCATTGGTCATTTTTCTTATGGGCTAGCAATCCACAGTTGAGATTTTGTAGTTTGTTTATCCATTTGCTGTTTAAAAAGATAGTATTTACTTGCTTAGGAATGTCAAAAACCTTCATGCTTGGGATTTTATATGGACATATATTTTATTTCTCAGGGATAAATGTACAAGAATGGAATTGATGAACTGAAAGATGGCTCAAAAGCTAGTTCCTTTACTTTTTTTAATTTCTGAAATGTTTTCTTAGACAGTTTTGGAGAATGAGTAATAAAAATCCAAAGATGGATATTGGGGTTCAGAAAAGCAAAGCAGCCAGCCCCTGGCTTTTACCTCTACCTTGGACGGAAATGGAGATAATGCCTCCACGAAACCTCAGAATGAGACTGAGCTGAGACCTGTCTTCTCCCATCTTATATTCCTCTCCAGTGCTGGGATTAAAGGTGTACACCACCACCACCTGTGTATGGCTAACTAGTGTGGCAACTGGGGTTAAAGGTGTGTGCCACCACGGCCTGGCCTATATGGCTGACCACTGTGGCTGTTATACTCTCTGACCTTTAGGCAAGCTTTATTTATTAAATACAAATAAAATATTATTACGCGTTTTTCCCTGTTAAGTGATCATAAGCAATATGCAAAGCATCCAGTTTCTTGCCCACATTCTACCTTTCTTCTAATGCACTTTTTTATTTGTTGATGTTTCAGTAATACAGCAGACATAAAGCTTCCCTGGGGTGGTAGGTTCTATTTCGCTGATGACTGAGAACCCTTTTTGACATTTGTTGTTGTGTGTCTTCTCTGAGAAAGTATCTCTTGTCTGTCACTCCTTTTCTACCAGATTTAAGTCGCCTGCTAGCTCTTTGCTTTACACATTTACTCTCCCGATCTGTGCTTGCCTCGTCACTCATTTCAATGAGTATTATTTTTTATATAAATAAAATTCCATGAGAATGATTAAGTCTGGGCAATCCTATCTCCTTTCTTTTTCATCTATTATTTATTGTAGTGTTGGTGGATGCAAACTTCTTCCATTTTCCTTGACAGCTATAACTGAGATGTATGAACAATATTGATCTTAATTTAGTTTAGTTTCGTTTTGTTTTTTGAGACAAGGTTTCTCTGTAGCTTTGGAGCCTGTCCTGGAACTATCTCTTGAAGACCAGGCTGGCCTCGAACTCGCAGAGCTCCACCTGCCTCTGCCTCCTGAGTGTTGGGATTAAAGGGGTGTGCCACATCGCCCAGCTTTTAATTTAGTTTCTTTATTCTCTTCTCTGATACCTGCACCTGGTTTGGGTTTTAAGGTTACCATGGCTTCAAAGGCCGAGCTGAGGAGTATTTCCTTCCAATTTTATTTTTTATTTATTCTGCTAATATATATATATTCATGTACATATGTATACATGTATGTATATATATGTATACACAATGAAATATAGTCACTCTACTTTCCATAAAAGTTTACTTACTCCCTCTCAACATACCCTCCTCCCAACTTCATGCTGTCATCTTCTTCCTCTTCCTCTTCCTTCTCTTCTTCCTCCTCATTTTTCTTCTTTTTGATACCCATTAAGTCCAGTTAGTACTAACCATATGTGTCCAGGTGTGGGACCAACCGCGGAGGCATTGGAAAACAAAACATGATTGAATCATCAAAAATGAATGGTTTTTCTTTCCCTGAACAACCATCTGCTGCCGCTGCCTCCTTTTGACAAAAGCCTAGAGAAGGACTCACATTTCTCTCTAATCAATGAACCTTACCTTTTCTTTGGGGCGATTTTTGAGCTACTAATTTATTCTCCTTGTGTAACCCACCAACATATTCCCTTCTTGCCCTGCTGTCTCCTATCTCTGTGCTAACGTTAAGGCTTGGAATGCTGAGATTGTTAAAGAAATGAAATAGTCCTAGAGATGGGGCTTTTCTTTCAGGACAATTGTGGCTTTGGGAACGGAGTCTACTGAAGCCCAAGTTCTGACAGTGTTCAGGATGGCATTCTTTAAGTGACCTCAGTGGCACCCTAATACCCACAGTCTGCTGGCTTCTGCAACTAACATTGTTATGAGGCTTATCTACAAATTTATCATGGTACTTGCCAAAGGAGAATGTCAATGGGCCACATTCAAAGCCTGTGACCTTCTTATTCTTAATCAAATTTGGGACATCATAAATATGAATTCTCTATACTGTTACATGCCTGTGATTAATTTCCTTTGAAGGGACATTTTGATTTGGTCAAAGTTTGCCAATATTATCTGTATATTTGCTCAGGTGTTTCCACAGAGACTCATAATTACATTGTTCCAGAATACCAAAGTATAGGCTGCTGTTGTTCTCTGATTGGTCAGCTACAACATGAGAAAAAGAAGCATCTTAAACACCCTTAAGTAACTTCAAAGACTCAGTGCTGTTATATAGTAGAATTGTTGCCTCTTTCTTTAAATAGTTCGAATTTCAAAGCTCCTTCTGGGTGTTGCTGTCACACTGCCCTATATGGCAAATTTAAGGGTTAATAAGATAAGTGAGTTTCATCCCCAGAAGGCACATAGTGAAGATACCTGACTCTCAAAAGTTGTTATCTTAACACACATACACACACACACACACACACAGATACACACACACACACAAACACACACACACGTAAAAAGTTTGTCTATGTGCTCACTTTTGTTTGACTGGTTAAACCGCCAGGACATATTTTTCTTATTATAAATCATTCCAGAGCCTCTTCCAGTCCAAAGAACTGAGGACAATATGATCAATGTCCATACATCATCACCACACTTAGCAAATTAAACCACATCAGTCTTTTCGATCCTGCGACTTAATAACCTCCTTAAAATTTTGCCCCCAAAACAATCATATTTTCCAGAAAATAACAGATATTTTAGTAGTTCCTATTAAATAGATTAAGCAGAACAGAGAACTTTGACTGAGGATGTTTCCCTTGAAATTGATGTACTGGACCTTTAGCGTGATTCCACAGCATCTATGTGCCTAACATTAACAAACATCAGTGCTGATGGTGGTCTCTGAAAAAAGCTGTTGAATCAGCTGTCAGCTCTACTCACATCCCCATTTGCACACACTGAAAGTATCATGTCAGTGAGTTTTTGATTTATGAGGGCAGAGCGAGACTTCAAATAAATAGCAGGAGTAAAAAGTCCCTGGTCTGAGTCGCTTTCTGTTTTTAATATTGTGGAATCCATTTGAATACAGGACTTTTTTTGTAATCCCTCAAACTAACATTTGTGTAAAAGTCACCTGATCATGGGACCCAAAAGGATGAAAACGATTTCACATTTCCATCCATCCTTTCTCCAAGGGATTGTAAGAATTGCTGACTCGCGGGATGTTTTTTAACCAGAAACACAAGTCCTCATTTCTAACAAATGAAAACCAAAAAAACCTGTAATTGTGAATTTCACCCTGGTGTTCTTCATATTATATATATCAAAAAGAATTTCTGCTAGTCACTTTTGTAACATGGGCATTGTTGCCAATAATAAAATGACATACTGGTTTCCCTACTGTCTTTGGTCATATTTTACTTGTTTTCTTTAGGAGGAGCCCTAGGCTTGATGAATACACTACATGTCTACTAGACAACTCAATATTGATCATGCTGGATCCTGTTACTTGATGCTGTTCATTCAAACTATAACAAGCAGCTTACTCCAGTATTTTCTTTGAGTAGTCAATAAGAAGAAGATGAACATATTAAAAATGTTTTCCTAGTACTGTAGAGATGTCTTGGTAGTTATGAATACTGATATTCTTCCAGAGAACCAGGTTTCAAATTTCAGCATCCACATGCCAGCTTACAGTTGTCTGTAACTCTAGTCTCAGAGAATCCATTGCCCCCTTCTGGCCTCCATAGGCACCAGGCATGCATGTGGTGCACGGAGAAACATAGGCACAACAGCTCAACACATACAAATAAATAGATAAAATTAAAGAAAACATTTCAAACGTGTACTTCCTTTGTGAGTCTCCTTTACACAACAATCTAAGTCTGTCCAATTGTGAATTCAGAGCACTGGATTAGAGCTGGGCCCTGCAGGAAATGAACCCATAGAGTTGTTAGCCTTAGAGGTAGGGAAAGAAGAGAAATGAGTCCTAAGAACAGATGTGTCCTGACACAAACAGAATACCCAATGAGCAGATGTTTGTCTATGCTGGGAAAGCACATGGCTGTCTCTTGCAGAAGAGATATAGACTGCTGGGGCCTAATTCAGGACACTTTCTTAGAGAAGTCTCCATAACTGATTACACTATTGGATATCTTGCTTTCAGATGTCAATTTTTTGCCAATCCTTGGATAGTTAATCACAGGTATATCCAGACCAGGACATGTTTCCTTCACGCAAGGCTTGAGTTTTGAGTCTTCCATTACGTGGTGATAAGTGTGCATGAACAGTATGATACTTTAACACAGCACAGTTGACTCTCAAGTCTCAGCTTGTTCCCTGTCACCCCAGGTTTTCTTCATCTTAGCAGATGTCCGTCTATTCAAGCGGTGGTTCTTGTGGTCAAGCTGGGATTTATTCACGCTTGCTTCCTCTTCTACCTCATATCCATTTATTAGCAAATGTACTTGACCTTGTTGTCTAAATATATTCACATTTATCCACTTTTACTGCTCCTGTCTAAGCTCAAACTTAATATAATCCATTGCCTTCTACTCTATTTTTGATGCTATATTTTCAAAAATAATTTTAAATCTTAATTAAAATTTAATTGGTGCATAAGAACCATGAAAATTATTCATGTCAATATACTAATGTGATATTTTGATACATGCTTAACATTTAATAGTTTAATCTGGTTAAACATATCTCTCTCATCAAACATTTATCATTTATTTGTGATAAAAATATTCAAAATTCTTTCATCTACACTAACTAACATTTATGCTGCTTTACAACAGCACTTAGATTCTTGCTCCTATCCAAGTCTTATTTAGTACTTAGTCAATCTTTCCCATCCTCACCACCCTGCCCGCATTAAACTCAATTTCTGTGACATTTGGGTAGTCAGATACCTAATATGAGTGATCCAGGATGGCATTCTTGTGGCATGAGTCACAGCATGTTATTCTTACCCACAAATTCCCTCTTTTACTCACAGTATGTTCTTAGGTATAATGCATGCCCTGCAACACCATGTAGAAGCTGACTGCTTTTCAAAATATGAGACCTTAGCACCCATACCTTCCTGACCTTTCTATTCATGACATGTATTGAGCCAGGTCTGGTCTCGGGATCTTCTCAAGCCCTATATTTCTTGCCAAGAATTTTCTGCCAGACATCTGTGGCTTCCTTCTTTAGTTCCTATATATCTCCATTCAAATATTACCAAAAGCTCTTCTGATGCCTTTTCTAGAATGATCTCCATTTCCCCGCATTCCTCCTGTCTTCTTCATTCTTTTTTAATATACTGTTCCTTTTGATAAACTTAATGAATAAGATGTGAATGATTACTAAATAGTTATTTAATGTATCTGTAAGAAAAATACACTGCTAAACAGATGACGAACTAATTCATTCTTTCCTTAGGGTTTTTATTTTACTCTAATAAATGTTCATTGTTAAATTTGCTGGAACATAAATATCTAACACCTTCCACGTTCCCATTACAAATCATGAATTATTTTAATCCCCCTTCTCTTGTTTCAGCAGGTACACATTCAAGAACTTTCATCAGCATTCCTTAAAAAACACCTTGCTATTAGCTTTTGCATTTCATCTGAGCCACTGGTGGCCCTTGTACAAGTTGTGATGGATGTACCTCGTAGGACTATGATAAACACCCTGGCATATCCCTTTTTCCCTCAGGGAAAACCTGGGTACAATAGAATCATAGATACCACTTAGGTACCACTTAGGAACAGCTTCATGAAACCCACACATGAACAAACTAGAGTAGAAAATATGATCAAAGTGTCTTTAAGGGCTAAGATGTGAAGGCAACACTCATTTCATTTGTAAGAAACAGAAGGGGGCACAGTGAACTTCTTTCTATTGCCTTCCATAAATCACATAACCACTTTCTGTCTCCTTTGAGTTACTCAGACACCCAGGAAAGCCAAGAGATCTCATTATCATTCCATTCCGAAGTTCCTTCCTTGTGTAGTCAGGGCTGACCCAAAACTTCTGCCTCTTTATTTCTCAGCTCCAGGAGGTGCTGCTGCTTATACAGAAGTAGAGACAAGTAGAACTTGGGTAGTGAGTCTCTCGACCCTTCTCGGAAAGGAAGACACAGTGGTGAAAGTCGGGAATCCACCCCTTCAAGAGAAACGTGTTCTGGAAAGGATTCTACAGGATGCCTCAGTCTGCCCTGATCCCTCATCTAAATTCAGAGGAGCCCAAACAACCACTACATGCCCAGGACCATCCCTGGGATTCCATTGCTCTTCAAACTTTCTTCCAGCACCAGCGAAGAGGAAACCTGAGTGAACAAAGAAGGTTTGACTAAAGGGGAACCCCCAAAAAAGACACAGGCAGCTTTGACCAATGCTAGCTTAGAGGAAGTCCAGAGCGCTGCACTTTTATTAACAGAACATCTTCATACTCACCTGACCTCAAATGCAAGTTTTTGGATTTGGAAACGCTTTCTAATTGAAACAAGAACAGAAGAAAGGCCCAATTTATGTGTTATTGATATATAGTGGTGCTAACTGGACTTGAAAATAACAACCCTTTTTTCATCCCCAAATTAATAATGAAAGGAAATGAGCCGTCAGACTAGATCTAAAATAAGGCAAGTGAGAGCCATAGAAAAGTCACTGTTTTAGATAAAGGCTGGATCCCTTTTTCTTTGCTCCTCCCATCTAAGGTTCCAAATGGCACAGGGAGACACTGCTGCCAATTCTTTCTTTATTTAAAATTTGGATATTTTGGTATCATGAATTTTTGCATTAGTTTTATATTTTAGTACTGCATTAAAATAACATTTATCTTGATGACTGAGGGATTAGTTATGACTCCCTAAATTTTTGTGTCCAAGACAAACAAATGCCTTACTCATCTCCGGCTTGCTAGTTAGTATTTATTTTACTAAAATATTTGTGTTTCTGCTATGGTCAGAATTGAGCTGATCTATCTGTTTTTTAGATATTAAAAAATATTAAATTTTTAAAAATGCTTCATTTCCACTGAAAGATAACTTTATTCGATCTGCACATTTCTTCTTATTCCCAAATATTGCACTGCTGCTATATTTGGCTTTTCTGTCCACCTTTTAAGATGGGACATCGAATATCTTCCACACACATTTTTAACAAGTTTATGAGGTAGGGATATCATGAACATGGGTTGATGCCAGTTTCCGCACACATGCTTTGGAACATAAAAACAACAACAAAAAGGCATGTGGATTTATACGCAGGGCCTCATCTTGAGGTACACAGACAGGAAGTAGTTAACCTTTGGCAACCCACAAGGGACTAAAATGAGAAGTTACATAATTGATGTGGGGTTTGTGTAAGCTTGAGTTGAAAGAAAAGTGAGGAAGGATAAGAAGCAAAGGAGGGAAGAAAGAATCTGTTTGCAGCCCTGCAGACAACAAAGTTTTGTTGTCGTCTACTGTGGCATACGCTTGAGGGTCCTTAAATTTCTTCATTTGTTTCTGAGTTGGTAACCCATGTCTCTTTCATGATGTCCAATATTAAAGCAAGGTGCTTAAACAGTCACTGGACAGTGTCAAAGCAAGGAGAATTGCAGTAAAATAATAAGCTTCAGCATTCTAACTTTTCTATTTTTTTTTAATCTATCCACTATAAATCTCTGGTTGTTTCCTAAGTACCTATTCCTCGAGTTAATGGCGAAATGCTCTAGACTACAGATATTGTGTAGAATGCTACCTGTACAAAGACAGAAGTTCAGAATGACTAGCAGGTGGATTAGCTCTCCGTCTCATGCACCTTAAACTATCTAGGCTCTATGATAAGAAGGCAAGGCTGTAGGCCATGATCTGTCTGTCACTTACACTGCACATGTAATCTTAGAAGACAGGCATCTTAATTCAGGTTGACCTGTGTCATCTCCGCATTCTCCTCAGCACTGGGAATAAGATGTAAGCAACTTTTGATGGTAACAAAATGCCATTCACTCAAAGCATGGTGTTCACACCAATTGCAGGAAAAGACACAATCACCTGTGGTAAAACACGAAGCTCAGTACCAGTTCCATCTAATATCCTCATGCAATCTCTCTCCCTGACAAATGTTGCTACATTTCTATTTGACATTCTATATTTCAGTTAGGTCATTTGTTGTCCGAACAGTAAATGAAAAAGTACACTCCTGAATAATTTGTATTTTAAATTACCCACCATCTAAGCAGTGCAACTGCCCATGTTGTCCAGTCCCATGGCACACAGATAATACTTTGTCCAACCTGCCTATGCTACATATACTGTCTAAGACATTGGGCATTAGCAGCCATCGCTGCACCAGATTCACAGCTACAGAAGCCACAGTTCACCTGACCCTCATTTACCAAAGGGCAACAGCAGAGAGACTGGTGATTCAGCTATACCTCGGAGAGGTCACAAAGGCCTTCCTTCATGGGAAACAGTGGAATTTCTCCACTAAACATGAAAAAATTCACGTACTGAGATTTACTAAGATCCGAGGAAGGATGAAACTGTCAGCCATAAAATGACAAGGGAGAAGAAGCAGCTTTACCTGCTTCGTTGTCATCCCTCAACCTGTAAAACAGAGGGCCACAGTGCACAATAAGTGCCTAGTCGAAACGGGAAAGCATTGCAGTCAAGGATGGAAGGCAAACTGGAAACAGCCTCTGATGATGGCAGCAAACACTGAACCAACACGAAGACTGCCAGCGCAGGATTTCCCCAACCAGTGACACCAAGCCATCTACTATGGGAAAGGGAATGCTTCGCAAATTCAGGGAAAATTTGGATGAAAAAAATATAAAACATTAATAGAGAGGATGAGTCTGCCAATGAAAGCTGCTGTCTCATTCCTAATGAGTTGAAGAACTTGATTAAAGAGAAACTGCTACCACGGAAAGCACTTCTCCAATTATTAGCTAATCATTATCAGTTAATTACTATTAACTAACTAATAATTAACTGATCGTTATAATTATTACTCATTATAACTAATTGTTATTGGTTATTGTGGTTAATCTCTTGCTGTGCCTAACTTCTAGATTAAATTCTATCAGATATTTGTTTGCACAAAGGGAAGACTGGCACATACTGGGGCTGGGACTGGCCACGGTCCGCAACATCCTTTGCATGTGGGAGGAGGGAGGAGGGTCCTAGAATATCTTTAGTAGACTGCCATGAACATGAAGTTCCTGAAGACTAAGCACAAATAACACTGAAATCTGCTTAAATAAAAAGCAACAACAACATTGTTGTGAAAATAAATAATTACAGGCTGTCTTCTGTAAGCGGGTAAACATAAATTTGGATTGTTGCGATGTAAACTTGGTTTTGTTATGAATTCTCATTATCATTTTTTGTTTTTTATACACTGTGTGCCAAATTGGGTCTTTGGATTTTGATAGTTAAAGTGAAAATAGGGAGACGTTCAGGATATGCGGGAGGATGGTAAGAAGACAGGAGTTGAAAGTGCTGCAGCAGGGCCTCTGGTGAGCCACACTGCAGCCTAGTGAACACAACACTGCTGCCTCCTGCCGTGGGCCTGAACTGCGAGGGGCGTGCACGATGGAAAACTGTGAAGATGAGCACACTGGCATTATCGTAATGTGTGTGAATGCAGGTGTGAACATTTGGGTGTTATGTCATACATGACATTGTGTCATTCACTGGGACTCAATAATAAAGACATTATACTAATTAAAACACTTCTATTCATTTTTTTTACAATTGCATCGGGGATTTTTGAAATACAAAATGAAATGAACAAACAAACAAGAAATAACAACCAACATTATGAATCTTGCAATCGATTGTCCCTAAGAATACTTAAATTAGCATAAATCAGATGAATTTTGTCCAGTGTTGAAACTTATCACTTTAAAAACTTAATAGAAAAACTGGGGCAAAAATTTTATGCACATTTAGAGCCTTTGAGTTTTTTTTTCTACAATAGGTTCCTGGAAATAGGAGATTCTTCACTCTATTTCTATCCTGAGATCCTTCCTCATTTTAAAATGGTGCTCTCTGTCTGCTTTTGTGTCTTTATATGTTTATATATAGGAGGTAAATGCAAAAACACTTGAATATATTATAAGCATATTTATATGTCAATATGCAAACATTTATATACAAACCTGTCCCATAATGTCTTTCAACATATTTATGCAAGATAATATGAAAATAAACACAACCTAAACAACAAGTTGTTAACTAAAAGCTCTAAATTTTGTGTAATAACTTATTAGCTTACCTGTTCAATAAATTTAAGGACTATATGTATTTATTCCACTAACATTTGATGATGGCCAACTTAGTACAGAGCACTGGTTGGATATTAGAGAAACAAAGACAACATATCCATGATGCTACATACCTTAGACCTTGTAGGGCCATCTCTAGTACTTCAAGAATGGCCTCATCATCTCACCGCACATTTCTCAGGAGAGACAGTGCTATTCCAAGAGTGATGAATCTAGGAGGACACACTGCAGCCCATGCTGCTCTGAGGTTGGTGGGCACAATGCGGCCTATGCTGCTCTGAGGTCTGTGCTTAGGCAGCTGAAGAAAAACCTGAACAATCCCGAAGTGCAGGAAGCTGACCTAGTAGAGCAGCCTCTTAGGAAGAAAGGGCTAATTCTCTCTTGTTTCATCACTTTTATGTCTTTTAGTAGTTAACTGCCCTCACAAACCTTTTTCCTTACCAAATGCTCTAATCTGGATCCGTGTGTGTGTGTGTGTGTGTGTGTGTGTGTGTGTCTATTAAATAGTTATGAACAGATATTGTGGCTCTTTATCAATGTATTACAAATAATGGCATTCCATTCTTTATACATTGACATCTACTTTTAAGAGGTTAGATTTTTCTCCATCTGTTTAAAAATATTATTAACTCTTTAGACATAGCCTTGCTAATTCAGTAGCTATTTTGTTACATTAAACAATTGCATGAGTTAATAAATCTCTTTAATGTTTTTGGAAATGACTGAAAAGCTCAAATAAGCTTTTATTCAAACAAGTTATGTAAATGACCTTTAAACCAATGAAAAGATAACCAACACCACTACTATGAAACAGCAAATGATAATCATGAACTCCTCTTTATGCACAATGGAATAGTGACTATCCCAAAAGCTAATTAACATTGTCGCTAACTATCAAAGTGGCTAACTTTGGTCATAATGTCGAGAAGTTGGAGCCGCTATGCACTGCTGGAGGGAAATATACAATGGAAGCTATCAAGACAGTTCCTCCAAGATAGGACAGAGATTACCATGTAACTCAGATTCTGCTTCTAGCTGTGTAGTAATTTGTTTCTAAGTACGTAGACTAGGAATTGAAGGAGGAGTATCAAGTATTTGCATACCAATGTTCATAGCTGTATCCTTCACAACTACCATCAGACAAAACCAGTCAACCCCCTTTAATAAACGGTGACCATATATATAAAATTATATATATGTATATAATATGTCACATACATATACATATATTTAATGGAATGCTATTCATACTCAGGAATGAACATATACTATGCATGAGTGAACTTGAGAACACTATACTAAGTGAAACAAATCAGATACAAAAAGAAAGTCTCCTTAGATCAGTGGTTCTCAACCTATGGGTTGTGACCCACTTGAGGTCAGCATATCAGATACCTTGCATTTCAGATATTCACATTACAATGCATAGCAGTAACAAAGTTATAGGTGCAAAGTAGCAATGAAATAATTTCATGGTTGGGATCTCCCCAACATGAAGAATTGTGTTAAAGGGTTACTGTGCTATACTACTGCCTTGACGAACTATCGTGAATAGACAAAGGCCAAGATGAGAAAGACATGCCTCCGTAGGCTCATGTCAACTAGGACCCCAGCTGGTGACACCATCTGTGGAGATTCTGGAGCCTTTAGGACATGGAGCCTTGCTGGAGGAGGCGCATCCCTGGAAGGAGTCAGGGTTTATAACTGTGCTCCATATTCCTTCCACTCCCTCTCCTTCCTCTGTGACTGAGATGCGTTCTCTCAGCATCCTGATTCTGCCGTCACCCCTTTCCTGATACTATGACCACCTTGCCTTCTGGAACCATAATTCCCAATCACTCTCCTTTCAGTTGCTTTTGGTAATGGTATTTTATCACAGCAACAGAAACCTCATTAATCCAGCAAGTGAAGTGGTCACTGTTGGAGTTTGACTGAGATGGGACTATTGCTCCATAGATAAAATGTTTTAGTCTGTGAAAGCAACAGCGGTGATGGCTGCACAGTACTGTGAATATGCTCGATGTTCTTCAATATTGCACTAAAAAGGGTATAAAAAGTATGAATTCTATATTCTGGGTACACTCACACATTAATACAATTCCTATCATAGAATACAAGGAAAGTCTAGGAAGTTTCATAGTCAAGATGTGTACAAGTGTTCTTGACAGCTGACTGTGATATGGTAACGTAAAGAGGGCCCTAAAACAGAAAAATGACTTCAGCTACGCACTGAAGAAATTTGAATTGTGTGGGTTTTCATGAATAAACATTACTTCATTAATTATGAAAAATGCACCATACTGTTGTATGATGTTACTTTAATGTACAGCATTGGAGAGCTTTCTACTATTTTGCAATTTCTCTACAAATCTAAAATTATTCCATAATAAACTTTCCTTTTGAAAAGTGAAAAACCAAAGCTTAAGAGGACAAAACAGTCACAGACCAAACTGAGTCAACATTTGAGGTGTTAGGAAAAATTCTACTATTCTTAGTGAAAGTTTTAAAAGATGCTCAGGTATCTCTGTAACAGGACATGAACATCCAAAGAATCTTAATAGATTATAAATAGTAAATCATGAGAGTAATACAATAAGAATTTCCATTTCAAAAGTAAACTGTGCATTCAAACATCTAGATGGTATTCAAAAATAGAATATAGGTAAGGACATTTGATAAAAATATAACCACAATGAAAAATGGAAACAAAGATCACCTTCTAAAATATAACAGGCATATAGGACACGTAAAATATTGATAAGGAGATATATTATTTTTAAAAAATTGATAAAAATCTATCTTTTATAAAAGTCATTGTATTAGTTAAATCTCTGTTTCTATGGTACAATACCATGATAAAAAGCAAGTTAAGGAAGAACGTGTTTATTTTGGCTTATGATTCACTAAAGCTATTGTAGGGTGCATAATAAAAATGGGGCATAGCATGATAACAAGAACAGAAAGTTTCCTACACACAGGAAGTACAGAACAAACGAGAAGAAGGGCCAGCTATAAACTAATAAAGCCCCACCCTCTGTGACATACTTGCACTAGCAAGGCTCTACTTCCCTATTATTTCCCAATCAACATCGCAAACTGGGGACTAAGTGTTCATATCCATGAGCCCATAGGGATCATTTGGCAATCAAGCAACCACGTTAATACATTCTTAATTTTAAAGAAAATAGTTTCACATGGTTGAAAATAAGCGAGTGTAGGTGGGTATCCCCTTCCCACATGTGTCTCACTGGAAGACTATGTGAGCATACTAACAGAAGACAAGAAATTTGAATCAATCTTTTTCATTAGGATAACGATATTTGCTAGTTCATAAAAGATCCTATATACAGGCTATCCATAGCAAAAGGAACGGGTGGCAAATAATTCAGAAACCATGGTGTTGTGGGGGGAAAGTTCCCTAGAGAATGTCACATCATATTTATGTGATGCTAATCTGTTTCTTCTGTACAACATATGTTCCTGCTTCTCCATGTGTCTTGTGAAAGTTTGCCTTTTGATCAGTGTTATCTTGCTTACCTTTACGATAATGTATGTGCTTGATCAGAGTCTTTTTGCTGTTTGTTTCCTCTCTCTCTTTCTGTCTCTCTCTCTCTTTCTCTCTCCCTCCTCATTTTTCATTTCTCTATTTTGTCACCTCTTCAGCATACAAATGTGTACTCTTCTGTTTCTCTTTTACCACCGTTTCATGTTTAAAAAATATTTGAATGTAATTTAAAATTTTCTAACTACTTTTATATTTTAAATTGTCATTTCTTAATGGCCAATCTTAGGATTATAATATCCCTTTTACTCCCAAAATTCACTTCAGGTTAATACTGACAATTTGTTAGTTTGAATTAAGTATCTTGCAATATAATCTTGCTTTCCTCTCTATCGTTTATGCTGTGGTTATATAATAAATATTGATTGCATGTGTATTTGTAAAAAAATCAGCACTAATATATGATAGTGACTCTCTTATGCAGTTTTTTCTTAAGTAAAAATGATATTTATCTACAATATTCCTCCAAAATTCAGTTTTTCACTTTCTGTAGCCATCTATGGAAAGAAAATATTAAATGGAGAATTCTATAAATAAAGAGTTTGTAGCCTTACAGTTATACACTACAGCCCAGAGTATGACCAAAACTCATACATTTCCATTGCAGTGACACTCAAGCTATCTTACCGTCTATCCACTCCCCTTCCATTAATCAATACTGTCTTGTTATCTCAATGTCTATCAGAACATCCCAGTGTTGTGCTGAGGTTGTCTAATACACCACAGTGCCTTTGTTCTTTGCTATACACCTCATCATGTGGTCATCTGTCATGTTTTGGAGGTAAACATCTCAAGACATAAGATTTAAAAGAACAATGAAATAACTTGATATTTTAATACAAGATGTTTACAAGAAAGTGAAACATCAAGTTGTTCTACAAGGAGATAATACTTCCCATTGCTTAGGGAAGTAATTATTGAAAATGGCTTCACGAAGTCCCTGAGTCTGACTAGGTGCACTCGATCCCTTTCTGCAGAGAAGATATAAGCAGAAAAGACTGCTGAGTGTCACACTCAGACAAACTGAGTTACTTGGAAGAGGCTCAGACCAAACTGCCTGAAAGAAACAAAGACAAGACAAGCACCTGAAGGAAGCAGAGACCTACTGAACTGCCTAGAAGAAGCAGAGACCAGCCAAGCTTCCTGGAAGGGGCTCAGAACACCCCATGAGAGGACATCCTTGATGCTAGAGGATGCCTGAAGCCCTACAGTGTGTTCCAGGTTTCCAGCTTCTATGAGCTATCAGCCATGATAAGTTGGGCTTTGGTGATGCAGCTATCTTTGGGTCATTTCTTCTCCTCTAAGTAACCTCTTACCCATATTCCTTTAAGTAACCTGAATAAAACTAATTGGTTCGCCAGGTTGGACTTTGGTGGTATCAACTTCAAGCCGTTATCGGTTGCCCATTTGGGGTGAAGTGGATGTTTGTTCACAATGTCCCAGGAAGAGTTAAACAACAGCATAACATCATCAAAGCAAGCATAAGTACAGCGCAATACAACATCTAGAGAGAGTTCACGTTCACACAAGTTTTATTGTGGTATAGTGTAATAGTAGTTCAATTGTATTGGTTATCGACACTAACCATTCACTCTGTTTAGTGTATAAATTAAACTTAGTCTAGGATGTATATAAGAAAAAAACACCATATACAGAATGCAGTATCTCTTAATACCTCAGACAGGCATTAGAGACCTTGGAATATAGATTCCTCATTGGATAAGAAGGATTCTGTGTCTATGTATCAGTCTTACACTATATATATGTCTGTGCATGTGTGTTTTAGATGAACTATTATATAGGTCCGTATACCAGTATGTATTCATTACACAGATGTATATCCATTCCAGGAAAAAAAGTGCATATGCATAAAATACAAATGATTTTATGCTGATTAGTACATTTGCATTACTGATCACCTTCATTTTCTTCCTTGTATTTAGCTAAGCATCTGCTGTATTTTAAGTCTTCAGAATCATTAGTATTTATACTAATAACACATGTATTTGCTTGACTTCTATTTGGCTATTATTTTTAATAAACATCACCCACTGTCATCTTCTCCCTCCACAACTGATTATACTTCCACTTCCTTCCGACAGTTTTTTCTATATTGTTTGTTTGTATTCTGAGACCCCCTGAATGTTACCAGGATTATTTGTATGACTTTGGGTTTGGAGCCTGAATCGGTTCTGCAGTGGGCACACGACTGAAGAAAAGGACCACCTCCCACCATCCATCAATAGCCTGTAGCGTAAACTCTTTTTTTCTGTTTCCTTGCTTTATGCATTTGCTTATGCCAGCTCCATACCATATTGATTACTGTGGCCTTTGACACATATTGACATTAGGAGTGTGTTAATCATTCACTTTTGAGATTACTTGGACTATCTATAGCCTGGTAATATTCCAGGGGAACTTTGTAGTGGGCTTTCTCTATATTTCTCTTTAATTTAGTCTTTTACTAACTTTTAAATTGGTATATAAAACCATAGTTTAATTGCATCATTTTCTTAAATGATTTTCACATCATTATTAGATGCTCAGTGTTATTCTCTAACCTACTACCTTCCTTCCTTCCTTCCTTCCTTCCTTCCTTCCTTCCTTCCTTCCTTCCTTTTGCTCCACTTCCACTGTCCCCTCCCTTCTCCCAAATTGTCTCATTTCTGATTTAATATCACATGTACGTATGTATATATTGTTAAATCCTGATTGTGTGTTTATCAAAATTTTTATAATATCTTATATATTTTGTTTTCGGTGTGTGTCTCTGCATGGCCTCTGCAAGTATGGCAGGGAATGGGCATTTTGCAGAAGTCAGTTCTCTCCTTCTATCTACTGGCTCGGGGGTTGAAATTCATGTCATAAGTCTTGTCAATAAGTGCCTTTATCCACTATCTGATCCAAAGAATGTGTTTTTCTATTTTAATAATACACTGTTGTGTTTTGAGAGTGATTGCACTGGATCTGAAAATGTCAGGGTAATTCTGACATATAAATACAACGTGTGTGTGTGTGTGTGTGTGTGTGTGACTTTTCATTCATTTTTAATCTCTTTATTGTACTAAAATAGTTTTGTAGTTTGGGGCTTAAAAGTATTTTGCATCCTTAGCAAAACTAGCATCTAATTATTTTTTATGATATATACATAAGGTTGATCTCTTCATACCATAAAAAAGTTGTCATTGTTGTTACATAAAAGCAATGGATAGGGGAAGCCTGGTGGTGGATGCCTATAAACCCATCAACCTCGAAGTTGTATAACAAGCAACTAAGTTTTTTTCTTGGTGTTGATATTTGTTTCGTGCCACTTACTGGAGTTTATTTAATAGTTCTAAACATATTATTTAAAATCTTGTACTTAACTATACATAATATTATAGCTTCTGAGGAAAAAGTAATTTCACATTTTCCTTTCTAAATTTGCAAGACTTTTGTTTATTCTTCTTGCCTAATTCTTTAGGCCAGAACTTCCAGAATGTCAAATTGAAGTTGACTTTCAAGTAGTCTTTCCTGTTCTTTATTATTACAATGAGAATGTTATATTTTTCACTGTTTTCAGTAATGGTAACTACATACTGTTATGTGATCTTTATCATGTTTGAAATTTAATTCTATTTCTTAAATATAGTTTTTTTTCTGATCAAAGAGCATTGGTTTTGTTAGAGCCATTTCCAGTATCAACTAAGATAGCCATCTGTCTCAGTTCTCTATCACAAAAGCCATCTGTCTCAGTTCTCTATCACAAAATATGGTATATTTTTATTATAAATTGATTTTCATATTGTGAACTATCCTTGCATTCTTGGAATGAACAATTTTTTATGTTTAATGATTATTTTAATATGTTGGCATATTCTATTTGCTACTATGTTAGGGTACATTTCCTTCACATCAGTAGGAGTATTGATCTGCAGTTGCGTTTTCCTTGTTAGACTTTGTTATGTGAAAATTTTAGCTTCATAGACAAGTTCAAAAATACTCCCTCATGTTTCTTTTTTAAAGGGGCTTGTGTAACATTTGTTTTAACTTTCCTTCAATATTCCATAAAATTTAACTATGAAGCTGTATGGACCTGGGAGATTTACTGCCAAATATTTTCTTATTTGACGAATGGTGTATCAATAGTCTTCTCAACCTCATAATTGGAAAGAAAATTCAAAGAAGAATAACAGGAAATTTTAGCATTTCTAGTTAAAAAGATAAAGAAAAAAACAACAACATGGCTACATCTACAGATTGGCTGGGAATAGACTAAGTGGGTGTCATTGCTAAAGAGATTGGTGTCACGAAGGAAACATTTCACTCTTGGGAAGGTGATTTTAGGACAAGGCTCCACCCATAAAAACTTCCAACTTGTAAAAATTCAAGTTCATTAGAATGAGATCACTAAAACTTTGTTAGAATATTGCTGAGGGATTCCCTGCCTCCAAAATGACCATCTAGGAACGCATTTGTAGTTCTGAGGCAAAGGCACACAGGTACTGTTGTGACAATGGCAGACAAAGGCCACACTACACCTCAAGATGAAAATAGAAGCTGTCATCCTTGTACACGAGGAGATGTGTTGTAGGTATGCAAGACTCAAGTGTGAGGAAGCCATGAAGGTTGTGTACAGGCCCAAAAAGCTGAAGCCAGACAATGAGCGGCAGGGTTGGATTTCCCGAAAGCAGGCTCCGAGAAGCTATTTCATGAAGCTATGACGGTGGAGGCTAAGTTGTAGTGAGACATAAGATAGTGACAAGCAAGACACGTGGGGTATTTATGAGACAAAACTACAGGGCTTGAGTGGATGGAACCTGTTCAAGAAGGAGATCCTATGTTCTAAACAGTGCTAAACAAATGGTGCTGCCCAAGACTATTGGAGCCCAGATGATGACATCAAGAGTCCCAGATTTTAGACATGCGATTATAGAATCTGCCATTTTCTCCACTGGGTTTCAGTTCTACTTTTCTTCAATCTTTCTGCAATGTGTCTCCATTTTGCTCTTTTGAAATAGGAGTGTGCAATGTATGATATGCTTTACTGATCTGTGCAACTTTCAAAAAATGTTCTATGAGCTCATAATTAAGAGAGAGTTTTGAATCTTAGGAGAGATTTTAGATTTTGAGCATTTTGACAGTGGTGGATATTTTAACTGTAGAACAATGGTAACTGAGACAGAATGCATTTTCACATTATGAATCCAGGGGAGCTTGGGATTAAAATGGCCCTCATGGGCATGACTGATCACTTGTTACTCAGTTAGTGGATCTGATTAGAGATGTTGTAGAACTTTTCAGAGGTGATGCCTCATTTGTGGAAGCAGGTCAGTGAGGCTGGCAGCCCCACTCTAGGTCTAGCTACAGGCTCTCCACATTCCCTCCAAATACCCTCCCATCCCACCCTCATCCCGTCCTCAATGGGGGTAAGGCACATTGCTTTGGGGAAGGTCCAAGGCCCTCTCTACTATATATAGGCTGAGCAAGGTGTCATCCAAAGAGAAGAGGTTCCCAAAAAGCTGTTACATGCAGTAGGGATAAGTCCTGGTGTCACTGCCAGTGGCCTCTCAGTCTGCTCCAACCATGCACCTGTAAATTACATTCAGAGGGACTAGTTTGGTTCTATGCCTGTTCCTTCCCAGTCCTGCTGGAGTTGAGCTCCCTTTAGCTCAGATAGACTGTTTCAGTGGTGTTTCAGTACCCATGATAGTCTTGCCCTCTTTGCTCATATTCTCATTTCTTCCACTCTTCAATTGGACTTTGGGGGCTCAGTCCAGTGCGGGTTTCTTCCTTTCTCCATCAGTTGCTGGATGAAGGTTCTATGGTGATATTTAAGATATTCATCAGTCTGACTACTGGGCAAGTCAAGATTCAGCCCCTTCTTCTCTATTGCTTAGGATCTTAGCTGGGGTCATCCTTGTGGATTCCTGGGGATTTCTGTAGAGCCAGATTTCTTGCTAACCTTATAATGGCTCCCTCAATGTACTCACTCATAAGTGGATACTAGCTATAAACAAAGGATATTAAGCCTATAGTTCATGATCCTAGAGAAGCTAAGTAATAAGGTGAACCCTAAGAAAAACATATATAGATCCACCTAGAAAGTGGAAATAGATAAGATCACATGACAATATTGGGAGAATGGGGGTGGGGGGAGAAAGGAAGCTGGAAGAGGAAGAGAAGAGTAGAAGTGAAGGGGTCAGGAGAACTTGAGGGGATGTGATAGTTGAGAAGGAGGAAGAATATGGATGTGCTAGTTTCAATTTCTTAAAAATAATTTTCCAAATAAAGTCTTTAAAAGTTGTATACAAAGGTGCACACACATTTACCCACATTACCAGAAAATTTTGTCAGATTTTATTATATCTTAATAATTTGGTGCTGAATAACATCTCATTATTTAAATTTATACCACATGGGTATGTTTATACTACATGGGTGCTCAACTTTGACATTTTATTTATGTTACTAACAGTCTAAATTACAGATTTATGTCCTTTTTCAATGTTCACTTGTTTCTATTTTACAGCTAAAGAGATAGTTGATAGATAAATGATAGATAGATAGATAAATAGATGATAGATATTTTTTCTTTAGTGTTCTGTTCTGTGAAAATGCATTTTTAACAGATATACAATGTTTATTATACTACTATATAATTTTCCATATGGAAATATTTGCTTTACTATTCAAGTACTTAGTCTGGAAGTCATACAGAGTTATAACCAGGAAAAAAAGTTCTGAATCCAGATTTTCCAGTCCTCAACCCCAGTATCCATGGCCAACCCAGGAAATAATAAAGTAAAGTGCAGTAGGTAATATCTCTGCTTTATACAAATAGGGATTTTTAACTCATTCAAAACCTAATAACATAAGTAATAATGAAAAGAACATTTAATTGCTCAAAATCCTTAAGTATGGCATTTCATATGCCTGTAGGTCTATCTTTTTATGATCTTTTCATAGACACATCAAAACCTGAAATTGTATGATTTTACCTCCTTTTTAGTCAAATATAATCAGTATTCTAAATATTTATATTTAGTGTTCCCAATATGCATCAGCATCTTTCATTTTCCCCGTTTGGTGATTTCTTATCATACTTGAATCAGTTTTAATACTATCTATATTTTTTAGTTGTCATAGCATTTATTCCTAATGGAATATTGTAACAATTTAATCACTCTAGCTTTAATATATAAAGTCACATGTTTGCTACAAAAATGAAAGATGTAGTATTGTAAAAGTTAAATTTTTGAAGCTCTTTTTTTTTTTACATTCAGCAAATTTTAATAAAATACCAAATTCCAAAACCGGGCTCAGAAGACAGCTCAGTCCATAAAGTAACTTGTCTTGCAAGCATGAGGACCTGAATTCAATCCATGTATCCATGTGAAAA
>PVIU01000766.1:19837-270945 GCA_004026605.1 Ondatra zibethicus | reverse complement strand
AACATGAACGTTCACCTACAGTGTCCGTGATCCAGCATCCTTCTTCTGTCTCTTTGAGGTGTTTGCTACCTTCTCTAGAACATGTCTAGCCTCTGGTTTTGATCTGCACACCTCGGGTGTTTTGAATAGAAGTTACAGACTTGGCTCTGGACAGCATGTGGCATCAGGGCCCGTGTTTAGCAGCTGAGTTACTCTTCCCTCCCCTTCCTACCATATATCTTCCTTTATTCCTGTCTTTCCCACCTGCCATCCCCTTCCACTTTCCTCTCCCCTTTTGCTTTCTTTAACTGATACATGTCAGCCCTATCAAAGGGCCTACCAATATTGGCACTAAATACATTACAGGCACCCCCTCCCCTGGCCCACGGAGAATGCATTTCAACATCTGGTGGATGCCTAGAGTTGGGAGACAGTGTCAAGTTCAGTACATACTTAGTAACCCCTCCCCCCCCCCGTGTCAATGTATGTATACCCATGATAAAGTTCAACTCATAGAGTGCACACTTGAAAAGTAACGGTGATTGGCAATAAAGTAGAATAATTGCAGCAAGACATGGTTATAAAAGTTACATGATTTTGGTCTCTTTGTCTCTCAAAATATTGGTTCTTGGGATGACCTAGTTGCTACAAAGCCCACAAAGATGAAGTGAAATTAATGACATAGGCATTGGCACAGCAACGGGCTCCCACTGAAGGGTCCCTTGAAACAGCACCATGGTACCATGATCGCCAATGGCACCCGAGAGAGGGTGCTAACTGACTAGCGGGGAGGGGCCGCACAGAGTGGGTGAGCCCTGGCAGAAGAGCTGGTCTTATTGTGGGTGACGGAGTGTTCAGGGCTCTGTGTCTATCGTGCTTCTCAGAATAACACAGTGTTTCAACTTCGAGGTTATTTGCTTTCGGAATGTTGCTTTTAACATTTTCAGACTGAATTCGCCCAGAGGAAACTGAAGCCTCAGGACTGACCCCGGGGACTGGCTCCCCGCACTGGCTGATGTACTGGAAGGAAAAAGAACTTGATGTGTGCGTTTTTTTTGTTTTTGTTTTTTTTTTTTTTTTTTTTTTTTTTTTTTTTTTTTTTGCAGTGTCAAACAGGAGAGGGAGTTGGTGTTTGTTTACTGTACAGGGGAGTATGGCAGTGTGGTAGTCTAAATAATACTAATTGGTGTTTCCCTTGGCTTGGCCTGGATCATGCTGTTTACCTCAGATTTTCCGTAAGTGAACAGATGTCATCTAGTGACTTTTGTACAAATGTTGGCTTTCTTAGAGGTGAGCTAATTTTACTTCCTCGGCTACAAAAACATTGTTTTTCACTCATAGACACGGCTTTGCTTCTCGTTCACTTCCCCCCAGTTCTCTCCAGCAGCGGGTCTCAGCCTGTCGGCTGGGACCCCTGTGGGGCTTGAAAGACCCTTTCGCAGGGGTCACATATCAGATATTTACGTTATGATTCATAAGAGTAGCAACATTGTAGTTATGAAGTAGCAACAATAATAGCTTCACGGATGGGTGTTTGCCACCACCTGAGGAACTAAGTGTATTAAAGGGTCACAGTGCCTGGCCTTGGTGGCGCACACCTTTAATCTCAGCACTCGGGAGGCAGAGGCAGGCGGATCTCTGTGAGTTTGAGGCCAGCCTGGTCTACAAGAGCTAGTTCCAGGACAGGCTCCAAAGTTACAGAGTAAATACTGTCTCGAAAAAAACCAAAAACCAACCAAACAAACAAACAAAACAAAAGGCATCAGGAAGGGTGAGAACCACTGCTCTCCAGTCTGGTGTCAGGTGGGCCAGTTGCTTCATGATGGAGGAAGAACGCCTTCGAAACATACCTGATCTCTTCTGGAAGCTGATGCTCACTTGGAAATATTTGGAATTTGACTACGCATTCATTTAAGGCTTTAGTGGGACAGGTGAGAGGACACGCTTCCTCAGACCTGCATTTGTAACGGTCAGGAGGCGTGTCCCCGAGTTTCTGCTCTGCCCTTGAGCAGGGATTACTGCATCCCGTGAAAGGTGTGGTGGATCGAGAACCCACCCTGATGTCACACTGGGCTTCTGTTGCCCCATGGTTTCTTCTGTCCCCCTCCCTGATATCCTTTAAGATTTAAGTCATCTATAAAGTCTTTCCCAATCTTCCTGCTACCAGGAAATCCCTCCTCATTGTGTTTGTCTTAGTTCTACCCGTTACTATGACGAAACACCCGGATGGAAGCAGCTTACGGGAGAAGGGGTTTATTTGGCTCCCAGTTCAGGGGTGCAGTCCACCATGGTGAGGAGGTCAGGAGGCGAGAGCGTCACATGGCTGGTCACACGCCACTCACAGTCAAGATGAAGAGAGCAATGAACACATGCTAGTGCTCAGCTCACTCCCCCATCTTTACAGTCCAGGATCCCTGCCTGCAGTGAACATGAAGGTGAAGGTCCTGTGGTAGTTTGCATGCAATTACCCCCCATAAACTCATAGGGATGCAGCCTTGTTGAAGCAGGTGTGTCACTGTGGGGGTGGACCTTGAGGTCTCCTTTGCTCCAGCTTCACAGTCCATTTCCTGTTACCTTCTGATGAAGATGCAGCCAGCACCATGTCTGCCTTCATGCTCCTTGCCATGATGATAGTGGATTGAACCTCTGAACTATAAGCCAATTCCAATTAAATGTTTTTATTTATAAGAGTTGCCGTGTTCATGATGTCTCTCCCCAGCAATAGAACAATGACTAAGACAGTCTACATGAATTAACCTAGTCAAGACAGTGCCTCACAGGCATGCCCAGGGACTAGATCATCCCTCAGAGCTTGGAGGTGTGTCTCCCATGTGATTCCAGACCCTGTCAGGTTGACAGTACCAACCTCGCAGTATTCTTCCTTGCAGCTGGGTTCTTTCTGTACACAGGAATTCCTTCTCTTCCTTGTTGGGCTTTGTCTGACTTTCCTTCTCCATCCCTTGGTCTTGGTCTCTCACCTCAGTCCTGCACAGGTCCTGGGACACAGTAGGATTCATTTGTCACTCACTGTGTTCCTGGAAGAAGTTCAGGTTGAGTTGGCAGTCTGTTTGGTGCCTCTGTGCCCTTAAGCGCTTGCTCAGCTGACTATCTCATGGCCCTTCCACACCCATAGCGTATGTTCAAAACCCAAGATTTCCCTGAAGGGACAGCTCCAGAGGAGATGATGGAATCAGGTCTGGGTTTTGCCTTGAGACAGCTTAAAGGTCTGGATTACTGTTGAGCTGCTAGAACAGTTCACTATGATTTCAGGGGGTTTCTTATTCTGCTTTTAGGAAAACTACCTAAAATCCCTCTGTCATACAGTAGTATCTCAGACAATACAAGTTCTAGGCTATGAACTTCAGGTTGATGGTCTCCACTTCAGAGCTTCATAGTGTATTTGAAGTCCAAAGCAATAATCGCTAAGTCACAGTTATAAAGGATGGCGATACACTATCCTTGCTACACTTTGGGCATCCTTGCTTCTGTCTTATAGCTGGTCCATGTTTTTGAAATGTTGCCTTAGTTTACTGAATTGGCTTACTATGGAAATGATGCAAACTTTTTTATTGTGAACAGAATAATTATGTCATGGTGATATTTTGTTTGTGCTTTAACAAATGAAGCTTGCCTGAAGATCAGAGTGTGGCGCTAGCCACCAGTTAGCCATAGAGACCAGGCCGTGGCGGCTCACATCTTTAATCCCAGCACTTGGGAGGCAGATGCAGATGGATCTTTGTGAGTTCAAGGCCACCCTGGGCTACATGAGACTGAATCAGTCTAAAAAAGAAACAGAACCAAGCGGTGGTTGCTCAGACCTTTAATTCCAGCACCAGGGAGGTGAAGACAGGAAGAGATACAATTGGGTAGACAGAGGAATATGAGGCGGGAGAAGGACAGGAGCTCAGCACATTCAGTCTGAGGATTTCATAGAGGTAAGAACTAGTGGCCAGCTGCTCTGCTTCTCCGATCTTCAGGCAAGCTTTATTTGTTAAAGCACGAACAAAATAGCACCACATTAGGTAATTCTTTTAAGAATTAAAACAGGCCCTGGAGAGCTGCTGAGCTGTTCCCTGGGTTCAGGTTCTCAGTACCTACTTGATGAGTCACTACCATTCAGTTCCAGGAATTCCACAACATTCGTCTGGCCTCTGTGGGCACGACACACATGCGGCGTGCACGCGTGCGTGTGCACGCACACACACACACGTACACAGAAGCAAAATGCTCATGCATGTAAAAACACTTGAAGCAGATCAAATAACAGTGCACCACCCCTCCTGTTCCACGTCTCAGCTCAGGAAATCAAAGCCCACAGAGCTCAGCCTTGTCCCCTCCCTCCGCCTCGCTTCCCTGCGGGTTATGGTTATTTTAAAGTTTGAGTTTTTAGTTCTCTTCTTTAATTTTGACCGTTTGCTGTATGCCCAAACAAAACCTGCACAGCTGTATCGTCCTTTTAAAACCCTATAGAAATAGAACATATGGAATTATATGAGCGTATTCTGCAACTTGATGTTTTTTTTTTTCGTCAGCACTAGTGAGGTTCATCCATATTATTAAACATAGCTTTAAGTAATCGCTCTTCAGTGTACTATAATATTTTGCAGCACAAGGACATCTAAATTTATTTCTATTTTCCTTTTGGCCAATTTCAGCTGAATTCTTTCTAATTTACTTTGGAAACTGTTTTGAGCATCTTTGCGTGTATTATCTGTCTAAGATCTAATCTAAGGGGTGGAATTGGCAGGCAAAATGCTTAAGCTTTACTAGTTATCGCTAATATAAATGTGCAAAGTTGTGATACCAATTTGTGGTCTATCTGCTAAATAAAGGGTCCCACTGTCATGGCCACATGGCCCCTGACATAGGACCACTGGGTCTTGTGTTCCCATTTCACGGTTCTAAGATGGCATCCTTCTGGTGTTACTATCGGTATTTCCCATGGCTAGTGAAGTTTCTGTTGTTCCATGTTGCCACTTTGTGGTTTTTGACTTATATGTTCTATGAACGCTTTTTGTGCTTTTTAAAATTAGTAGTCAGCATGAACAAATTGACATTTTCCTGATTTGATATCTTTCCTCATATTACAGCCCATATTTGACCATTTTGTGGCAGCCAAAAGCATCCATTCGGATTTGCGTGTAGTCTTTTTCTCTGGTGTCATCAGGGATTTCGAGTCCATGCTGTTCACTGTTGTATCCAAGTACCTAAAGTGTGGCGTGTAGCAGAGGCTCAAAGATGTTTGCTGAATGAGAATGTGAACGGGTACCCTTCTTGTCTTTCATAGTGTGCCTTTTCTGTGTGTCATTTAAAAAACATCTCTTCTTAACTTGATGCCACCCTGGTTCCTCAATAGTTCACCCTAAATGTCTAGTCTTTTCTTCTTCCCCAGCAGATTCATCCTGCACCCTGTGTGGCTCTGGTGAGAAGGAAATGGAGGGGCTTCCCGGCAGCCTCTGTTTCTTATTAGATAGCACTCAGACCTCTACCTCTGGGGCCTCGGGCTTTCTGCCTTAATTTTAAAAAGTGCTAGAGATGATTTCCAATACCTCTCAGGGCTGCTGGAGCTGATCAGATGAGCTGTGGTGCACATCTAGTTATGAGCCAGGACCCTACGGGCTCTAATCACATGGCCGCCTCCTCCCTCACCTCCCTCACAGTGAGCCCTAGGAGTAAATAGAATGCCTCTTTTCTCTTGGCTTCTCCAAGTACACACAGCCACCCCACGATGGGTTCCCTCCAGCCTCTTCTCCCTTTCTCCCTTCCAGTCTGGGCTTCTGGCTAAGCTAGGCAGCAGATGCCTCTGTTTTACAACCTGTCAGGGACCTCTGAGTGGATGCAGGCAAGTTTCTGAGCAGCGACACTGTTTCTCCTGAGCAACCAGACACTTTCCTTTAGACCAGATTTGCCTTCAAGTCATGCCAGCGACTGGTTTCCTCCCCAGGTTTGTGATTGCCTCCCACTGTTCCTCCTGTCTATAGGTGATTGCTCTGGTGGTTCTCAGCTGTGACTAGTGGCTTGCTAGGCACGGGGCAGGTCTGCAGTGACCGTCAGACATCATCTGGGTATAAGATGTAACTATAGAGCCGGGCGGCAGTGGCGCATGCCTTTAACCCCAGCACTCGGGAGGCAGAGGCAGGTGGATCTCTGAGTTCAAGGTCAGCCTGGACTACAAGAGCTAGTTCCAGGACAGCTAGGACTGTTACACAGAGGGAAAAAAAGATGTAAATATAATAACCCTGATTTACACCTGGCTAGCAGCTTCCAAAATGCAAGATGTTGCATGTTGTAAGCTGTATTCAGTGTCTTGGTCCAGCTGTATGTTCTGGCATCCTGGGATAATATAGTTCAGGTCCACTGTGGGCTTGGGACATTATTTTTCAGTGTCCTGTCTTGTAGGAAGTCTTTCACACTGGTGTGAGACTGCTTGTCATTTTCAGTCTGACCTGGTAGTGAGGTGTAGTGGGATTGCCCCTCGGGCAGGGCGCCTAAGCCAGGAGTTCCTACTCGTTTCTCACGAAGCCTCTTTCCTATCATTTGTTCAATCTCTGCATTGGTTACTTTTAAAAGTGTCTTTATTGTTTGAAAATTTCATACGTGCACATGGGGTGGTTTTGATCAAAATCTGCCCATTTCCTCTCCTGCACTTCTTCCCCTACCCCCACCCCCACCCCCATTCCTTCCCAGTTATTTTTAAACCAGCCGAGTTTTTCCATGGCTGCCATTAAATACATGACAAGTAACAGCTTGAGGGAGAAGAGGTTTATTTTGGCTCGTGACTGGAGGAGAAAGTCAGTCATAGTGGGAAGGCTAGGCAGCAGGAGTAAATGCTGCCTGCTCACCGCTGGGTGCAGCGAGAAGCCGAGAAAGAGGAGTCTGGCATGTGTTTCTGGACCTCCGTTTACAGGATGATGCCTCTCACATTCATGGTGGATCTTCTCTCAGTGAATCCTCTTGGAGAGCACCCTTATCAACACACTCAAAGGTGCTCCACTAGCGCTCTACTATTTCTTGTGAATGGTGTGTGTGTGTGTGTGTGTGTGTGTGTGTGTGTGCATGTGCACGTGTGCGCGGACATGTTTGTTTAAATATGTGGAGGCCAGAGGTATTTTTCTCATCTACTCCTAACTTCTTCTTCTTTTATTTGAGACAACATCTCTCAGTGACCCCAAGTCCACTAATTTTCTAGATTGACTGGCCCACAAGCCCCAGGGATCCTCCTGCCTCTGCCTCTCCAGTGCTAGAATTACAGGTACCTCCCTGATGCCCAGCTTTTACATGGGTACTGGGAATCAAACTCAGGTCTTCATGTTTGTGTGGCAAATACTTTCCATACACAGCCGTCTTCCCACCTTCACACTCGAGTGTCCAAATTAACTGTCAGTCTTGAACTTCAAACCTCAGTTTGGTAAGAGTCTTGCAGACCCCCTCCCTCTTAGATCGATGATATTCTTTTCTTCTGTAACGTCCAGGGAAGTAGCCACCACTCCTGAGCCTCATAGAGCAGTGCTATTCAATACAAGATAGCACCACAGCCCACACATATAACCGTAAATGTTCTGGTAGCTGCATTAGACAAGTTTAGGCAAACAGAAATCAATGCTAGTTTTGGATGACATTGTCTCCACTATATCCAATGTTATTTTAACAGGCAATCCACGTGAGAGCTCTCATTGATTTATAGTTCCTTGCTTTTTTGCATATTGTTTGGAAACCAAATGCTCATTGTATGCCCCGAGTTCATCTTAATGAAGATTGGTCACATTCTGAATACTTGATTGCCAGGTGTGCCTAGGGAATGCTGTGTGGGGCTGACTGGCAAGAGTGGGCATATTCATTTCCTTGTCTATTCCCCCACCCCAACCACTCAGACCACAGCCAACTCTTCTCTATGTCCCCTTCTCAGTAGATGATGATCTCTGTATAGAGTTTAATCTTTCTGACCGTGCTTCGATTGTGCACTGGTCCCGCATGGTCTCATATGCTAGTTTCTCACTTGAAAATTCTTTTTGGGGAGGTGGTAGAACTCTAGTGGATCCTCACAAGAGCAAGTGGGGCACGGTGGTTTGGTTTTGAGGCGTTATAGACGGGTCCTATTTCCTGTCCATTCTCTCTGATTCCTGTTTGGTTTGCAAGTGAGAAGTCTTAGCCACATCCTTTGTCCACCATGGGACTGCCCTACCACGCATTCTCCACTGTTATGGGCTGTCTGTGCCTTTAAACCGTGAGACAAAGTGAACGCTTGCTTCCTCAGGTTGCTTCTTGTGAGGTGTTTGGTTGCAGCAATAAGCAAAGAAGCCTTGAGTGTTTATATTCAAGGGCGCCTAGGAGCTTCTGGGCCAGGAACTGCACATCTAGGTCAGATGTCGCTCACAGGTATGGTACTGGCAGAGGAAACAGAACCACTGCAAACAACCGGCACTTAAGGAGAGTCTGCTACATCCCCAACATCCCTCTTACACTAAAATAAAATGAGATTTTTTTTGCAATGCAAATTCAGGGAAGGAGTTAAAGGAAATGTAGTGGGAAACCACAGAGTAGGAAGTAGGAGGAAATAGCTGAGAGACCTAGAGACCACGTGGAAGGAGAAAGAGAAATGGAGGGAGGCCAGGCCGCTTATGAAGAAAGAGGGACCAGCAGAATGTTGACTCGGGTGTGGAGAAAGACTCGAGAGGGCTCACTGGGTTGTGGGCGGGAATGGAGGGGTATACACTGAGGTGTACACTTAGGCTGGATGGAGATGAAGAAGTTGGAAGATGATGAAGAACAGGTGTCTCACCACATTATTTAAAATTCTGGGTTTGACAAAGCCTCATGAGACACGTGAGCACACTATAAACCATGGCAACACATGTGAAAGGAAGCCACTCGGCAGGACCTCTCATGGGCGTGTCTGGTGTCCGAAGTATCAGGTAAATACCTTAAACTGGTGATTACAGATTTGCTTAAAAACTTCAGAGAGAAAAATAGCGTCTAGTAGAAAATCAGTTTAGATTGGTGGTGGGGTCTTCTTTCCTAGTTCTTGAGTCTAGAAAATGGTGAAATCATTACCCCTCCTCTCTCTCTCTCTCTCTCTCTCTCTCTCTCTCTCTATATATATATATATATACATATATGTACATATGTATATATAATATGTGAAATATTATATATTATCCACATGGAATTGATTTTGGTGCACAGATATAGAATAAAAACCTGTGCTCACTCATTTCCCCCTGATTTTTACCTATTGTACTAAAGAACTTATTGACTAATCTGCCACTCACCAGGAGGGCTTTGCTTATCTAATATTTAATATTAAATATACATCTTATGTCTACAAACATATAATCCTAGCTAAAATGGATTTTACTATACATATGTATATTCGCAAAATAATTTATGTGATATAATATTTAAAGGACGGCAAAGGTCACCACTTTTCTGTTGCTGGGGCTGGGGCAAAATAGTCTAGCAAAAGCAACTTAAGGGAAAAGGGTTGCTTTGGCTCCAGGGTCCAGAGCAGATAAAACTCGTCATGGTAGGGAAGGCTTGACAGCAGGATAGTGAGGCCAGCCTGTCTGCAAGCGGAAAGTGAACAGTGAGCAGGAAATGGGACCAGGCAATCAAATCTCAAATCCCGCCTCCAGTGACGTACTTCCTTCAGGAAGGTTCCACCTCTGCAGCCTCCAGGAGTGTGCCAAACAGCACCATCACCTGGGGACCAAACGTCCAGATACAGGAGCCTATGGGGAACACTGCATAATCAAACCACAGCGTGACCGTATATATCTGTGGAGCGCCCAGCTTGTACAGCCATATATGAGGCAGCCTGGGAGGCGTGATCTAATGCTCGCTCATGTACCCGCCATGGGTCCTTAAGTGGAGCGTTTTCTTACTGCATCCTTCTCTGTTTGGAAGTAACCATAGCAAAAGGTAAAGGCTGCATCATAATTCCTTTGCTTGTCATTAGAGTCTAGCCACTTGTGTGCGTTTATAATAACATATTATTTGGTGTTATCCTGTTTTGGATTCTATACACATGAAATCATACCGTATCAGCCCTGCTCAGTGTTGTGGTTTTAAGTTTTATCTCTAGTGACGTGTGAAGCTGAGCTCATTCACTTTTACTGTTCTGTTGTCCTCTGGGTTACGAATACACCACAGCATGCTGATCCATCCTGCCGTCCGTGGCTTCGTTTTGTACGGTTTGATTCATTTGCTCCTAAGAGCATGATTGATATGTGATTTTCATTCTTATGTCATTTGTGTCTGGTTTTGTTAGCAAGATTTTGATAATGTACAAAATGAGGAACTGGGTGTTCTTTACTTTTTACTCTCCTCTAAAAGGATTTTTTTAAAGATGGGAATTGTTTATATTTTGAAGGTTTTGTGGTGCTCACTCTAAAGTCCATGTGACTCTTTTTTTTTTCATGGGAAGAATGTAAAATATTCCTTCCTTCCTTCCTTCCCTATTTTCTTCCTTTGTTCCTTCCTTCCTGGTCAGTTTTTATTTACAGTTTTCCCCAGTATGTCATATAAAGTGGGATAATATTTTTCACACCCTGTACCGTGAGATATTATTTCGTCATGACTAATTTCCCTCTGTCAGTTGTTGGTGCCGTGACTCTACCCCTGAGTATTACTGGTCCCTTAGTTGAGTCCCCTGCCTCTGTCACTCATCCCTCCTTCCATCTATAATCATGCCTCTTCTTAAAGCCCTCCCCCCAGTCTTCCGAAGGAGAACATGGATTTCATGACCTGCTGTCCACTCCCCGTCAGGATCCTGATGGTTTACCACGTCTTCTTCTTTCCACACCTCTTATACCCGGAGCTCCAGCTGTGCAGGGCTGTGCTCCACTTCTTCTAGCTTGCTCTGTTCTCTCCAGCCTTCTACCTTTGCTCATGCTTTTGAGAAGGTTCTGTTTTTCTCTTTGCTCCCTGCTTTTCTGGGTGATTTCTGCTTATCCTTAACATCCCTCCTTGGTGGCCACTGCCTCTGTGACACCCTCATGCGCCGCCGAACTGCCCTGTCTTTTTCTCTACAGTATGGCTAGTATCATGTGACTTGGTAATCTCCTGTCCGCACTCCAACCCAGATGGTGAGCAGTCGGAGAGCATGGCGTGTGATACTTGCTCTCATGGATAGCACAGCATCTGCCATGGAAAGTCCTCGGTGCATGCTTGCATTAACTCGCAAATTAAAAACTTGCTTTTGGAACCCTAGGATCTCAGTAAGCATAGCATTGATCATCTGCGTGGCCCCCTTGGCTGACGGAGCTCTCCCACGTGAATTACAGCGGCACAGCGACTGTGGGAAGTGAAATGGCTTTCAGTCCATTTACTAAATGAGAAGTCCGAGATCTTAAGAGGACGTATGATTTTTCAAAATATGCACGCTGCCTCCTCAGAAACAACGCAGTCCTGGATGCAGCGAGGGCAAGCAAGCCAGGAGCTCTTCGAGCTGGCCTCCTTGTCTAGAAGTTAACTTTCTACTTCTGGTCATTGACCCTAGTGTGGCTGCATCTCAGGCCCTTTGACCCAGGGAGAATCTCTATTCATTTCTCTCCTGGGCCTGATTTTGTTGAAAAAAAAAATGCAGTAACTCATGACGAAAGCACCATAGGCGTTCTTTTTTAGTTTGTTTGGTTTTTCTTCAGTGGATTAAAAAAATAAGTTGGCAACAGTGTTAATAATTAAAAAAACATAGTAAAGAAACATTACTCCACCTGCATCGCTGGCCTGCCTTCCTGGGGTGCTGTTGAGTACACCTGGCTTTGTTTAGTGATGTTGGAAAAAGTCCTGGGGCTATGCATGAAGATCCGCGTGCTCACTTTCTTGCGGAGGTGGCTTGGCCTCGCAGGCTACCCTGGCCCTCTGTGGACCGGAGTTTCCATCACTCTTGCAGCAGGTATCTAGTATCTCCACGTGGGTCTAGTTTAGGAGTGCGATTTCCCATATATCTGGACCATAGACTTCAACGAACGCAATGTTTATTTGGTCTTTAAAACTTATAACGTAGCGCGTAACGTAGTGCGCTTTTAACCAAGGACATAGCGCGTTGCTGAGTTAGAGCACCAGTGTGCCTTTCTGGCCACTGGGCTACAAAAGCGGATGTTTGTATCTTGTTATGAAAGCATCACCTTTTATCTTTAGGAAGTCCTGTATTTTTGATGCTAAACTTCAAGATTTTGAGGTTCATGGGACTTGGAGTGTTGCCGTTTATACCCGGAGCACAGACACCCCAAGTCTAAATCGTTATCTGCCGACCGTCTTGCTTGCTTAAGAGTGCTCTGAAAGGTTTGAGCATCCAGTTTTGGCGGCTGTTCTGCATACTTCCTGCCTTGAAAACTTAGAAAAAACAAACCAGGTTCTGGTGAACACAAGCGACTTTTAGAGCATGTGCAAACAGCCGGTTTCCGTCTTGTCTTTCGTTTGGGAGACTTGCTTCCCTTTGAAAGCTTGCACGGTTTCAACCCCACAGACGTGTTGTTTCCTGAAAGCAATACAGCTGTAGGACTGAGGAAGGCCTAGAATAAATATGACACTGTCCCGAGTGGGTTTCTGGATGTTGTCAGGTTGGGAGGTGTCTCATTGCCAAAGAGAATCGCTACAATGCTTTTTTTCTTTGCTACTGAATTAACAGATTCATGCGTGAGGGTTATATGAGGGTTATGTGCAGGCTTGCATGCCACTCAGTAATGTCACCCATGTTGCCAACAAAGAGCACCATGTGTGGGTGATTACTGATTGGCACGCCTTACATGCACATGCTGTGACTGTGTCATGAGGGTGGATCAGCGCCAGGCTGTGGTTCGCCAGACAGAGGACCGGCAGGTGTGGCCGACCACAGAGGATAGCAGGCAGAAGGCAGAGGAGCAGGAAGCTAAACCTGGTCAGGCTGTCCTGGTGCCAGGGAGCTACATGGGCTGTGGAGCAAAGGGCTCCTGGTGCTGTAGGTAGAGCAGACTACAAAGCTTATTGCTAGTGGGAACTTAACCAGGTTCCCACAAAGCCTAGAGACACTGGGATCCCCAAGGAAAAGGGCAAGATACTCCTATTAGTTTAGAGACTCAAACAAGAAGGCGATTCCCTAGGGATTTCCCACCTACTTGGCATTGACCACCCAATGTACAACTGCCATTGGCATTCTGTCCCCACTCCTTCCTTTCGTATATGACTTCACATGTATTTGGCTTCTCTATTTACTTCCTGCTCTGCCGACTTAGACTCTGAACTCTTTAGGACTGTGATTCTTGTCTGCTTTGTTGACTGCCTAAATGTCAGTGTTAGAAACACCAGGACCCATGGAAGACACATGATGAGCATTTATTTACTTATGTCTCTTCGTGAGGCAAAGTCTCGTTCTATAGTTGACACTGGCCTCAGACTCATGTTTATCCTCCTGTCTCAGCTTCCCAAGGGCTGGAATTGCAGGTGTAAGGCACGATATGAGGTTATAATGAACGTGTGTTGATTGAGTGATGTAACAGGCCTTATAGACCTCCAGATTTACTTGGGACACTCCTTCCATTCGGGGCTTTCCTTCTTATCACTTTGCTAAAATAAAATAGTTATTCGTCCTTCACCTAAAAGGTCAATATGCCTTGCCTCTGCTGGAGAGATAGATTGTGGGAAAATAGAAGTTTCACTTTAGGGTCAAAGCGCAGATTCCAGGACCATTTTCTCTCAGCATGGAATTCATGTTGGGCCTATATATGGCTCTTCCTCAGTTTACTGTTCATTCCAGGGCCTGCAGTGTGGTCTCTCTTTGCATAGCGTTTCTGTCAGGGTCTGTACAATGGTCCCCCTTCACGCAACCATCCTGCCAGAGCCTGGAGAGTGTTGTCTCTTCACACAGCATTCCTGTCAGGGCCTGTAGAGTCTCCTTCATCACAGGCATGGAATTCCTGCTCAGACCCATGTAGTATCTCACCTCAGCACAGGATTCTGGTCTCTTGTCAGGGTGTTGCAGTCATTCCAGGGCTAGAATGAAGGGGACCCCTGGTCCCCCCACTCCTGCACAGGACTCTCCCCAAGTAGTTTTCTCCCCCTACTCACATTCCTTTCTCCATTGACTTCCTTTGCAGGGGTTTTTGTCTTCTTCTCTTGGGCAGTGGGGCCAGGAAGGGTGAGACCAGAAAGAGGAAGAGCGGAACCAGGGCTTTGGGTGTCCAGGTCTCACATTGCAGGTATTTCTTCAGTCAGGGAATTCCGCTCACCCTGCTCAGTTTCCTGAGGTGTTTTAAGGCAGACCCAGTTCCTTGTGGCATTTTTCAAGCTGCAGCTGTTTCTGAAAGGGTCAGCTTACTTCAAGGGCTTGAAAAATGGACTCTTCATTAAGCTTGCAGGGGGGCAGAACCCAGAAAAGGAGGATGAGGCTTGTATATTGGCAGGGAGACTTTCCATTTGGAGTAACAGATGAGTCTTAGAATCCTCATGCTATGCCACTCCTGTAGCAGAGGGAGCATGCAGAGAAGGGACACACGGGGCTCTGGGCTGGGGCTTCAGCAGCTCGGGTTGGCTTCTGGGAAAGAACTACATTATCAGAGGACCCCGTATGATGCCTGGTGCTGAGCACTGGAGTCTCGAAGAGGTCGTGGAGTAAGAAGATGCCATTTTCAAACTGAAAGGCACAACGTGTTTCAGCAAGATCTTTTTATTGACTGCTCAGAGCTCTGCTGATGAAGGATGCGTGTGTGTGTGTGTGTGTGTGTGTGTGTGTGTGTGTGTGTGTGTGTGTGAGAAAGAGGGGGGTCGGGTAGGGAGAGAGAGGGAGGGAGAGAGATGTGGAATTGGTGAACTTCATTTAGATCTAAATTACAATTTGCTAGAGTCTTAACATGACTTATTTACATTTCTAGAACCTTCTCTCTGAAACACCCGTCTGGCCCTTCCCTACCTGCTTTGCTACTCACACTTTTTAAAAGCACGTGACCTAGAAAGAAGATCAAGTGTAAACCTAGTATTTTAGCTGAGGCTGCACCTAGATGTTGTTTAAGGGGCCAGGCCTTGCTTGCTCTCTATCAGGAGATGTGGTTCCTTGATGGTAAACAGAGATGCATGATACTAACTTCCTAATTAATTTTTGTATTTGAGACAGGGTTTTGCTACGTAACCCAGGAAGGCCTCAAACTCAGATCCCCCTGCTTCAGCTTCTCAAGGGCTAGGGTAAGGCGTGTGTCACCATGCCTGGTCCTGGAGTTAATTTGTAAAAGAAAAAAAAAATTAGAAAAAAATCCACACCCCAACCTTTGCCAGAGCAAATGTGTTTTATATTTCTTCAGGATGTTTCAGAACCAAATACTTAAATGTCTCAGAATGATGAAATCTTCCTTAAAAACCAAAATTATCTGGAAAGTTTCTTTTTTAACCTTCATTTCAGGTTCAAGAAACAAGATGCACATTGTGGTTTCTGGAAGAAAGATGTGTAGAACTGAGTTTTCATACTGTTAGTTGCTTGAATTTTTCCTTCTGGGTCCTTAAAGGGACAAACCCTAGAGTCCCATGTGCCATCCTTGCCAGGAGGCTCAAGGGCCAGAGGGCCCCAGAGAGTGGTCCTTGCTGACCTGATGCTGACCGAGAGTCTGAGATTCTCAGAGAGTGGTCCTTGCTGACCTGATGCTGACCGAGAGTCTGGGATTCTCAGAGAGTGGTCCTTGCTGACTTGATGCTGACCGAGAGTCTGGGATTCTCAGAGAGTGGTCCTTGCTGACCTGATGCTGACCGAGAGTCTGGGATTCTCAGAGAGTGGTCCTTGCTGACTTGATGCTGACCGAGAGTCTGGGATTCTCAGAGAGTGGTCCTTGCTGACCTGATGCTGGCCGAGAGTCTGAGATTCTCAGAGAGTGGTCCTTGCTGACTTGATGCTGGCTCAGAGTCTGAGATTCTCTCTGTTGTCCCTGCACCTATCTGCCTTTGTGGCATGCCATCATTTCGGGGGATTCCACCTGCAGGAGTGTCCCCTCCATCCAGAAGATGAAGTCTCCCTTGTAGAGTGTGGCTGCCCTGTTAGACCTGGCCCACTGTTCCTGATAGCAACTTTGGAAGACCTCCTCAGCTCCCTGGCATCACAGGTAGAACTCAGCAGTCATGGCTCAGGCTTTGTCTTCTTGGCATTTAGCCTTTGCTCCAGTCATTCTCGGAATGATGGAATCTCGGTTCTTCCATCGAGCATCATACCCTCCTCCCCCCACCTTTATCACGAGATATGAGTACTGGATGATCTCTTTCTTGATTCACTGATAACCATCACGGAGCCATCTGAAGGGAGTGAGGAGACTCTCCCAGGGTTGATTCTTTGTGGGCCTGGAGGCAGGCAAAGGTCCAGGCTTCAGCCTGTGCCTGCTCAGGGTGTGTGTCGGTGACAAGGATGCTGATGGAGAGCACGCCTCGCCTTTGGGCGGAAGTGAAACAAGGAGAAAGCGATGCATGGACAGGGACAGAGCTGGGATTCAAAACAGTCCTGACAGGCTGGGATGACGAGCCAGATGGAACGAGGATGTGAACAACAGGAAGCCGGACAGTCCGGTCTCAGCCCAGAGCTCAAGGACATGGTTTAGTGTGGTTCAACAGCAGCCCATGGGGAAAAGACTTGGGGGCCTTCACTGACCACGGCTCTGTAAGTTTGTGATGTGGTGCTTGGCTGAGCTCACACTCCAGAGAGAGACGAGTATCCCACCTACAGGGCTCAGACTGAGCCAGCAATGTTCAAATTGGCCTGCTGAATTTCAGTGGCAAGTCACACTGTGTTCCCGTTAACTGCTGACTGCTTGATTTTAGAGGTGCCTTAGGTCCTGTTTTCTGTGATAGGAATACCCTCTTCTCTTCCCTAGAGCTCTCTTAGGACAGCATCCTGAAAGACAGAAAACAAAAATCCACCCAGCATGATTTTTCCTACCCTGCTCGTCAGTCAACACAATATTGCAGGCATAAAAAGCATGGAGGTGTAAGTACTAGACACCAGTTCTCCAGCAGGCGCCGGCTGGGTGCCCTCCATTTCATTCTGCAGTTGTCTCTCTGAAGGTAACATCAGAATCACGAGGTTCAGGGTTCAGCCCTACAAAACTGCTCTCTCCATGTTCAGATCTGATACTGGTGACAAATGTCACATGTCCATGCTGGCAGTGAGCCAGACTCGCTCTAACAGAACACTCCTTGGGTTTGCTAACTGGATAGAGTGGCTCATGGAACTCTGGGAAATACTTCCCTTATAATTACCGATCTCTTTTGTTTTTAATCAAGACTTCAGAGTCAAGCTTGATGAATGTAATACTAACACCGGGATCCCGGGGTACAGGCAGGAGGATCACCCCCAAGTTTGAGGCTAGCCTGATCTATAAAGCAAGTTCTGGACCAGCTGGAGCTACAACACGAGGTCCTGTCTCAAACAAACAAGTCACGTGAACAAAATGCACAAGAAAGAATACAATTATGGATACAAGTGAACAGTCAGAGGAGGAGAAAGGGGAGAAGTCAGAGACAGTCCTAAGGGAAAAGAGACATGGGCTCCAACCCAGTAGCCCCCTGAGCCTCGATCTGAGTTTTTATGGAGATTTTATTATATAGTTATTATATAGTTGTATTACATAGTTAATGGTGTCTCTGACGTCAACTGTAGCTTTAGTTTCTCCCCATTCCTCAGTGGCTGGAATGAGATGGAAGCTTCAATCATCTTACCACATGTCTGGTCCCAACCAGCTCTGTCCTAGTGAGGGATTCTATTGTTGTGATGAAACACCATGACCAACAGCAAGTTGGGAAGGAAAGAGTTTATTTGGCTTCCAGTTCAACATTTCTGTTCATTTAGTGAAGGAAGTCAGAATAGGATCCCCGAGGCAGGAGCTGATGCAGAGGCCATGGAGAGGAGCTGCTTACTGGCTTCCCATGGCTTGCTCAGCCTGCTTTCTTATACAATGGACCGACAACCCAGGGATGGCCCTACACACTATGGGCTGTGCCCTCCCCTATTGATCACTAAATGAGAAAATGCCTTACAGCTGGACCTTAAGGAAGCATTTCCTCAGCTGAGGTTCCTTCCTCTGATGACTAAACCTGTGTCAAGGTAACACACAAAGCCACCAATACAAGCTCCTACTTGACGTTTTCCAAGAGCCCACCTAGAGTGGGGGGGGCATCAGAAGATGTGCCTTCTGTTACCCCAGAATTTACAATAGTCTTAGGAATCTTGTGTTAGAAACTGTGGTTAGAGACCAAATATATATCCTATCACAATTTTCACAGCGTTCCAAACCCATCATGGTCCTTTCCAGGATATGAGTGGAGGCTTCAGCGGTGGCGATCTAGTTCTTGTTGGGCTGTATGCATTTCCTCCTGTGAGAACTACAACCTTCAGCTGGGTTGGAGGTGGGGAACCCAGCTGTATCCCCAAGTCTCACATTCACAGTCCCCGGAGCTCATCTGGGTTCCTCCTGCATCTGTCCCTGGTGACTCAGCAGCTGTGGACAGTGGCTGGTGTGGATGATGCATTTTGGCAGTGCCTTTCTCTGGTCCTGGCTCTACGCCCTGGGAAGCTCTCACACTTCCTATCTGGCCCTCTCTCCCTGGCCTTGCCTCCAACTCTTGCTACTTGGATGCCCTGACCTCTTTGGTCTCCTCATCCCACAAGAAGCCACATGCTTAGAGTTTCTCTGACAGTTAAGTAGTCGCGGGTGGAAACGTCAGAGGCACGGGCCTTCCGAAGCCATGAGCGGACCAGACCATCTTTCCTGAGAACCTTGTCACACACAGGCTGAGACGCAGCTCAACTGTTGCTGGATGCTGAGTGATCCGCTTTTGGATCTCGGGGCAGACACGGAGGAGCTGCTTCCTGAGTGCACAAAACCCATCTTCCTTGCTGTCATCACAATGTGAATGACAATATGCCCTTATCTTTTTTGGAACAACCTTAGAGAATGTGTTGTAATCTTTTCTTTGTTTAAAAAGCAAGATATCTCTATCTGATATTTCAGTAGCTCAGTTATGGTTTATGAAATCAGTCTAAGCTCAAGCAACAATGGCCAGGGAGGAGGCAGGATAGAATAGAGGTGATGTTCCCTTTGGTACTGGAGGCTTTTTATCACTTGTTAAATGGTGCTGTTTCTTAGGAGACACAAGGCTAACGATACCCACTCACATAGTAGCTGTGAGGACAAAACCAAGACTTTATTTTTTAAAGTTTGAGATGCTTTCACTATGTAGTTCTGGCTGGCCTGGAACTTACTATGTAGACCAGGCTGGCTTCGAACTCACAGACCTTCCTGCCTCTGCTCCCTTACTGCTAGGATTAAAGGTATGTGCCACCATGCCTAGTGAGACTTTATTTTTTTAGAAGACAAATCCTAGTTCATAGTAGATTCTCAGAAACGTGCATGGCTTTTTTTCTGCCCTCTTTTCTTTAAAAAACATATTTGTGTCTCCTCTTCTGATTGGCTCCTTGAGCCCTGAGGGAAGGGGTTTGTAAGATTCGGTGGGGGTGGAGGACTTCAAGGAAGCAGTGTTCTCCAGACACCACAGAACTGGCGCACATGTGAGCTCAGAGACACTGTGGCAGCATGCACAGGGTCCGCACAAGGTCAAGTCAGTGTTGATCCCACTGGCTGGGAATAAGACCACTCCCCCCATTTAAAGCCAATTTTCAAGCAAGCCTTAATTAAATAGTGACCAGGCTAGCATTCTCTGGGTTCCCAGGAAATGGACAGGAGTCATGTTTGCAAGGTCTTAAAGAGGCAAACCCCATAATTCATGGCACTTCCCATCAGGTCCAATCAGGGGCGAGCATACATCTTGATACATCTCTTGCCCATGTACCTCCTGCCTTCATCCAATCAGGGGCAAGCATGCATCCTGACATATCTCTGCCCACATACCCCCTGTCCACATGTGATGAAGCCACCTAGTACAGATGTACCTTTGGAAGAGCAGGGCAATGCTCTTAACCACTGAGCCATCTCTCCAGCCCCCATCCTCAGATTTTAAAACAAGAGCTCTAACATACAGCTCCAAGATGGGCCTGGAAGGGAGAGGATGCCTGAGGAGTCTCCCCAGTCGGAGTTAAAGAAGACATGATAAAGGCTCATTGGAGCCTAGCAGGGTCTGTGGTTGGTTTCCTAATACTATAGAGACACAATGGGGAGATGAAGACTCTGACTGCAGAGGGTTGTGCTAATAGAGCTGTAGGAGAGCTTATCCAGGTGGAGGACAGTACCCTTTATCACATGGGCAGGCTACCTAGGAGCCCAGGACTTGTGCTCCATGGAAAGAAAATAGCACAGGAGGGAGGGAGTGATGGGGACAGAGGAAACGACCCTGGAGGCAGGGCATCTTTTCACACAGTAGCAGGTATCTGAGGAACTGGTGGAGCTTCAGAGTTGAAACTCTGATACCATTCAGGCCCCACTCTGCATCCTTCTGTGAAGTAAAGTTCCTAGAAAAAGCTAGAGATTCTACCAGGCTGATTGACTGGTTCGAATCTCCTGGCTGTGGAGAGGTAGAATGTTGCTGATCTAGAGCCAAGTTATTGTGGGCTATTGCTGTCTCTTAAGTCATTCATGGTCCACTTGTGCCGGGCCTGACGTCTCTGTACTATCAAGCAAATCTACCACCAACTCCAAAGCTAAGAATAGCATTAGAAATTCCTCCACTTTAGGGTACTCCCTCCACCTGGTATTTCCACCAAGAAATTTGGGGCATGCCTTGATTTGTATATTCTTGGATTGTAGTTATTCAAACTTGGCCCAGAAGAAAAAATTCTTTTATTTTCTTTGAGGTATTCTCTTTGGGTAGACACATGATTTTTTAAAAAGTGTGTGTGTGTGTGTTTGTGTGTATGTGTGTGTGTGTGTGTGTGTGTGTAAATTGAAGCAATGACTTCTAACTCTCTAACTCTCTCTTCTGAGTTCCAGTCTTGCATATGCAGCAGCTGCCTTGGGCTCTCCACATGGCATTCAGACTTACCATGAGGCAAACATCACTACTTATAAGTCATCCTTCCCTAGAGGAAAGACCCATCACTGCCCCGGGACCACTCATCATTGAGTTCCTTTACGGGTAGTTGGTCAAGACAAACCTCAGAGCAGTGATGAAGGGGAGGGAGAGGGAAAGCGTGTAGAGTCTGGGCTGCTCACTCTCTGATCCCTTCCTCTTCAGCATGTGTGATTGGCTCCTTCTTATAGAAAGGGTGATTCCAGCCCAAGGAAACAAGATTTCTTGTTTGGGTTTGTATCCACCGCTTCTAGCGAGTCTTTATGAGTTTATTTTGCCTCCTCTATCCCATTCTTTACAGACCAATGAGTGTTCAAATGCTCACCTGTGGTTCTCCACCCTTTTGTTGGCGGCCTGCAAGCCTTTGATGGACTGCATCTTCCTTCCTCCTGATCTTCATCACACTCCCCTTTTCTCCTGTTCCACACTACATCCAGCCACACTGCCCTCCTCTCTGTAGCTCAAGTCCACTGACTTCCTTTCCAAGTGAGGGCTTTGAGTATTGCTTATCTGGCCGAATTATTTAACCCTGCTTTTTTGCATACTCCCCCTCTCTGCTTTAGGAAGTAGACAAATATAATCTTTTCAGGTATGCTTTGCTGGCCCTCATCTTTGAAATCCAGTATCCTTTTATCTATTGTCATATCACCCTGGGCATTTCTTTTATAACACACCTTTATTTTTTTTTGTCTGCTTACTTATTTTTTTAAAATATATTTTTGCCATTACAATGGTAACCTCTGTGATAATGGGGACCTTAACCACCCTGTTTCTCCTGGTGTCCACAGCACTAAGAACTGTGCCAGGCATCGAGAGGTAATGAATATATTGACTGAATGAGCAACCAAATGGGTCTCTCCATGCGTTGCCCAAAGCTGAAGATGTTCCAGCTCTAGCTTAGGCCTGGCTTCGTGGTAGGGTGCACGCAAAGCCTTTTCTTGCCCATTTGTAAAGTAGGGGTTTAGGCCTAGATGACTTTTTTTCCTGTCTGAGGTGCTCGCTCACTTTTAAAAAATGATCTATTTAACTTTATTTTATGTGCCTTGGTGTAAAGGTGTCAGATCCCCTGCAACTGGATCTTCTGTGAGCTGCCATGTGGGTGCTGGGAATTGAACCCGGGTCCTCTGGAAGAGCAGTCAGTGCTCTTAACCACTGAGCCCTCTCTCCAGCCCCGGCCTAGATGACTTCTAAAGGCTCTTCTGACTTTTAGAATCCTGCTTCTGTGAATTCTGAAGCTAACAGAAATAAATGAATATGGTGTTGGAGGGAGGGTTCAGTGGGCAATGATGCTTATTGCCAAGGCTGGCAACCTGAGTTAGATCCCAAGACCCAAGAGAGTACCAACCCCAAAATATTGTCCTCCGACCTCCACATTCATGTTGTGGCCCAGGCATGCTCATTTGTATACACACATAAAATAATTAAAATTTAATTGAAAATAGTTATTATTCAATTCAATAGTTGATCTTTTGGTTCTTGTTCTCCAACTTGACACAAGCTGGAGTCGTTTGGGACAGGGAGCCTCAGCCGAGGAGTTGCCTCCATCAAGTTGACTCGTGGGTAGGTCTGTGGGGAATTTTATTGATTGATCTATGTTGTTTTCTCTGTCTGCACAGAGGTTGCACCTGAATCTACTGCAGTTTCAGCTAGCGATTTCAGCACCACAGTTCTGGCCCGTTTCTCAGGCAGTAGCCGAAGCCACCTCCTGCCACTGCTATCAACTGTAGTTTAGTTTTAACTAAATCTCTGTTGTTTTGTTTACCAGTAAGACTCAGGTGGCAGAGGTTGGGGTGAAAACCTGCTAGCTCAGAGAGGTTAAGGAGTGATTAGTTGACCTTCCTTCTTTGCTGGCATCTCAGAGAGAAAGAGAGAGAGAGAGAGAGAGAGAGAGAGAGAGAGAGAGAGAGAGAGAGAGAGAGCATCCTTCTGCTCCCCCAAACCAAAAATCTCACCACATTCAAAGTCCCTTCCTACTGCTTCCAGTGCGTCTCTCTATCCACCTTCCAGACTCCCTCTGACTCTCTATGATTACTTCCTATCAACTAGTTGCTGGCTCCACCTCCTGACTCAAGGGTGATTTTATTCAATTGATCCAAATGCAGACTTGAGGTTCATAGTGTGATCGAATATCCTGTAATGTGTGTGTGTGTGTGTGTGGTAGTCCAGACCACTGTGGGCAGTGCCACATCTGGGAATGTGGTCCTAGGGTGTATCAGAAAGTAACCTGGACAAGTCGTGCAAAACAAGCCAGTAAGCAGCCATGCCCTCAGATTCAGTTCCTGCCTCCAGGCCCCTGCCTTGACTTCCCTTCATGAGGGACTCTGACTTGGACATTTAAGCTAAATCGATGTTTTCGTCTTCAGGTTGAATTTAGTCAGAATTTTTTATCAGAGCAGTAGAAAGCAAACTAGGAGAGTAGTGTTAGCTCTCTAATAACAATTTAAATTTCATTTAAAATGAATTTATGATGAAAATCTTACAGTTCTTTTTGTCTGGTGCCTTCCGGTTAAGTAGAGTTATCTGTTCCCCATCCTTTGACTAAACTATTATGTGCTTATTTTTATTTTCAGTTTATTATTCAAATAAATGATTGACTGACTGATTCAACCAAGTTATATAGGCAAGAATATTCTTGAATTTCTGATCCTCCCGCCTCCACCTCCCGAGTGCTAGGATTACAGATGTTCACCACTAAATCCAGTTTATTTGGTGCTGGGGATCAAACCCAAGGTTTTATGCAAACCAGGCACCATTTTACCAACAGAGCTCAGTCTCCAGTCCCTTGTTCTGCTGCACTGTGGGAAGGTGGCCCCTGGGACAACAGAGCTCTCAGGAATTGCTTTTTCTTCCACTCTTCTGTTGCCGTTTCCAGGGGGTGATCCCTGTGATCGCCTTCTCTGTTCTAGCCTCACTCCTCCCCAAGCAGGGGGAGTGGTCCCAGTCCGGGTGTGTGTAATCATCATCCCCCATGTGTTATCTGGATAAGACTGAGCACGAGGCATGCCATTTCCTTTGTCAAATTCCTCCTTGGCTGAACCAAGGCAGAGATTCAAGAAAACATTTCACAGGCCTCAGCCACTCATGACTGGCTCTGCCGGCGTGTGCTGGGCGCCCCGAAGGGAGTGGATCCAGGCCCATCTTATCCGAGGGATATTCCACAGCTGAAGTCTTAACTGTTAAAGACCCCAACCGTTGCTTCAGATCAAAGAGCTGCATGCAAACGTGTGAGTTTCCCAAGGAACAAATGGAGCCTTAAACTTGTGAACAAATCAGCCTGTGGAGTAGGTTTATTTAAACATGGGTCTTTATGAAAACATACAAAGTATTGTGATAAAAGAAAAAGAAGCTTCAAAGGAAATATGGTCAAATAACAAAATTCGTCATTATGGGTTGCAGGGATTGTGGGCGACCTTTCATTGTCTTTGAGAGTCGTCTACATTTTCTAAAATTCCTGTCATGAACACTCATTTTGTTTGCAGTGTGGGGAAAAACTGCCCCAATCTTTCACCTCAAAGAGAAAAAGGCAGAATAAAGGAAGGCAAGAAAGAAGGAAGGAGAGAAAGGATGAAAGAGAATGAATTTAAGGGGGTTAGAGAGACGGAGCAGCATTAAGAGCTCTTGCTGTTCTCCTAGGGACCTGAGTTCAGCTCCCATCTCCATATCAGTAACAGGGCTGACAAACCCCTTTCCAGGGGATCTGACGCCCCCTTCTGGCCTTTTGAGGCACCTATGTACACGTGGCATAACAGACAGGCTCTGGAGTACCTATGTGGTACTATTCCATAGTACCTACATAGGTACATAGTGCACGTTCATACAAACAGACAGGCACGGGGCACCTGTATAAGAGTGGCATCCATTCATACAGATAAACAGGAGGCATGTGCATAAATAAAAAATAAAACACACTTGTCTTTAAAGTAAAAGAAAATCCTAAAATAATGGATTTGAAATTATAAAACTTGAGCAAGTAATTGTTATGTGGCTTTATTGCTGGAAGGTGGAACACAGAAAGGGGAAGGGAGAAAGGGGCCATGTGTGCAAATTTGGGATATCCTGGTCTATAGTGTCCCAGCACTGATGATGTCTGATGTGCCTCACCTTGCTCCTTGCTAAGAGGCCATTTCTCTCTTCTTGGCAGGAGAGGGTTTGTAGTGGGATCCTTTTGGACTCTGTCTTTTAGAGGATCCTTCCCGGTGTCTTGTTTGTGACCAAGTGACCTTGCCTTTCAGGCCACAGCAGAGAAGTCTCCTGGAGCCTACTTCCTTCCCGAGTTTGCCCTGTCTCCTCAGGGAAGCTTCCTTGAAGACACCACGGGGGAGCAGTTCCTCACATATCGCTATGATGACCAGGTAAGTCCTCTGCAGAAAGACCTGTCACAGCCTTTGCCTTTCCTATCCCAGAAATGCTGGCGAAGGGCTGGGGAGAGGCTCAGCGTGGAACAGTGCTGTGTGAGCATAAGAACTCGCATCTGGGTCAGCAGTGTCCACATGCAAAGCTGTGTGTGATTATGGGTGCCTGGAAGCCCAGTGCAGGACGGTCCAATCAGTGAGGCTTGTTGGCTCGCAGCCGAGAAGATATTACCCGAGCTCCAGATCCGGTGGGAGACTGTCCCAAGGGAATAGGGTAGAAGGTGATGGAGGCAGGCGGCCAGTTTCCTCTGGCCTGCACAGGAGCACAGGTGCACACATAGATGCACATTCACACATGGCATCTACCTAATACAGCAGTGTGTTTCTCTGGGCAGTACTAACACAACAGACCCTCGACACCCTGTTGGGGCCTGAGGCTGCTGGCTGCAGTGACTTCCTGCCCTGTAACATGAGGGCCTGGTTGGTTTCTGTCCTCCCACCAGGTCCCACAGTCATTAGGTCCCAAAGAAAATCATACAGAGGTCTCTAGAAGATTATAAATTGATTGGCCAATTAGCTCAGGCTTCTTATTAGCTTTTGTAGCTTATATGAACCCATTATTCTTATCTGTGTTAGCCACATGGCTCAGTACCTTTCTCAGTGGGGCAGGTCACATCCTGCTTCTTCAGTGGTCTGGGCAGGACTGAGGAGGAATGGGCTTCCTCCTTTCCAGCATTCTCCTGGTCTCATCGCCCCGCCTCTCTTTCCTGTCTGGTTGACCTTCCTATACTTCCTGCCTGGCCAATCAGCGTTTATTTAAAACACGATTGACAGAATACAGACAATTCTCCGGCACCACTGCCCTGTGTGTACTTCAGCTCTGCCCAGAACACTGGCTCAGAAGAGATGCTTTGGTTACACTAAATTTATTCTCCCAGAGAGGATATCTGTGGATTCTGACTGTGTGGACTGGCTTCTTCGCCCTCTGAGCCTTCACCTCACTTCTCATGGGGGTCTCTGCAAGCACCACAGCCAGCAGAGTAATGACCCAGGTGAGCGAAGGCTCAAACCTGCATCGGTTCAAACTCCTAGAGTCTGGCACCAGGCAGTTTGTTTTAGGCATATTTAAGATAGCACAATTTGGAAAAAAGTTTCCTGGTATAACACAGTGCCCTGTGCACAAGGAGACATAATTACATTGAGATGCTTCTCAAAGTACATGTTACTTCTTCCATGAAGATGGGTTCTAAAAAATAGAGATGGGGTACATTTGTTATTCTAAGAGCCCAGGGGAGGATAAGGTGTTACATAGGTCATACAGATAATGTAGAGGTCATGTGGTCTATTAGCCACCTCCAGTCCTGCTTGTGGGAGCTTGGGGGAGCTCCTGGCCATACAGACAATGCAAATGTCACCTAGACTATTAGCCATCTCTTGTCCTGCTTGTAGAAGCATGCTATGGCCTGGGGTTACAGATAGCACAGATCACTGGGCTGTTAGTCACCCCCATTCCCAGCCTTCTGGACAGAAAACAGGTTATGCATCTTTCCGTTGAAGAGACAATCCTGCATGTTTTATCATTCCTGGTTTCTCTAGTGCTTACATGGACCTCTGTGCTCCCCACAAATTCTTTCAGGAGCACCAGCACCTTAATGTGTGCAGTGTGTGTGTGTGTGTGTGTGTGTGTGTGTGTGTGTGTGTGTATGTGTGTGTATGAAATCACTTCACAAAGGTTAACCAGAGAATTGAACCATGTTGTGGAAACTGTGCGCTTAGAACCATGATTCTCTTTCAGTCTCAATCCGCAGCGTTGACAGGTAAGAGTAGACAGTTCTTTGGGATCATCTTCAAGTTGTGACCTACAATGTCAGCTCTACAAAATGTAGAGATTGATAGATGAATACCAGAATTCCAGGACAGTGGCAGAAAACAGTGAGTGGAGATTTAAACCCACATGGGACCTGGGTAGCTCTGGCTACCTAAAGGCCCAAGTAGAGATGAAGAACTGGTCACGATCATCAACCATGTCATGGCACACAATGGCATGGGGGAGGACCAGCTGTCTTATCTATCATTGTGTGGTCAAAGGCCAGCACCTAGGTCGACATCCCTCAGGAGGAGAAACTCTTGACAGACTTAATCTGTTGACATGGGTTTTTGTGATATGCAGCCATTGGAGGAGGATCAGCTCGAGAGCTGGCTGGACCTTGTCTGGGCTGTTGGTTAGAATGGGAACTGAGGTCTCACCTAGTTTTACAGACTAGTATAAATGATAGCCTGTAGCAGATGGGACAGATAGAGAAGCCCATTACCCAAGACTCTATATCCCCTAATCCTTGTGGCTGTTATGGAACTACCTACCCTTGGTGGCCTTTGTTCTACATCCAGGATGAGGAATGAGGGTCAGGGCTGTGACACAGCAGACTGCCTCTTGATACAGAGCTTCACAGATCACTGGGGTTTGGTGAGACAAGACCAAAGTTTTTAGCTGAAAAGTTCAATAATCAATCGCTTCTCCAAGGTCCCCCAAACAATATGTTTGTGGGACCTGAGCAGAACCAAGTTAATTATGGATTCATATTGCTAGCCCCAGCCATCTGGGGCTGGTCCCCAGTAAGACCCAAATAGCATTAAGCTGCCTTCTACCTTTCTATCCTGTGGGCCATTAGAAGGTCTCTAATGTCTAGCTCCCTCTAAGCCAGAAGTCAGTGCTCCAACATTTTCCAAATGAGAGCTTCAGAGAAACCAAGTGAGAAACAGTAAAGAATAAAGCAGGGTGTCTGGAGTATGTAGCTATGGATTTTGTAATTAAAGTGTCTCTAATGCCTTCTCCAGGTTCTGTAGATACATTATATGTAACAAAACAACCATATAAAAGCTAGGGAAAAAAGAGGGAAGCTAGCCTCTGTTAATTTTTTTTTAAATGTTCCAAAGCAGGTGCACTGTGGAGATTTTACCACAGGACCCATTGTTCCAGAAAGCCCAGTGAACAGCATGTAAATCCTCTTTGTGTTACTTCCACGCTATGCTTCTTTGAAGGGAAAGGGGCAAGATCAAAACCAACAAACCAATCATCTCACCCACCCTCCTCCCCTAAAAACGAGGAAGGCAGGCTCTTGCAAATTAGCTGTATCTTCCGAATGGATGTCAAGGTTTAATCCTGGGCCCCGTCAGCCCATCCCAGCATGCATTCTCTCTCCTCTTCCCACTGAACATTCAGGTTGCACTGTGATGTCCTAGAGCTTCCCAAAGATGGTACCATCAAACATGGCCAACCTCCCAGTACACAACTCAAACCATCAAACATGGCCAACCTCCCAGTACACAAACTCAAACCATCAAACACAGCCAACCTCCCAGTACACAACTCAAACCCTTGTCTTGTGGCTGCAAGGGCAAACATTAAGATTGATTAGGAGGAACGCTCTGGAGCTGGACTGATTTAGGCTCACGTTTGAGTATCATTTTGGCCATTTTAATTGTGTGACTTTGGGCACGTTGCTTCTCTGCCTATTGGTTTGTCTTCATTGGAGTGGGAGCATTGGTGACAGCACTTTCTGGAGACTGCCTGAGTACTCAGGTGATCATGTGTGCATTTCTCTTTGCCCATGTGAGCATCCTGTTTTAACAATCGTTACTGCCGGCCATATGATGGACAAACATGCAATTCATAGACTCATAGATAAGCTCATGCTAAAGGAAAAGTCAGAAGCATAGGTTCTCACATCATAGGATTCCCGTGTAACATTTTAAATTTAATCTTCCTGGGGCTGGATGGATAACTCATCGGTTAGGGCATTGCTGCTCTTGCAGAGGACCTGAGTTCGATTCTCAGCATCCATAGGGGATGACGCACGACCACCGTCTACTGTGGCTCCAGGAGGTCAGTGCTCTCTTCTGACCTCCGGAGGCACCTGCGCCTGCACTGTGACTACACTGTCCCCATAACTGAAAATGCAGATAAATCTTAAGTTAACTTTTATCGAGGCATAACCTAAACGGCAAAATGAAGACATATCTGACTCCAGAACTTGACGAAGTCTTCAGTATTTTTTTTTCACCTGTAAGACAACTACCAAGATGAAGAAATAGAGCATTGAGCTCCATAAGGGGTCCCTGCATTCTTTCCTAATCAACGTACACCATCCAAGAACTCCAAATGCATTTGACTTCTGTCCTTGGTATAGGCTGGCTTTGCCTACTTTTCAGTTTGCTTTTATATGGGTAGAATAGATGGTAAGTACTCCTTAATGTCTGGGTTCTTCCACTCATCAGGTTTCTGAGAGCTTTGACCAAGGCTTTGGATTCAGTCTCACCCAAGGTTTAGTGTCTGGCCATCACTTGGAGCACTGTAACAGACTGTCTCAGATGAGATGAGATGCGGTGCTCTGCGTGGCTCTCCGCCACTGTTCCTGCATGGAATTCCCAGACAGCTCCCACATGTTCTCCAGGGCAGTCAGCGCAAGGATTCCATACCTGGGGAAGGGGCGGGCCAGTGCTTGTTATGTAACAGCCCCAAAGAGGTGTGGCATCAGTGGCTGTTATCCAGGACAGCTCTGTACTGCCAGGTGGCTTGGGTACCTACCCGCCATGCATGAGTGTTTATGAATGACAGACTGCGTGTGCGAAGAAGGCTTCCACATGGGCTGTAACATGGTTGAGGCAGAGGTGGGTTCACAAGGCTCTTCCTCGCTGCCAAATACTCATTTGATAAAGTAGGAAGCAGGTGGTAGGTGTGTAGACATTAGCTTTCTTGGACAACTCCCACGGGACTCTTGGAAGTGTTTCTATCCTGGGCCCATTTTCACGACGACCTTCAGGTCACTTTCCGAAATGTCTTCTGGATTAGGTGCCTGGAAAACTAATAACCTGTAGGCCCATAAAGCACAGCTGTGATGTAGGCTGTGTTTAATGATCCACATAAAAGCCATATTGTGGTTTATTCGGGAGTGGAAGCAGCTCCTAGGGAGAGGACAGCCTGAAGCTAGCCGGCTGCCCACTGCGCGGCAGGCAGGACCAGCCAGACAGCCTTCTTGTTGCTTCTGTCTAATGAGCTTGTAATCTAACAGTGATTTGATATCTGCAGACCTCAGATCCTTCCACTGTTTTCCAAAGCAGAGCAAGCGGGGTTCACGATCTTCCCTCCTCCCGCTGTAAAAAAGTCTAGTCTTGAAACCGCAAATAGGGTAGTCTCCCAGCTGCCGTGTGAATTGGTTCATTCTGATTGCGGAGGCAGCCCAGCCCCCAGAGCAATGGACTGTTACCTAGAGAATTAGAGAGCTGCACAGCTGGTGGAGACCAGTCCCAACACCTCATTCCATGAGTCAGGGAGGCAGAGACTCTAAGTGTGCAAATGACTTAGTCAAGGACATCCAGATGGCTGCTTGCAAATTGAAGATCAGTGCCTTCCACATGGCAGCCCCTGCCGTCCCAGACTATCTCCCGCTGCTATCTCAGATTGCCCAGGAACCTTCACTCCTTTCCAGACCTTGATCCCACTGTTATGGTCAGGGAGAGCTTTGGGGGCCAAAGGAATCCACAGAGAACGCTTTGATATTCACGGATTGCTTTACGGATTCAGACTCAACAACTTTAGGAATTTGGGGTTAGCCGGGAGATTCTTAATAAGCTTTATCATCCCTTCCCAGGTTTTAATAGAAACCACAGTGTTTTCAAACTCAAATGCAGACAGCCCTGCCTCCCCATTGTGTCTGGCATCTTCGGAGTGAAAACCCTCGGACATTTGGGTGTAGTAAGCATATATGGTACATGAACAGAGCCCTTGTCTGGGACCCTGGCTGTGATGTTTGCTGCTGAAATAGTCTTACCAGCCAGTCTTTAAGGGGTATGCTTTTGCCATTTCTCGGGGTAGTTTTGGAGTTTCACCCATTGAAGACCTGTTCGGTAACCACGGCTCCATGTGGGTTCCATGTATTGGTCTTCGGTCCTTCACACACCTATAGTTGTGGTTAAGGAGTAGCTCCAGGCCCCTTCTGGAAAAAGGGGATGATGAGGTCTTGTTCCATGCATACTTCACCTTGACTCACTGGAGACCGGAGCGTGGGGCATCATGGTGGACACTGGTCCACAAGTCTGTAACAGGTTTTGTGCTTCTCCATGAAAGGCTACTTATTTATTTAAATGGTTATGAAGTAGTTTTGTGTACACATAATTTCTACTTTTTCTGATCCTTTAGCATTTGTTAGGGGTGAAGAAATGAGGAAGGTGTGTCCCCCAGCCTGCTGGATTGATGAAGTGCACTTCCTTCTTGGTGGTAGCCATAGCTACAGAGGAGGCAAAGAACAGCCGAAGGCGACTTAGAAATTCTGCCTCACCCGTGATTTTCTATGGGGTGTGAATTGCTTCTACGTGCTGCGTTGTAATCCATGTTGATGTAATGCCATCCTTGCCCATTGTAGGCTTTAAATAAGCAAAGGACCAAAAAGGGTTGATATCATGCCTTTTGAGCATGAAGACACAGCTGGGCATCCAGTAAACAGAGAGGCAGATCTCATTAAAGTAAGCTTGCAGCCACATGGAAAGAAACGACCTTGTCTTCTTCACACTGGTGATCCTTTTAGAGTTATCTGTCTATACCCTGCCATTCCCTCTTGCCCTGTAAATGTATCTCTGTCTACTGCAGACGCCAGGGACAGAACCCACGACTAACTTAGCCTTTGTGCTGTTTCATCCTGGCTATGTCTGCGTGAATTAACCTTTCTTTCATATTTGAACTTGCCTCCATGTAATTTTAAAATTATATTTATTAATTTATTTACCTGGATCACAGTTTCCCCTCTATCTTCTCCTCCTATTCCCTTCCCCCACCTCTTCTTTGCCCTCCCCCATTCCCTTCTCCTCTGTTCCTGTTTAGAAAGGTACAAGCCTCCCATGGGTTTTGACAAAGCATGGTGTATCAAGTTTAGATAGGACTAAGTTCCTCCCCTTGTATTAAGGTGGACAGGACAAGCCAATATGAGGAATAGGTTCCCAAAAGCCTGTGAAAGTGACAGAAACAGGCCCCGCTTCCACTACTAGGAGTCCCACAGTATAACTGGCACACATATGTAGAGGGTTGAGGTCAGTTCCATGCGGGGTCCTTAGCTGTTGGTCTCCTGCCTGTGAGCTCCTAAGAGCCTAGGTCAGCTGTCCTTGTGGGTTCCCTAGTGATGACCATGAGCCCCATTCCCCCACTCTCTGACTCCCCCACCCCCCCACTCCCCCACTCACACACCCTTCCTTCCTTCCTTCCACAGGATTACCAGAGCTCAGCCCAGGGCTTGGCTGTGGATCTCTGCATCTGTTTCCATCAGTCACTGGACGGAGGCTCTCTGAGGACAATTAGGGTAGTCACCAATTTGATTACAGGAAATGGCCAGTCCAGGCCACCTATCCACTATTGCTAGGAGTCTTAGCTGAGGTTATCCTTGTAGATTCATGGGCGTTTCCCTTGCACAAGGTTTTTGCCTGACCCCGAAATGCCCCCCACCCCATCAATACATCTCTTATTACTCTCCCCCTCTATTCTACCCTCAACCTGATCCCTCATGTTCCCATCCCCTGCCCCCAGTTTACCCAGGAGATCTCTTTTATTTCCCCTTCTCAGAAAAATCCCTGTGTCCCTCTTTGGCCCCTCCTTGTTACTTCACTTCTCTGGGGCTGTGGATTATAGCACATGAGTGAGTACATACATAGTGAGTATGTTTGTCTTTCTGTGTTTGAATTACCTCAGTTAAGGATGTTTTTTTTTGTCTAGTCCCATCTATTTGCCTTCAAATTTCCCGATGCCATTGTTTTTAACCGCTGAGTAATGAAATACTCTACTGTGTGAATGTATCACCCATTCTTTGGTGGAAGGACATATACGTTGTTTCCAGGTTCTGGCTATCATGAACAATGCTGCTATGAACACAGTTGAGAAAGTGTCCTTGTGGTACAATTGAGCATCCTTTGGATAGATACCCAAGATTGGTGCAGCTGGGTCTTGAGGTAGATAGATTTCCAATTTTCTGAGAAACCACCATATTGATTTCCAAAGTGGCTGTACAAGTTTGCACCCCTACCAGCAATGGAGTAGTGTTCTCCTTGGTCCACACCCTCTCCAGCATAAGTTGTCATTAGTGTTTTTGATCTTAGCTATTCTGATAGGTGTTAAGATGGAATCTCAGAGTCATTGTCATTTTGATTTTGATTTCCCTGATGCCTAAGGATGCTAAACAATTCTTTAAGTGTAATTTGGCCATTTGAGATTCTTCTGTGAAAAATTCTGTTTAGTTTTAAACCCCATTTTTTTTTATTTTTCTTTCCTTTTCTTTTTTAAGATAGGGTTTCTATGTAGTGTTAGAGCCTGTCCTGGAACTCACTTGGTAGACCTGAATGGCCTTGTACTCACGGAGATCCACCTGTCTCTCCCTCCTGAGTGCTGGGATTAAAGGCGTGTGCCACCACTGCCTAGCCCCATACCCCATTTTTAATTGGATTATTTGGTTTTTTTTTTTTGGTGTCTAGTTTCTTGAGATCTTTGGAGATCAGCCTCGAAATTACTCTTAATTACACTCTGCTCTACCCTTGTTTTCTGTGACCCCTGGATTTTCAAGTTCATATTTCTCTCTTCTTCCATGCCCCTTTCCTTCTCCTCTCTCCTCTTCTCCCCTATACTGGAGATTTAACCTGGAGCCTTGCACATGCTAAGCAAGTGTCCAGTTGCTGAGTTTTGTTTCCTCGGCCCCTTTTTTGGTGATTTGAATGTGGAGAAAGAGCCAGCCTCACTGAGTGGTCTAGGCAGGCCTTGAAATTTCAATCGTATGGCTTCTACTCCCCAATTATCTGGGATTACAGACCTGTGCCCCTAGGCACACCGTTTGCATCTTTTTTCTACACATGTGTAAACCTTACATCTAACTTCTAGGATCTCCTTCAGCCTTCTTCTATACCACCTTGAGCAGCCATATTTAATGTTTTAAATTTCAATAACTTCCTAGAAGTCACACGCCAGTTCTACTGTATGTGATTCTACATTTGAAGAACAATCTGTGTTCGAGACATCTGTGAAGGCTATTCTTGGTTGACAACTTGACACGCCTAGGAAGAAGGAAGCTCAATCTAAGAATTCATCAGATTGGCCTGTGGGCAAGTCTGAAGGACATTTTCTTGATAGATAATTGGTATAGAAGGGCCCATTCATTATGGGACATACACATAGATAGATGGAGGGCCTGGGCTCTAGAAAGGACTTAGCTGAGAAAGCTGGAGTGAGTGAGGCATTATGGAGTGTTCCTCTGTTGCTTCTGCTTCAAGCTCCTGCCCTGTGTTCCCTCCTTGGCTTCCTTAGATGGGGTACTATGAAATGTAAGGTGACATAAACTGTTTACTCTTCAGTGGTCATGATGCTTCTCACAGCCACAGAAAACAAGTCAGGACACACCCCCATCCACAATGGCATCTTCGTCACCACCCTGGTTGATCCTTCTCTCTCTCTTCCTGCATGCCACTGACTGCCTACTTATGTGATGTCTTCATTCACAGTGTGTGGTCAGTTTGTATTTCTTACATTCCCATCCCTGGGGACCCAAAAGGCTGGATGAGTGGCTCTGACAAGCCCCTGGAAAATGCTTATCAGAGTTGAAAGAGAGCCCAGTGACCTGGCTCTTCAGGTGAGGAAATCTGAGGTCCAGGAAGAACTGACATCCTGTCCAGGACCGTACAGCCAGACATAGCAAAGCCAAGTGCCTGTTCTCTGCCCTTAAGCACAGTTGGGACTTTTTTTCTTACTTCTAATCTGTGGGCAGGAAAAGTATGAGAGAAATGTTTGAATAAATTTTTAAAGCTAGTACTAACAACAGTATATTAATAATGAAGTCTTTGTATAGTCTTACCCCAAACTTCTCTTAAATGTCATCCCTCTGATGCTATTATGCCAGACCTAATTTTCCTTTTCCTTATTTAACTATTGATTTATGCATTCTTTCTCAGGAGAAGCCTGTTTGTTACAAGTACATCTTTCTCAGAGCAACTCCTTCCCAACTTTTCATGGACGTCTTGGCCAGGAGCTGCATTGTGGTTAAGCTGCTGGCAGGCCTCAGAACTGTCGCTTGGGATTTTCAAGTTCTTTCTGTAATAGTTTTTCAGCTCGGAAAGCTTATAGCAACTTCTGAAATTTCTGGTAAAAGAAGATGAACCCCACTTGTGTGTGCAGAGTTCTGCCATCTTTTTGCTGATCAGAGTGAGCCACCTACATAAACTCCACCTGGGCGACTTTCCATGTCCTTCCTGGCTGCTGGGCGTTAGGTTTTTACGCAGCAGCAAGCCATTAGAGATTGACTGGCTCATTCTTTTGTTGATGAGTAATCTTGGTTGAATATGTTACCATGCTCCTTAAATATTCCAAAGATTTAGCCATCTAATGAGAAAGTGAGCTTATGCTCTCTGCTAGGGATGAGGAAGATGCACTATTATAAGGCTGTGTGTTCTCTCCCAACTCAGGCACACAGAAAACACATAAACCTTGCATGAGCAACACACTGTTGTGACTGACTTTGTGGATTTTGAATTTCATTCTCAGAGATTTTCATGAATTAGTAAATTCTCTTAAGCAACGGATTCATCTGTACCTTGAAGCTCAGTATCCAGCTCTTGAATGGCACAGGTATTGTTCTCTTCTTCCTAGACTCATTTGGGGGCACTGTGCTGTTGTTTGCTTGCTCATTCGTTTGCTTTACACTTTTGCCTGAGGATGAAATGGTGGACATAGGGTAGGGTCAGTCAAGGCAAATTCAAATTCAAATGTAGCTCCCGGTCCTCCAGCTGCAGATGCTGGGAGACATGTCCTTTCTAGAGAACCATGTTCCCCATCACTCCTCCTCTTTGAGATCTGGCCAATCCTTACAGGAAGATTCTCTAAGTTTTAAAACACTCCAAGACTAGGTCATTTTCCAAGACTAGGTCATTTTGAGCAACTTAGCTCCATCCCCCATAGTCCTTGATGGACGTGTTCTCCTCTTCTCCACCTTCTCCTCTCTTCAGCCCTCTAAATGCTTTGCTCTGAGTTCTCCTGTTTTACCCATTGGCATTGACCTTGCACTCCCAGTGCCTCTCACTGTTCTCTCAGGACCAAGAAGTCCATGTCCCACCATCCTACTTTCTTCTCCAGGTGCTGAGACGGCTCGCCCCCTGTGACTTCTCATGCATTGGTTGCCCTTCCTGAATCCCTACCACTGCTTCCTGGCCACTCAATGCTTTCCCCATCGGAGACCAATGTCTTCCATCTGGATAGCACCTGAGCACTCACCAAAGTGTTGGCAAAGCCTCATTCCCCATCTCTTTCCTCTGAAGTCCTGCCGTGCTGCAGATACTGTTCAGGGATTGTAGACACCCCAAGCTTCCCCTGACACCCATCATTTCTGGTCTTCTCTAACTCCAGTGACCCCTACTCAGCTTCTACTTCAGCCACACTTTCCAAGTGTCCAGCCTGGGCCTTGCCATGCTTCAGATAACACTGCCCACTCCTAGCTTCAGTTGCCCCCCCTCATAGCCTCTAGGGGGCCCTCCTATTAACCACCAACTTTAAAAAATTTTTTTATATCAAGAGAGGTCCAGTTTTCTTACCCCTCATCCTTCTCTCAGATGATCAGGGTCTCCTACTCATCAGTGCCACGACGACCCTTATATGCATAGATTTCCTGGGGTGTCAGATGAGTGGGTCAGTATTGTACAGGTCCATTTATTGGGCATTTTCTTGTCTTGTACTCAGGTAGTCTTCTGAACTTTGTTGTAGGAGGTAAACGCACCATGGAGAACAGCCTCCGGTAAGGGTGGATGCTTTTACTCTGACCTTTGATTGTCTCTGCTTCTTTCCTTCCGCCTCTTCCATCATCTCCTCCCAGTCAGCAACATTCCGGCTACTGAGTTTATTAGTCTCTCCAGCAAGTGCCAGACTTATAGGCTACCATGCTTTGTTCTCAGGAATAGCCAAGTGAGTGGATTTTAAAGACCAACAGAGACACAAAGCAAAGATAAGTTCCTTTGCTGCCCAGGCCAGAAGGAGCCATGCCAGGCGAGAAAAGACATCCTTGAGTCTCTCCAAGCTGAACTTGGAAGGACTAGGTGTAGAAGCCATAATGGAATTTTCCCCATACACAAGGGATTTGAGGAATTGTTTGGGTTGGCTTATTTGGAGTTTAGAAACATTTCCTTTGCTGTGGCCAGTTCTGGCCTACATCGCAAAAATACAAGCGGAGCTTTCAACAAAATACAAGCGGAGTGTCCTGGTAGCTAAGGCTCTGGAGACCACTCATCCAGAGGGTGCCCTAGTCTGATCATTCTTGGAGTTTTAACACCCCGGGTTGTTTCCTGGGATCTGGATTTTAGTGAGTTCAGAAATATCTTGAGGGCTTTTCTGGTACTAGGGACACTGAGGATGCTGAGGTTGGGTGAGGAAGGATGCCGACAAATGATTGCATCATTCTCTGCTTTCGTTACCTTTCGGGATGCTCCTAATCTTAATCTTATCTGCATTTCTAGACAGTGCCCCATGCCCTGTCTTCCTAGACCAAGGCTGTCCCAGTTTCTGTGCCACTTTCTGGCCCAGACTTCATGGTCCACTCCTGAGCTGTGCTCCTCTAGTGAGCTCAAGGTTCTGAGGTCTGGCCCCAGTGCTTGACAGATACCCCAAGGACACATGAGGCACAGGCATGTGGCTGTTGAAGACACCTCCCTCTCTTCTGCTGTTGGGCACTCTCTGTGCAATGTCGACCAGCATATGTGTAGGTCCGGTGTGCTCTTTGCAGACACAGAGCGCTCCCTTCAGATACCTTTCTCCTGTCTTTTCCCCCTGCTCCCCTCCCCTGAGGTTACAGGCTAATGCTTGCTGATCCTTCTGCTTCATTATTTCTTCTTCAGGGACCTCGTCCCTGATACCACCCTCACCTTCACTCCCCACCTCTGGGTGTGATGCCTCCTCCCAGGCGAGACAGGGCCCACCTTCTCATTTGTCTCCCTCTTTGCTCCCCTCTGGTCCATGTTTCTTTCTTTAACTCCCTCTTTCCTTCCTTCTTCTAGCGACCCACCTCATTCTGGGATTTCTCTTCTTTACTGCATCTCCTGCCTCCCAGCCATCAAATCTTCATGGAGAGTGGATGCAGGGAGTGGGAAGACAGAGGTGGGATCTTTTTTTTGTGTCTGGAGTGAGTCTTGGGACTTCTTCATCCAAGCCTCACACCCTGTGGGGAATCTGCATTATGAACTGCCCTGAGCAGACAGCATTAGGATTTGAATTTGGATGGCTTTCTGTTGAGCCTTACATCCCCAGGGCCTCTTCACACTGCCTCTTCCCAGAAAGCACTTCGCTTATGTCCATCATTCTGCATAGGTACAAATGCATAGCCCTCTGGACAGGTCTCCATTTCTAGTTAATAATGGGTGGCGGCTTGCATGAGCACATTTGAGTTGTGTGCAGATTAGCATCTATAACAGACCCCTCTCTCCCCTAAGATGCATTTACATCATCAGCATTTTCTCCATCAAGTTTTCCATTATCCCTGTTGATCTCATGCCCTTTCCTTCTTCTTTGTTCCCAGCACAGTGGTCCTTTCCTTCTTCCTCCTTTATTAGGCTCCTAGCCTCTTCGGGGCAGGGACTGTGTTTTCTATGAATATTGGTTTCTTAATGATTATACCCTTTGTCAAAGGGTAAACATGAGATCCTTAGATGAGTCCCATTTCCTCTTGTTGCAGCCTGTGCCCAGGCCTATATGACTTAGCACTGACTTGCCTTTCTTCATGGCTCCTTCTGTCCAGTGCTGTGTCCAAACTCAGCTTCATATCTTATGCCTTCCCACCTTGGCCCATGCCCAGCCATTGGCTTCCAAGGCTCTTTGAAAGTCTGCATTTCCTGCAGTACTTGGCTGAGGTTCCCTCTTCTCCAAGAACCATCGGGAATGATGTCCTGCTCTTTGGGAAACAGTAGCCTGTTTTGCATTTATTTATGGAGATCTTGTTGCTAGCTACTACTAGGGTAAAGACAAGTCTCTAGCTGGCCCATGTAACTACTCTCCCTGCTCCTGAGACTCAAAATAGCTAGTGATGAGATTAGAGGACACACTGACTAAAACTATTTCTGAGTTCTCTCTAAGGAGTGAATAAAAATTTCAAGACTTTTATTCATCTTTTGTACTAACAAGGAAGCTATCTGACTTCTTCCATATGTGCATATGTTAGTTTCTGCTTCTAATTCTCTGCATGCAAAAGTGAAGAAATGATATCATTTCCGGCAAACACTTAGCATAGAGGCATGGCTGAAGGAAAGGGCTGGCCTTTGTCTCTGCATCCTGGCTGCTCTGCCTCAAGGCTCAACTCTCTCCATGTGAGAGACATGGAGGAGAGACCCCCTTCTCCATTTGGATGAGTCCCTTGTTCCCTTCCAATTGGGATTTAATGGAAGATCACTTTTAATTCTACAGAGTTCCAAATTGCCATATAAACTTTCCCTCCTATGAAGAAAGCTCAGATTTTTAAGACTTAACTTTTGCCTTTTTATTAGGTCCAAGGCTCACTGGGATGTGTGTATATTGATTAATCTTGAATGCCTGATATTTCTGAAGGCACATATTCTTGTAGGGGAAAGGTGATGCTGACGTAAAACAGGGATATAACTAAAATTTGGTGGTGCCCAAGTGGAATTGTAAGTACTGGCTAACACACTGCAGTATTCTGTCTTAAGTCAACAATAGGACATATTTTCTTGTTCTCTTCCCTGGAAGAGGCTTAAATGCGAGTCAACAGGCATCTGAGTGCTAGTGAGGCCCCTCGTGCCTAGACCCAACCTCTGACTACGGCTTATATTGCCTGCTTTGGAAGAACCAGGACTCTGCAAAATAGCTTAGTCCAGGTTGGAGGAGGAAGCATGCAAAGCTAACCTGGACCGTCATGTCATTACCAGGTAACAAAGAAACTTAAAACTACTAGGTTCTCTTCAGTAGGGTTCAGGAGCCAAATTGTAAGATGTTAGGAACATACGTTAGACAGTGTGAGCCTCGGTACAGTAAACAGTATGCAGAGGGTTGAAGCATGTGTAGTGTGTTTAAGTCACTGCATTACTGATGATACTAAAGTGATCTAATCAATGTTGGTGGCTGCTTGAGAATCAGCTCATTATTTTGAAACCGAAAAGAGAACTCACACATATTTATATATTGTGGCGGCTGATCTTGCTTATCTACTTGACATACCTGGGAAGGGGGACCATCAAGTAATGAACTGTCCTCATCAGATCAGCCTGTCATCACACCTGTGAGTACATGTGCTTGATTGCTAAAGGGAGACCGGTAGAGGAGGTGTATAAGAAGGCAGCTCAATGTGAGCCGGGGAGCGCCACTTCCCTCAGCGGGGGATTGACCTGGATGTGTGAGAAGTCACTTTGTCCTCCCCAAGTAGCTCTTGTTGCCGCCATGGTGTTTATCACAACAGAAAAAGTAACTAGGGGACACACAGACACACACAGACAACACAGACACAGACACACAAACACACATACATACCTATGCATAGCCATGGTGTTTATCACAACAACAGAAAAAGCAACTAGGGGACACACTTACACATATATACACACAGACACACACACACACACACACACACACACACACACACACACACACTTCTATACACAGCCATGGTGTTTTTCACAACAGAATAATTAACTAGGAGACACATAAACACACACATACACACACTTCTATCATGTTTATTACAATAGAAAAAGTAACTGGGGGCACTCACACATACACACACACACACACTTCTATCCACAGTCGTGGTGTTTATCACAACATCAGAAAAAGTAACTAAGAGAAACATACACACACACACTTCTATCCACAGCCTAGTTAAAAATGAACAATAGGAGTGTGTCTTCATTTTGCAACTCCTATGGACTGATGGACCCAGTCCTTGCACCTCAGCACACACTCATATCACAACCAAACCCTGAGTCTCTTGATGGGAGAGAACAATGCTGCCTTGTACTGTCTTGCTCTCTATGCTCCTGACCCCTCCAAAAATCAACACACTAGATGCAACTTCTCATTCCCAAGAGCAAAAGGTCAAGCTACACATTGACCATCAACAACATTTGCAAAGGGCAGAGCTTCACTGACGGAATCACAGCTCATTAAACTCAAGGTTGCAACTCTGTAAGAGTTTGTGTAACCAAACATGAGGGTTGCAAAAAAAAAATGGCAACAGGTTTCTGAATGCATAATGATCCAAAAAGAATTGATAATCAATCTGTTATGCTCTGAGGTGTTTCTGGCAGGGCTCGCCATGTTGTATCACTTGTCTGTTTCAGCCCTGGTTCCGAACACACTGCATGCACGCTTGCCACTGTTCATGCTTTCATCCCACCCACCACCAACCGTGTTGCCTCAAATGCCTCTGCTCAGAAGGGAGACTGTGGTGCAGTGAACTTCGGTGTTTACATACAAATCTATCTTCTCTTATGGAAACATTGTATTCTAATAACAGAGAACAACCTTGGATATCGGTTCTCAGCACGTATCAGATTCAAGCTAGTGCATCTCGGGATTCTATTGTGCCATAACCCTTGATTTTAGAAACATTGGAGTTGCTGATTTGTATTCCATGAAAAACCATTCAATGACTTTTGGCTTGGGATTAGGATCATTTCCAACAATAGCTAGAAAGGCTTTAAACATACTTTCGCCCTATGGTTTGTGAGAAGTGGCGCTCTAAGCAGTCATATTTGAAGAATGAAAATATTAATCATCTCTGGAAAATGTTGAAGATGATCCATGGTTTTCAGTACCAAACATTCAGTCAGGATTTCAATCTTTTTGTTGAATGAATTAGCACACCCAGCTCATTAGCATGTATTTCAGCATACACATTTTTCTCTTATCTGTACTAAGTGGTAAAAGCACGTGTTTATCAAGCAATTATTTTAAAATAAATGTCATCACGGTCAATTATCAATAAATGTTTGATTTACGTAGCTATTTTGTATGCCTGTACTCCTGGACTGTGTATAATTTTCTTGGAATGAGAACTTGTGAGTGTAAAAGAGTTGAGAAACTCTGGGCTAAATAACCGTTTCCTTATCAACTATGTTGAAAAAGAAAAGTGAAGATAACAGGATATAACTGCAAAAGGGATTAAATAAGATTTGAAGATATGTTAATCAGTTGCTATGTGGGTGTCTTGTTTAAATCTTGGCTAAGAAAGCAGACAGACAATCAACTGTTAATTTATCGTGACTAAGAAAACTGAAGAAATGTCCTGTCATCTGCCTTTGAGGTGTGAAGGGATTATTGTGCAGGGTTCAGAAAGTACCTCTTTACACACATACACACCAGTACTTACCGGTGAGATTGTAGGATTTTCTCATTTGCTTCAAAATAGTATGGGAAAGTGGGCATGGGCAGTGCCAGGCTGATGACCGGTGGTGGGACTGGGTCCTGGGCATTGGAGGTGCATTTTGCTATTTTGTTTACTTTCATGTATAGTAAGAAAATTATTATGTAATCAGAAGTAATAACCATAAAACAGCAACAACATGAAAACAAAACAGAAACCAAGCCAAGCACTCCTGTGAAGAGGACTGGCTTCTTCCAGGGGATTAACTAGGAAGCTGCTCTTGGGGGAGCTGGTGAGCTCTCCCAGGAGACAGGAGCCACCAGGGACTAGTCTTCTGCTAGGCTCGGCAAACGCATCCCGATGTCTCCTGCGTTCTGACAGAAGAACACACTTGAGGGACATTGATTGATTCAGAGGCTGGTGACAAAGGGTCCTTGCGTTTTTAGAGCATACGAGGTTAGAATGTGTCCGTGGACATTACGATCTGAATAGCCATGTCAAACCCCAGAATATTTTCATGACAGAAGTATGCCCTAATGTTGGCAGCGGGAGTGTTACCGCTAGCATATTTTACAAGTTGAGTCTGTTTTGTGCTCTAGCTTGAAGCAGTTTGTTTCATTTCCTGCCCTGTTCTAGGGCCCTGGCTCCTAGAATAGAATGTGCTCCCCCAATTCAACTCACTTTAGCACAGGGGTTTATAATGGCTTCAGTTTGATGCAAGCCTTTAATAGAAATACTTAAAACAGCATTTAAAATTTTTAGCTCACAAACTGTTCCTCTGATAGTTTTTGTTAAATCTCTCTCTCTCTCTGTCTCTGTCTCTGTCTCTGTCTCTGTCTCTGTCTCTCTCTCTCTCTCTCTCTCTCTCTCTCTCTCTCTCACACACACACACACACACACACACGCACACACACCCCAGATTTCCTTGTAAAATATTAGGACAAGGCATTCCAAACAGTGCTTCTGGCATCATCTGATGGTGTAAGAAGACTTTGGTTCCTGTGCGGGTTTAGTTGGCTGTCTTTTTGTTTGTTTGTTTCTCTCTGTTTCCCTGTACTTTGTTTAGAAGCAGCAGCTATGCTTTCTGAGTGAGCCGGGGCTGCCCTTACCTGGGTTCAGGACCCTTTGGCAGAGCCGAAGAAAGTGCCCCAAGTTTCCATGTAGTCTGCCAGGTGTGAGCCTGTTATGGCTGTGTTCCACAGCTCTCCCTTAGCCCCGGCCCTTGCCACACAGCACGGGAAGCCTTGCTGGCAACAGGAGGCATTCATCAGCTGTGTCAACACCTGATGTGGGCAGCCAGTGTCGCTGGAACGTGGGGTCCTGGTCTCTCTCCTCTTGGGAGGAATCCTGACAGCTTGGGAGGAAAACTGACAGAAGGATTTAGGTGCAGGGGATGTTTTTCCCTAAGACCCGTGTTCAGCCCCTACTCATTATAATCCCATTCTAGGCATTTGAACTTTATGGATATATATATATATATATATATATATATATATATATATATATATATATATATATATATATATTTCATGAAGCCCACAAAATGTTCGCTAGCCTGAGAGAGGGGACTTTAATTCCCTGAACACTCTTAGATGTTACCTCCTTCCAACCCAGATTCACACCCAGCAACAAGAGAAGCGTGGCGTGTTGGTTGATTGGCATTGTAAGAGGAAAACACAGGGCAGGTGATCAGAGGCTAAAAGAGATGCAGCTGTAGACTGGGTCTCGCTATGTACCCTTGGTTGCCTTGGAACTGGCTATGTAGATCAGGTTGACCTTAACCTCACAGGGACACATCTGTTTGCCTCTCTGAGCTGGGACCAAAGGCATGTACCACCATGCCCCTGACTAGCATGGTACTTTTGATCAACTATCTTTACTTTGCGGCCTAGAAAACATCTTTTCTGAGACTTCATAAAAGCAATAGTAAATTGTAAATAGTAAATAAGTAGAAAAATGCTTATAATTATTGAAATATTTATTTATATTAATCAAAGCCCAGGAATAATCTTAAATATTAAAAATGTAGCTATAAATATGTAAATATAAATATTAAAAATGAGAAATGGCTAATTATGAGATTTCTGAGATGGGATATTACAAACTTTAATGATGCTTATGTATTTAAAATTTTAGAAAATACTAATATGAAGTATTTAAGGTTAAGGATCAGTTTCAGTTCATGAAATCATATAGCAAATCTCCAGTTTCATTTTTGGGAGGTTAGAAAGAAAGACCAAGGTGTTAATTATGGATAACTTCAAGTTGTTGCATTATGGGTATTTAAAGTTCAAATGCACTTTCCATGTAATTCTTACATTTTCTTTTGTTGATTATAAGTGAGACAAACTCTTTCTGTATAATTATTAACCAAGAAGTTAGCTTTCATTTTAGAACAAACAATTATACAATACCATAATAATTAAAGCTTGATCAGTATTCCTCTTAAATAGCGGTGAAGGGCATTCAGGGAAGTGATTAATAATACTGGGGTACTTTGAAAGTTAGAGGTCACTTTAACCAATGGAAAGAATTGGAGACATGAATGCCAAGCTTTATTTAAGAAGATCCACTTATATTTACTTCTGTTTTTAATTTTTCTTTTTGAAATTTATGAAATAATTTTGCTAAAAGGCGGAAGAGCTTGTGTTTCCGTTTTTATTCTATAGAGACACTTTGCATTCCTGTGGTAGCTGCTCGGACCTGCACTTTAAAGCAGATAAATCTCCAGAGTTCAGTCTTGGGAGAATTCTGTGTGTTTGGTTTCAGCTACAGAGACCCATACATACCTATTCCTCATCTATATTTGGTTTGGTTGAAACTGTACTTTCAGATGAAAGTGAATATCCCTCATTATTAAAAACAGGAAAGCATAATAATTGGTTTGAGATAACAATCCACTTTCCTACTTAGGATTGTTGATATTAAATCATTTAATGGAATGTTTTCATGATTAAAGATTGTGTAAAGTTTGTTTTTCCTTTTTAAAAAAAATTAGTGGGTTATATTCTTAAGCCTCACTGATGATTTGGGGATACAGAGATGAGTAAGACATGGTCTCTGCCTTTAAGGAATGTATCTAATGGTGCTGGTATGAAGCGCCACCAGTTAGGATCAGTTCGCATCCTAGGCAGCTGTAGAGAAGTGTCCTGTGTAAGGGGGATGGTGGTTTGGAATGTACATTCATTAGGCCAGTGTTACTTACGTGTCAGTTATGGCCCAGGTTCAGGAAGTACACCTGTGAGCCAAACAAAGAACCTGGCTTCCCAAAGCTTTGATGTTAGGTAAAATAAATCAATCTAAAAGATGAGAAGCTGCAGGAAGTCTAGTGGTGAAGGTATCATATGCGTGAGATTATTTGGGCTCCAAGGTCTTGGTGAATTGTGAGAGGAAGCATGGTATTGCTGAGGGTGGAAATGTGAGCAGCTGGAGTGCATGGTAAAAACCAGAGTGTGTAAAGTCTTTATGTTGGATGCACCTTAAAAGCAGCAACCTAGAGATGGTCCTTCACCACACTGCATGGGAGCTGGCATCCCAGGTCCAGAATGACGGCCTGAAAAACAAAATGCAGTCATGTGCTGGGCCCTCAACACAAATTCAAAGAGAACAAGGGATGTTGTAGTCTAGAAGGAGTTGGAGATGGTTACTCGACTGGATTGAAGGCACCCAGGAGGGGAGTAATACTCACCCCGTGTGTCTGTGCAGGCATGGCCAGAGACCACTGGGTCCCGAAGGCTCATACCTAATGGACGGATTAAAGGTTTGGATAGACTATGGGCAAGTGGTGGGACTTGAAGAGGGGCTTAATTGGAGGAATTGCATCACTGGGGATGTGCCTGTGAAGGACATATTGGCCTTGGCTGCTTTCTGGTTTTCCTCTTTGCTTCCTGGTCACTGTGAGGTGAGCAGTTTTCTTCTTCCGCATCCTGCCGCTATGATGTTTCTGCCTACCGTGAGCCTAAAAGCAAAGGAGCCAGCCGTCCATAGCTGGGGCCCTCATAAATAATGAGACAAAGAAATATTTCTGCCTTTAATTGTTTCTTTATCATAGAGATGAGAGGTTAGTGAAGTAGTGAGTCAGTAAGAAAAGAGGGTAAGCTCACACACTTGCCACCACTCAGGTAGGCTAAGCTATACTTACAGTCAAACCCTGAAAATTCCACTGGGAAGCTAGACATGGTGGCCCCTTTAATCCCAGCACTCAGGAGGCAGTGCTGGAATTAAAGTTTGAATGCTGGACTTGGAGGTCGAGGCCAACGTGGTCTATGTAAGGAGTTCCAGAACAGCTAGAGCCGTCCTTTTTGAGGCAAGCAAAACAAAATCAACCAACCAACCAACCAAAATCCACTGGGGAATAAAGTCTGCATCTTTATAGACCTCAACTTAAAAAGAGCTGTGTTATAGTTAAGTGAAATGGGATCTGCCTTTCAGGGCCTGAGATTCTCTTTCAGAGATGAATAATATCTAAAATTGATTTCACAAGTCAAGTGCTTTTGAAAGTCCACAGAACAATGTGAAGGATAAGCCATCAGTGCCGATTGCCCAGAGAAGGTTCAAGTGGACAGGAGCTTTTAGTATTTTTTTTCAATTTTTACCTATGTGTTTGTGTATGCCTGTGTGTCTGCCACACGTGTGCTGGTGTCCAAGGAGAGAGGACATCAGATCTCCTGAGCCTGAGCCAACAGTTGTTTGTGAGCTGCCCAGTATGGGTGCTGGGCACTGTACTTGGGCCCTCTGGAAGGGCAGTAAGTGCACTAACTACTGAGCTTTCTCTCCTGCCCTGCTAGTGAATAAGACTGGGGGGCCCTGGCCTCTAAGATGGATTGAACCAGCAGATTCTGCAAGCGGAGAATAATAGAATAAAGAGCAAAGGAATGAATCAGAAACTAAATCCAAGGTCTGGGATGCAGACCCAAGAGAGTCTGAGTCTGGAGGCCGCTCCTCGGAGTGTGTCCAGTTCCCTCTGTGTGCAGAGGAGCAGAGAGTAGGGACCAGGGAGTGAGATGGTAGGGTGGGGACATGCTCAAAGCAGACACAGCACATTTTACAACAAGGGCAAACTATCCCCAGGGACCCTAAAGCTTAGCAGTTTGAGAGTGTTTAGAATCACAGCAGATTGGCTTTCTGCTAGTGAGCTGTGTCAGCTCCTTGCACATTTTGGCCATCCAGTTCTTATCATGTATGTAGCTTACAAATGTTCTCTTGTGTTTTGTCTTTTCAGCCCATTGACTGTTTCCATTGCTGGGTGGAAGTTTTGAGTCTGATGTAACCCGCTTGCTTTGCATGATATCTGGAATCAGATTTGAAACATCACTATCAATGAGTTTTTCCTTACATTTTCTTCTAAGCATTTTTTGTCTTATATTTAAGTCTTTGTAGCTTTTGAGTTGACTTTGGTTTATGGCCTAAGATTTCAATTTCATCTCTTTGTGTTTGATTCTTCGGTTCCCTAGGTCACCCATTTGTCGTTATATATTCCTGGTGCACTTGTCAAGAATTATTTGACTGTATCTTTGGATTTATTTTTGGACTATGTGTTCTATTCCATGGTTTTACATATCTGTCTTCATGCCAGTGTCTATCCTGTTTTGGTTAGTGTAGATTTGCCAAAACGACAGGAGATCAGGAAGTGAGCCATCTCCAACTAACTGGATTTTAAAAACCGGGGAGAGGACATTTCTCAGAAGAAGACATGCAAAGGGTCAACAGGTATATGGAAATAATGAAATTACCGGCCAATGGGAAAATATTAATGAAACCATGGTGAGCCTTGCCTTACTTGTTAGGGTATCTATTATAGAGATGCCATGAGAGAATAAGGACAAAAAGACAAGAGAATCTCAGTGCAATATTGATGGGGGTGTAAATTCATGCAGCCATCGTGATAATGGTACTGAGTCTCTTGAGAATATTATAATCAGAGCTGCCATATAATACAGCAGCTCTTCTGTGCCCCTTGTTCACTGAAGCACCATTTATAATAGACAAGATATAAAGAGAACCCGCATCCACTGGTGGAGGAGAGACCAAGAAACCAACACAGTCACACATTAGAGTTCTGTTCTGCCATTTGTCAAATACAAGCTATGTCATTTGTAAAACGAGAGGTATACCTTGAGGGCACTGTCCCAGTGGAAGTAAGACAGAGGCAAAAAGACAACCCGTGAATTCCCAGCACGAATTCACTTACACGTGGGAACTAATGCATGGTGACACAGGAGAATGGTCACCAGGCCAGAGGGGACGGGAAGATGCTGGTCAGAGCACACACAGTCGCAATGGCATAGGACAAAAAGGCCGGAGGTCCAATGGTGAGCACATCAGGTTAGTTTTAAATCCTGTGTGTTGTGGGGGGTGGTGAACCTGTGAGAGTGGCTTCCAGCTCCTGTCCCTGCCTGCTGGCCAGCGAGTAACCATGTGTGGAGATGGGAACATTCGTTAGCATGACTGTCGCCATCCTTTCATGATGTACATGTATGTCAAAGCCTTATGCGGTGCATCTGAAATATATGTAACTTTTGAATCAACAACAACAAAGAACCATGGCGATCTGACCAGTTGCTTTTTCTAGCAATTGGTGTTCCCAGTTCCCAGCACTAAGGGCTCCTTGAGTCCTTCTCAGGCTTTCTTCTCGAAAGGCTGACATATGGGGTTCCTATTTTAAAGGATTGAAAGTAAAAATGCTGCTCTGAGCAGCACCCTTCATCACCTGGAAAATATGACTTTCCCTCATAATGTCAGATGGATGAATCATCTCTGTTTTCAGTTTCGCGGGGCTTTTCCTCTGTCCAATCAGCAGGCATGGCTAAACCTGACAGAGCCACAAGTTGGGGTGGCTGTTTAGGACTCTTTAGAATTTTAACTGTCCTAGAAAAATTATGTTCTGTTTGAATAATGAGGCATCATAATTTATGCCAGGATTTGGCTGTCACATTTATTAATGAATTGGGGTTATAAGAAGCCTTCTTCAGCTGCGCCAGAAGCTGCATGAGCCGTGTTTGCCTGTGTTATCCAGGCCACTCTATCCCAGAAACCATGAATTGTGTTCCCCCGACGTTTCATGGAAATAGAATTTATTGAATTTTCTTTGTTTGTCGCTAGATTAGCCCTCTCCTCCTTAGATGGTATTGGATTTTCATCAGAACATCTTGTGTGCACGCCTCTCTTTCTTTGCCTTAGAGGGAAGGTTTCTTCAAACTGTCCACTTAGGACAGTTACTCTTGATCCCTGTCAGATAAAGTGAGCACAGGTCATGGATGTTGTCCTAATGACATGTGGTTCATCGGCTCTGTCAAAATGGAGTGGGTGACTTGTGGCCCCCGGAAAGAGCACAGTACTGCGCTGTATTGGGGAGACGCACTTTTGAGGACTGCCTGAGACACATTTATTACAACCCGCCACATCATTTTCGTGTTCTGTGTTTCATTAACTTTACCGTCTGGGTGCAATCACGAGATTGATATGGGAAAGGTAATGAAAAATATCTTCTCCAGCCTCCAAGCGAGAAGAAAAAAAAATGAACAGAATCATTCATTCAGTCAAGACAAGTCAAGAACCTACCACATACCAAGCCTCAGGGGCAATGTGAGTAACCAGACAGTTTCAGTTTTCAAACTGTTCACAGCTCAGCCAAGGAGACAACAGACCCAAGGAACCTCAATATGGTGCCATTCGATGCCGGCATAGAGGCGCTGATGGAGTTGACAGACAGAGAGGAGGCTCTCTCTATGGGGTGAGACTTAGTCATGGGTGTCTACAGTTTAGGTCCCGAGCCTGCCGAGGGGAGACGGTGAGTCATCGTCTTCAGGAGTGACTGGAATTCTGGGACTAATTGTTCTCGGGCATTTTTGTGGCTGTGCACATTACATGGATGGAATTTTACATCATTGAAATTCACCAGAGAAAGTTTGCGGGTCTAGAGGTCTGGAAGGCAGCTCCCTCTGAAATGCACTACACGGGAGGGCGGCGTTTTCAAGTGATTGGGCCATGCCAGCTGAGCCTTGTCGGATGGAAGTGGTCTTGCTGTCTGCAGGAACTAGTGTTTATTAAATTTACAGGGGAAATGACTTTATTTTAGAGCCTCCTCTAGCTTGTTGACAGCACTCGTACTTCATAAAATAAGGCACGTGACCCTGAATTTCATATGAATAAAAATTATTAATTTTGATGTCTATTTTGAACGCTTTAGCTCACTTGCTTGGCTTAGTTCCCAGGAAAGCAGAAAGTAACATTGATATCAACCACGAAGTGGGCCTGGAGCCCCTTCCCCATTGGGTGGACATCTGGAATGGGACATGAATAACAGGCGTCACTGACGGACATTTCATTAAAGGTTGGTGCTCTTATTGGAGGCAAGTGTGGTGAGCAGAAGGGGGTGGGGGCTCTGTATCAACGCCGGTATTGGCGTGTGCAGGTCTTAAGCTGATGCTGGACAGATTCAAACATTTTAACTGTAGAATATAGACAATGAAATCATAGCAGCTCTAAATCCAGACAGCAATTTTCATGACAGTAGTTTAAGGTGCACCTGTGTGGGCTCTTTCGAAGGGAAAACTCATCAGCACTATTTTTTTTTTCACATTACAAAAGAAATAAAAACGAACCATTCTCTCTGGAGCACTTGGCATCTAAGTGAATACGGCAGCTGTAAGGATTTTATTGATTTGCCTATTATGCTAATTGTGATTTGTAGACATTACTCCACAGTTAATGACACAGGCAGGAATTTGTGACCTAAAATAATATTGGGTTAATTTAAAAAGAAATCATCCTCTTTCTGTCCCAAAGTTGCTATTGGCAAACCAAGGGGAGTCAGGCTCCTACCCGGGCTACCTGTCTAGGATCCTGTTCCCTTGAACATACAGAAGTTTCCTTACCAAGTAGTGATTACTGTTCCACGGTCAGACCTGTGTCTGGTGAGACTGTCTGCTTGCTTATACCTGCCAGCGAGGACGGTACAGCCACTTCTGAGAGAGGGGGATGGATGTGGACAGGGAGGGAACTGTAGCCTCTGCCTGGCGGATGTGGACAGGGGACTCTAGCCTCTGCCTGGCGGATGTGGACAGGGGACTCTAGCCTCCTGCCTAGTGGATGTAGCAGGGGACAACACAAGCTTTAGAATACTGTCAGGTGTCCAAGCAAAAGCCATTGCTGGAGCTAAGGAGAACGAGTCACCTTTTTAGATCCCAGAGGATCTTGTGTCCAGACTGACCCAGGGGTCACTTTTAGCTGAGAAACAATGGAGGAATCTTTGCTGTTCCCTCCTCTGCCAATAGAAAGGGCAAAAGTTCCATTGTCTGGCGTGGCACCCTTATCTTTCACCACCACTTTAGAGTATGCAATCTGGTTCCCTTTCAGAAAATGATGGCATCAGATTCAAGTTCCTAATCCCTCCTTGGATCTGCTTATCAGAACTAACCAATATCAAGAGTTTCTATGATCAAAGACAAAGATTCTAAGTCTCACAGATTTGGAGGCACACTGCTTGGTATGTGGAAGCAATCTGAAGTAAAGAAATAGAAGCACACCCCTGTCATTTCCAGGAGCTGTCTTTGTCTTCCCAGGAAGGTTCTCATTACTTCTAGAGAAACTATCTGGCTTCTTGATAGAGCTGGAGGTAGATGAGGAAATTAAAATGTCTTTTCAGAATCCACTTAAGCTTCACCAGCGCTCCCATCCCAGGGACCTGATGCCAGACTTAGGCCTGATACCAGCTCATGCAACAGGGGCTCTTGAGAAAATACACTGCTGTCCTGACATTTGCGAGTGAGGAACCCCTGGACTTGGTCTGGGGAGACCCTCAAGGCAGGCAGCGATTGTACTGCTGAACCCAAAGAACCTCTTCTAGAAGAGGCTCCATATACTTTTCCAATGAGAATGGCAGTGTGTAAACCCATTCTTTCAGAGTTCTATCTGAGAGTGGTGGTGTGTAAGTCCATTTGTTCAGAGTCCTGCCTAGAATGGTGGTGTGTAAGTCCATTTTTTCAGAGTCCCATCTAGAATGATGGTGTGTAAAGCCATCCGTTCAGAGTCCTGTTTGGGACTGGCGCTGTGTAAATCCATTCTTTGAGAGTCCTGTTTGAGAACGGTGGTGTGTAAAACTATTATTTCAGAATCCTGTCTGAGTCAGAAGCCAATCCTTCTATGTTGTGGCAGTCATTTTCATGAAAAATTTGACAACAAATTTAAAGTATTTTGAGGGTAGCTCAAGTACAGCAAAATTAAGGCTAAGTGGGGCTCGACCTATTTTAGATTTCAAGAGACTGACTCTGAAGGCTGCACAAATCAAGGAGCTGGGCTGTAAAAGCCAAGATTCATTGAGTTCAGCAATAGTGTCAGGCAGAGGTCATGTTCCCATTCCTCCCTTTCTAATGCTCCACAAGCATTCAAATACTTATCCTGACCCCCAGAAAACACCAGTGCTGTTTCATTCCAGAAATGCTGGTCTGTATTTTATAATTTACCATGTTATGCTACTATGTTTGGATATATTGAGCATGACTTTTGCATGAATGTCCTATGAAAGGTTTCCATTATCAATGGCATCTTTTAGAAATAAAACAACCATTCACAATATATTCAGGAAAATGAATGATGAGAGCCATGATGAGGAGGGGAGGTGTATTCATCAGGTTCTTTGGAAGAACAGAACCAAGAGAATGAACTTATTAATTAAAGGGATATATATGTATATATATGTATGTGTGTGTGACAGGTATATAATAAAGGGTGATATATATACTAAAGGGTGGTATATAAATTATATATATATAATGTAAAGGGTATTTATATAATAAAGGGGGATTCACAGTCTAGGAGGTTCAACAATGGCTCTCTTTATGTTGGAGAGCCTCAGGACGCAGTGGCTATTCAGCCCACATGGCTGGGCTCCTCTCTAAGTTGTTCCTCCCTGGTGCTAAAAGCCTGCAGAATCCCTGGAGGGTCACTGTTCTTCAGGCCATGGTGGAAGTCTGAAGAAGCTGGATTCTAGTACGAGCAAAGGAATGAAGCAGCCATGGCAGTGGCCGGTGGTGAATTTGCAGGCAGAGTAGATGAACTCCACAGCTAAATTAAAAGCGATGAGGCTAAAGCCCAATGTTTCCCCTGGACCTCCTTTGATCTGGCTGTTACCAGAAGGTACCACCCACATTTAGAGTGGGCCTTTCTACTTCAAATAACCTGGTCGAGAAAATCCCCTACCCATGTGTGCCCAGCAACTTATCTTTCAGTTGGTCCCAGATCCAGCAAAGTCGACAACCAAGACGAAGCAGTATGAGCTTGCAGGGTGTGGCAGTGTAAGTTCTACTCCATGGCAACAGCAGGCAGTGGTCAGACACTGGGAGCAAAGAGCTGGGCTGGTACTCCACATAGGCAGTCACCTTTAGACAGACATAGCACCTCTAGTCTGGGAGATCAACTACTCACGACTTCCGTTTGCCCACATACCCCCCACGCCCCTTCCAGACAGCGACCAGAGGCAGGTTGTACAAATGTCAATGGAGACAGCTGGAGTGACAGTAACCCTAGCAGTGAAGCGGAGAGCATAGTCAGTGATGACTGTGACCCCCTGAAATACGCTGGTGTGATAGAGTTTTAAGACGTGGTTCTTATTTTGTGTGTTACTCCTTAGTCACCCAGCTTGCTATTAGAATAGGTAAATTTCTCTAGTGACTGTCTTATGTAAAATTTAATGTATATAGTTCCTATTAAATGTTAATAAATGCCTTGAAATACAGAACTAAATTAAATATATAATGAACTAAAGGTATTTCTAAATATGTATTGTACATTTATAATGTTTATTTTATTTTTTCCCATATTCTTTTATTTTTTTCCATTAAAAAAAAGAATTTACATTTCCTCCCCTTCTCCCAGTCCCCTCCTGCTCCCCCCTCCCTCCTGCTGCTTCCTTAAAAGAGGGCATGGTGTTTAAAATAGTAGTTAAATGCTTTTTTTAATAAGAGAATACAGAAAACCATAGAGCAGGGTTGAAAAGAAATGCTTAGTATAACATTTCGCCACTCAAATACACATTTAAAGGAAAGTTACATAGTAGTATTATAAATAGGATTTGATAAAGAGATGTTAAACTGGGCACAGATACTTTGCATTGATAATACTGTTAAAACAATCACCACATATGTACTTAACTACAGCTGTAGAAAATACTGCTATAATCAGAAATACAGAGCTGTGAAGATGGCTGGGTGGATAAATGTTTGCTGCTCAAGTATCAAGATCTGAGCAAGAAGCCGAGCACCTGTATAAAAAGCTGGTTTGGTGGTGCCCGCCTGTAACCTCGGCTTTGAAAGGCAGAGATGTGCAGATCCCAAGTGCTTGGTGGGCAGTCAGTCTGGCCAGTTAGAGGGTTCTCGGTTCAGTGAGAGACGCTGTCACAAAATACAAGGGGTAGAGTAATAGAGGAAGACACCTTAGAGTGACCTTTGGCCTCTGCACAAGCATGCACTTGCACACATATGTGCATACATAACACGTGCGCACGCGTGTACACACACACATATGCACAAAGAGAGGGAGAATCAGAGGGAGAGATACAAGGAAAGATGGGTACAACTATAGTCATAGTAAGAATGCGTAATTTACCTTTTCCTGTAGACTGAATTGGTAAAATACGTGTGAAGGTATGGAAGGTTTGATTAACGTAACTGAAACCTAGTTGTACACAGTTCTTGGTACCAGACAGTTGTAGTTCATGGCTGTGTGAAGCATTCAGACACTCATGAGACACTTACAAAATCTGATTAAGCATTAAGACATAAAAGAAATTATTAACAAGTAATTACAAATCATAAAATTGCAATCAATTTTACATAGGAAAGGGCAGGTTTTGTTGTCAGATGTTTGGTCACGACAATGAGAAAAGTAACTAATACATCAGCAGTCTGTCTGTCTGTTGGTCCTCCTGCTGGTCTCTCTGTCCCTCACATAGACTGACGGTAAGCTTGATATCCTTCTGCTCCAGCTTCTTGAATTGTGGGGTGATAGGTGCATGCCAGTATGCCTCAATCCCCAAAAACACTTCTGCTGAGATCTTCATGCCTGAGACTGCATAACTTCCGCCCAGATGGAGCGCAGTTCTTTCTACCTCCATTAGTTTTTATGATTAAGAACTTCTGTATGTTCATCTCACAGACATATAAGTGCTATGTCTGTACATTAGCTTTCTTTTAAAAATTAATCTTAATGTCAAATATTATCAATTAAAATGTTTTAGAATATGTGTATGGTATGCAAGGGTCAAATTGACATATGTATTACCTAGCTAGTTATTATTATTATTAATTTTGGTAAGAAGAACCCTTACCTCTTTCTCAGAGATTTTATAAGTGCATTATGATGTTATTAACTAGAGGCTCTCTCCTGGGTACTAGACCCCTTGAATGTACTCCTAAGTGGAATCTGGCTTCCCTCGACCTTCTCCATCTCATCTTTTCCACCCTCACACCACAAGCTCTGACATTCACTGGCTGATTTCTTAGCAGGACCAGGTATTGGGAATTCCCTCTTTTCTACTATAATGTCAAAGCAGCATGTTTATTCTATGGGGCTATCTGCATTCACAAAATGAAACAAATTGTGCTTGGATTATCTGGTGTCACTGGGAGAAACAATCTTGTTAGTAAATGCAGTGGTCACTGTCAAGGAAGGAGTGGCAGGCTTATGAGCCAGACAACGTTAAGATGTGTGAGGCACAGCTGACTTTCATGATGTGTGTTCTTTAACCTTCACAGCAGTCCTACACTGGGTATGAGCAAGGAGTAGAGTGCAGCAGTAGTTGTTTTAATAAATAGGACTAGTATGGTGACTAGGTGATGCTGTTCAACATCCTGGCCTGGCTCCTGTTTTTGTACCGTGTATGTTGGCTGTTCCTCTTGTGGTTGCAAAGTGACTATTGCAGCTTCAAGCACCATATTGAGGTCCAAGGAGGGAGAGAAGAGGCATGTAATTACATACATCCAATTAATCAAGAATTTGATCCCGAGGCCTGGGGATGTAGTTCAGTTGGTAAAGTACTTAGCATGCAAACACGAGGACCCAAGTTCAGCCCCTGGAACCCATGTAAAAAGCTGGGTATCTTGGTTCATCTCTGTTGCCTCAGCATTGGAGGCAGATGGGTTAAAGACAGGAGGAATCCTGGCTCTTTCTGGGCAGCCAATCTAACTAACTTGGTGAACTTCAGGCCAGTGAGAGATCCTGCCAAAAAACAAGATGTTTGGTTCCTGAGGGACAGCAGCCAAGGTTGATCTTGGGCTTCCACACACAGACACTTCTACACACATGCACTTGCACATATCTGTATGCACGAACAAGCACAAGTAAGGGGGGGTGTACTGTTTGCCCAGAAGCAGCCAGTGAAGATGCTCCATTCTGTGTCACTGAGCACCCCTAAATCATAGACTGCTCAGACTGCAAGAAAGGCTTGGGAAAGCAAGAACCCTATTACATATTGAACTTCAATTTAGTCTCTAGAGGATTCTGTAATTAAAACGAGGAAGGGTCAGCCATTGGTGTCTACCACAAATTCGGTGCTATGCTTGCCTTAGCCATGGCGAATTTCAGGTGGAGATGAATCACCTAAGAGGCCCAAGCCACCGGCTCTTGAGGAGTGGGTAGAGGAGCCAAGGCTTATGGCTCATGCTCCTGACTCCTAAGCTGCAAACCCTGGTCATTTTATAAGGACTCTGGGCCATGTGGATGATATTTATGACGACAGTGCCATTTCAGGTTTGAAGGGAATTCTAACTCTTTTTTGTGCTTAATTTTCTATTGATTTTATTATGCTATGTATTTTTCTCTGCTCCCCTCCCTTCCTCTCCCCTTTTACCCTCTCCTGTGACCCCCATGCTCCCAATTTACTCAGGAGATTTTGTCTTTTTTGCCTGCTGGGTGATGGTGATGCTCGCCTTTAATCCCGGTACTTGAGAGACAGAGGCAGGAGGATCTCAGTGAGTTCAAGGCCATTCTGGTCTACAAAGCAAGTTCTAACTCTTTTTAAAGTACAGTAACATGAGGTTTTTCTTCTTGTGGAATAGGCTTTGACAATGTAAAGAAAAGACTAACTATAGATTGTTCTGGGAGGAAATCAATGGACCAAACTGTCTTCTAATTTCCTCTAGGTGGACAGCAATAAAATGGTGATGTTAGAGGAAATGAGAGTGGATTAGGTGGAAGAGGAAGTTGCCCACAAGATGTGGTGTGGATGCTTTCCTGGGAAGCTCTGTCAGGAAGCATCTGGCTGCCCTCTGGCTGCAAGCCTTTGAAAATCCCTCAGTTGACAGCCAGGTTGGGTCATTCCTGACCTCTCTTGCTTTTCGGGTCCACAGAATCCTCTCCTTTCTATTTCCCCCTGATGCTCATCTTGTGGTTCCTCCTTGCTCCCAAAGAGTGCTGAGACAGCATCTCATTATTTGGCATCACCAGGCAGCCATAGAGTCCCTCCTCTTGACTGTTTGCTTCCTGGTAGAGAAATAGCTTCAGTAAGTTTTTCCACTTCCCATTTATTAGGTTTCCTGTCAGATACCTGCTAGGTCCCTGAGTGCAGGAGGTGGCAGGATGCGTATGCTTCTTGCCTTTTCAGAAATGACCCAGGGTGAGGGATGTCCTCCACGGTTAACTTTTAAACTCTTCCCCTGAATCTGAGGAAATTCTCATTCTCATTCACGGCACGCTCACATGGTACAAAACTTAGAACTTAGCCCTCATGGTCCTTGGTGTATTCCCGTTGACTTCTTACTGTAAGCATTAATATGATCCAGGTTTTGTTTTAATCAAGGTAAACCTAGACTGCCCAAACATTCACTGCTCTCTGTGAGGAAAAGCAAAAGCAGTTGGGTTCCCTGGTTATGTATATGAGGATGGTGACGGTCTCCTATTTCAGAACATGGGTCATCCTAGATGGATGAAGGCAGCTCGGGTGGAGCCATCACTGGATCTGGCAGGTCCAGACTCCTTGGCACCAGTGTGGCTCTCACCAGGTGTCTACTTGGAGCCTTCTGGAGTCTTTTTGGCATGGAATAAAGACCTTGTACAACACTCCTCATATGTCATGCTCCTTAAACAAAACCTTTATTCTGTCTCCCTTGCTCTTCTCACTTCCTCTACTATGTCTGAGAACACAACAGCCATCGTGTTCTCCTTCATTCTGAAGGCAATAGCACATCCAAGGTGTACTGATCGTTAACCTAATGTCTGCCCTGTGGAACCTTTGAGAGTAGAGTGCGCTGAGCTTAGGGAACAACTACTTAGCTAGTTGGGGAAAGAGAATGGAGTTAACACAGATGATTGAGCCATGGTTTGTTCCACACTCATTGCTGTCAATATTATCACACAAACTAGACACATTAGGTGATGGTAATTTCATGGAACCAAGTAATTTATATGACAAGATGGTTCATGCTAATAGAATGTAAAGGAAGGGATTGATGTATGGTATAGACCTTGACCTGGAGCAAAGACTCTGAAAGACAGTGAAAATAGTTCTCTTGAGTAAAGAGTATTGCATGTTGGGTTTTTCTAGAAGGATACTCATGAATTTTGATACAAAAGCTAGTGTTCTCCGAAAATGGATGTCAGCATAGAGTTGGGAAGGAAGCAGAGTGGACAGAGGGAGAAGTTGAGCCTATGAAGACATACTTGTCCCATTGATAAGGAGCTTTATGGGGTATGGGAAGTTCTTCTGTATATGTGTTGCTTTTATTGGTTAATGAATAAAGATCTGCTTGGGCCTATGACAGGGCAGAATAGAGCAAGGCAGGAATTCCAAGCACAGTTAGAGGAGAAGGCGGCAGAGTCAGGAAGATGCCATGTAGCTGCCGAAGGAGACAGATGCTAGAACTTTACTTGATAAGCCACAGCCTTGTGGCGATACACAGAATAATAGAAATGGGTTAATTTAAGATGTAAGAGTTAGCTAGAAATGTGCATAAGCTATTGGCCAAACAGTGTTGTAATTAATATAGTTTCTGTGTGATTATGTGCGTCTAGGTGGCCAGGAAATGAATGAGTGGTCTCCTTCTACATTTAAGCAAGTGGCCAACAAAGTTGCCCTTATCTGGACTAATATAGCTGGGTCCTTACAGTTCCACACTGAGTTGCTACTGGATGTAGCCCAGTATAAGAGAAGAGTCAGTCACTATGTGTTCCACTGTCTCTTGGCAATAGCTAAAATGACCATTTCTGGAGGGGCATTGGATCTGAGATTTTCTAGAGGATCTTGATTGCCAAGTAAAGGTCTGTGAATTTCATCCTGCGAACATCAGAACATACTAAGTAGTTTGGGCATCTTGTAGGTGTGATGGGTTTGAATTATATCCTAGAGGGAAGGACCTGGCTTAGGCACGCAGGAGAACAGGAAGTGCAAGAAGTTTAAGGGAAGGAGACTCCTAAAGAGTAAGGAAAGTGAGTATTGAAGCCAGGCCTGGTGAGCAGGGCTGTTAACCCAGCTGCCCAGGAGGATGGGTTAACAGAAAGATTGCAGGTCCAAGTTCTGCTTTGGCTACAGGTGAATGTTGTAGGGGGGCCCTCTTGTTCATTCCAGCTGCCTGGCTAGCTTAGCCCCGAAATAACCATACAAATTGTATTAATTAAATCACTGCTTGGCCCATTAGCTAACTTGGCTAACTCTCACATCTTGATTAACCCATTTCTATTAATCTGTGTATTGCCACATGGAAGTGGCTCATCAACAAAAATTCAGCATGTCTGACTCTGGCAGCTCCATGGCAGCTCTCTCCTCACTCCGCCTTTCTTTCTCCCAGCATTCAGTTCTGTCTTCCCTACCTACCTAAGTTCTGCCCTATCAACTAGGCTAAGGCAGATTCTTTATTAAACAATGAAAGCAACACAAAGACAGAAGGACCTCCTACACCAGGTGAGTTCAAGGTCAGCCTAGTTAGCTCTGCCTGAAAATGGAAGGTGGACTAGAGATGTAGTCCAGTGATGAAGTCTTATCTTTGGTTCAGTTCCCAGTACTAGGGGAAAAGAGAAGGATGAGAGAAAGAGAGAGGGGTGGGGCGGGTACTGCAGTTGATAGAAAGAGCCCTAGACTACAAGTTGCAATAAGCAAGGTCCCATCCAAGCTCTTCTTCTTGGACCTGGTTTACCGTCTGTAAAAATGATTAACTAAAGTCCCTATGTAGTTCTAATGATTTGTGACTTTATGCTAAAGTTATCTGTTCATTTACATTCCTCAAATTGTGTCCTCAGGAAAGATGTTGAAGGCCGGGTTAGTGTAAAACCAGACTTCTGGAAACTTTGGTTTGGATGTTAATTGATTCCTCCACTCTCATGGCCTTCCAATTCCCTATATTTCCACATAAAGTTTGTAGCCAGTGGATTATGGATTCAAGATGAACCAGAATCGTGTATCAGCTATTACAAGCCTGAGGGTTTTGTTTTTTAATCAATTACAACATATCCGGTAACTCAACCCAGCTACAAGGAAGACAGAATTAGCTTTCCTTACTGCTCAGCGATGGAATGTCTTCCCTTAAGCTTCTGCTTAAAGAGCAATGAAAAGGGGATTAACACTGGCAATGAAGGAATGAGCCAGTGTGAGGCCAGATGCGTCAAGACTGAAGCAAGGTACACACTTTCTCTTCTGTGGCTTCTATGCTATGGTGTGGTGTCAAGTCCATAATGAAAAGCTAACATGGGACCAAAAACAAAATCAAGACGAAAAGTAAGGGAGGTAAGCTGACTCCCCAGAACGCTGGTCATTTTCTGTTTGACGAGGATTTGTATACGATTTCAGTGTTGATGGCTCTGCATTAGACAACCAATAAAGGGGCTAATCCCAGAGAAAGGCTAAAAACCTATCCCAGCAGTCATTAGTTGCCTGGAGTTCTTTGTCTAGGGTTGGGACGAGAAGAAAATCTCTCCCTTCTACGTCAGCACGTCTGTCTCTATTGCCATCATTCCAAATGCAACAGTTTCTAGGAGAGAATATTTCGCAGCAGACTTCCTGGTCATCTCGTCTCTTTTCGCAAACCTTTCTACCTCTTCTTCCTCCACGTTCCGAGTCTTAGACGCAGGAGTTGTGATGTTGATGTCCTTATTGGGATAGACACACAGACAACGAAAACAGGCTCAGCAAGTTGTATTTCTATGCTTGTGCATACACAAACCACATATATTACGTCTATGCATGTGAGTAACAATGACAATCAGAGAAAAAGGTTATCAGCTTGAGAGAGGGGCCTGAGAGGGGTTCCAGGGTTAGTAGATAGAAAGGCCTGGAGGGATGGAAGGGAGGAAGGAGAGTGCTGTAATTCTATTTCAATTAAAGAGATATTAACAAACTAAAGATGATTCATAGGGAAATTTTTCTGTATCAGAGAAGTTTTATACCCTGGTCTTATTGACCAGAAGATGACTTTTTCCAAGTCCACTTATTACCCAAAGTCTTAACTCTATAGTTGTGTTTGCTCATTAAATTTGACTTCATGCCTCCATGTTATAAATATTTTCACCAGATACTTATGTCCAACACTGTGTTAGTTGCTGGAAATGTCCTAGTGAAACCAGAGAAAAGGCCACACTTCATGAAGCTTGCAGGTCGTCAGTGAGAAAGATGTGAACTGGATGGTCACGTGGTCTTCCTTCTAATTGAGATGAAGTTTCTCTGAGGAAGTGACAATGGAGATGCCAGTTTCAGGATGGAAACTTAGTGTTAGCTGGGTGACCTTGGATTGTGGCGTCAGTGAATGAACACAATTTTAAGGCTTCTAAGAATCTGGCAATTATTTTATGATGAACAAAAAGAGGCAAAAGCTTATTGACTTATCCACATGTTAGAGTCATATGCTCCAAACACATGGTGGTCTTAAGTCTCCATGACAGAGACGGACACAGTTCCTTTTGGCACATTGCTGGCCAATGTCAAGTAGAAGAACTGTCTAGCTGAATCAGGAGCATGGGGGAAGGCATTGCATACACTCTTGGGGGTGTCTGTGCTTTCCTCCGTAGTGGAGTTCTGACAGTGTGCTTGGATCTTTTCCAAGAAGGTAGGCAGCTGCTGGGAACTGCCTACACAGGGCATGGAGACTGCCCTCAACAGAAAGCACGTGCAGAAGCCTCACGCATTAAGGAGGCAGTGCTAATAAACACAGGAGAAACTGCAGAGGTGATCCCACCTTTGGGGGATGGCTTTCCATTTTGATTTAATATGTATTCCTGGTTAATCACTGATCCAAGGGATAAAGAAATTGCTGAGGGGGCCCAGGTGAGGAGTAAGAATCCAGCCTTTAAGTAAGGATCTTTAATATCTGGGGGACAAATAAAAGCCTAGAATAGATTTCTCCTTCTGTAGGGAGTAAAATTCATTAATAATAACAGTAGAAATGTGAAAATACTGTGCATCTTATTATAAAAAATGCCAAGGAGATGAAGTTTTGGAGGGGCTGGAAGCATGTGGATTCTAATTAGCACTTGTTTGGGCTACCAGCGAAATCCAAGAAAACATCGATTACCTGAAACAACCATGTGAGATGATGTATTTCAAAATGGCCAGAAGAGTACAGAATCCCTAACCCATAAAAATGATTAATTATTGGAGGGATGGAGATGTTTATAGCCTTGATTTGCTTATTACACATTGTACACATGTATTGGGTTACCAAAATGTACCCCATAAAGATGGACAAATAGTATGTCCCAGTAAATAAATAAAATAAAGGAGAGGATGTAAACAAATGGTGCAATAAAAGGGTTTAGACTTTATCAGAAGCAAGGAAGAGCAAAATTGCATTGCAGAAAATGGAGCCAACAACACAGAGCCCAATGCTGTAAACATCTTGAAAAGAGCCCATGCCCTGTTGTGATTGTGTTCCTTCTAATTTCCTTAATTTTGGATCCTTTTTATTATGTTCATTTTTTAAATCAAGTCTCATCGTTTTCCTTATTTTTGATATTGCATTGTATAGAACACATTTTGCTTGCATTTTTTTCGCTGTTGCCCTTGAAATTTTTGATGCCCCTTTAAACCTTTCTGTACTGGGTATTTTCAATGTTTACTAAATGTATAATTGAAAATTATTAATTTAATATGCAGGTATATTACATGTTCCCATGTTTTGTGCTTATATAAACCTGCACAATTACGTACATATAAACTCTCTTTTCTTGTCTCGGCTTTCAACTTTGGGGCCATTTTTCCAACAGTGACTGTTGCCATGGTTCCAATGGAACTTTCTTTCATCATAGACATTTCTAGGTTTTCATTGCCTAGGACAGTGGCCATTGCCCACAAAGCTTAACAAGTGCTTCACAGGTGACGACTGTAAATTCAAGGTCAACTGATGAAGATGGATAAAGGTCAAACTACCCAGACACCACTGTCTGGTCTCCACACTCTTAGGTGATTATATCCAATCCATGGGTGCTTATACAAACTGTCATGGGCCCCACATTGGGCACCATCTGTTGGGGGATCCAGGCTCCATGGGTTCATACATTCCAGGGCTGGGGAGTGTGGATTAGAAATGTTAGGCAGAAAAAAAACAGAGATACAAAAGAAAAGACACAGACACAGGATAGAGTCAGGAAGGTAACCCAGTGGATACTGAATCCCCCATGTATATTTGCCATAGGCTTTATATTTCCCAATCCAAAGAGGAGGGGGAAGACAAAAGACCTCTCTACCAAAATGCAATGAACAAACAAAGTGATCATTCTCTCAAATGTCCAAAGCATCAAGTAACCACGCCCTAGGTCAAAACATCCTGTTAGTAGCCACACCCTGGGTCAAACCTCCTGTCAATAACCTTTAAGGAGCAAGAATAGGCCTGAACTCTCTGACCTTTGGTCAAGGTGGAACAAATCCACACCTGTTGTCTCCAACATGGAACATTTTCCCTTTGCCCTCCCACACTGGACGCTGTGTGGTCATCTGTCCTTGGGTTAGGTCTACCCTAGTCTGACTCCTCTATCAAGACTCTTGTATCTGCCATCCATCCCCCCAAGTAACCAGGCTGAGGATGGCGTCCTTCCCCTTTCCTTTAGCGCTCAGTGCTTGTTTCTCCTGCCTTTCAATTATGTAACCAGATTTTTGAGGGCAGTGACTAAATGGCATCTGGGGAATGTTACTGAGGGGGAAGGGGAACTTTAACTTTGCTTAACTCGAAACACCCTGGCCGAAGCCTTGATGAGTCTGAACTCTCTTCACCTGGCAGACTACACTGGCCGATGTTATCTGACCTGAGAGACTCATGGAACATTTTTGCTAAGGCACTGGGCTTTTGTGTTGGCTCTTCCTGCCCTTGTGCTCTGGTCTCAGGTATGCAGAGTTCCCTGTGCCGGCTTTCTCTCTCCACCTAGGGTAACACTCCACCCAGCAGTGACCCAGCATGTGCAAAGAGAAGCCAGGGATGGGAACGGCGTGCTGGCTTCTTTCATAACTCACTTTACTAACTGTCAAATAATATTTCTTGAGGGAATTTGTTTAAAGCCGATGCCCCTCGCCTGTGGTCTGGGTAATAGTCTTGATGAGTCGTTGGCGCAAATCCTGTGTTTTTCTATGTGAAAATGGCTAACCATGAATGAAAATAAGTCACGAAGAAAAGTCTAAAAAGAAGCTTTTCCTAAAACCTTGGTATCGTGAAACTGGAAAGACTATGCCTGTATTTCCCCCCACTCCTGGGAAAGAAAAGCCCACTGTGGATTGTCGAATGTGAGTGGCTTGAATGTGGTTTAGGGTGTGTTGGGATTACGAGCTTCGTAAGGCTGTTGTGTGGTTGATAGTGGGCAAGAGTGCACCAAGAGCATTCGAAAGAGTCTGTCTGAGGATGGGAGGTGTCGGGTTTCTGCAGGGATCCTCTTTTCATCCTGGTGATGAGCAGAGTGAAGGCAAAATCCCTCTGAGTGCTGCAAATCCTCCTGATGTGTGGCTGTTGCAGCGGGTTAGAAAATAACCTTTTTCGAGTGAATTGTTATAAATTGTGAGGGCAAAGAGGGTTAGTCACATGACCAGCATCCTTCTAGGATGGTTTCCTCCCCAGGCCACTCTTTAGATTAGATACTTCGTAGCTGTTCAGGCTGCCCTAGGGACTGGAATGTGTTAACATTTTAGTCGTAGTCTCCCTTGCCCTGGTTGCAAAACCCCAAAATGTCTCCAAACATTACTAAGTGTTCCACAGGACTTGCAAAGTCCAGCCGAGAAGCAACATTCTAGAACATTATGGATGTGTGTGGGGCTGGAAGCTAACAATGTGAAACATCTGGCTGGAGACCTTGTACAACCGGGCTTGAGATGTCCTAAGGCATTTCCATAAATTCTCTTAAGGGCGCCAGCCACCAGGGCCAAATTCTTGACCAGTGTTTGCCAGACAGACCTTGCATTGTCCAGGATTTGGAAGATATCATGGGTGCTGTTCCTTGGGCCCAAGCTGGACTGATTTATATATTAGAATAATAAGTTTGAAAGTGTAGCACTTGTTAGTTAATAAATCCAGGAGTTCAGAAAGGCTACAACGAAAACCACAAACCCACTCATCATCCATCTCGAGAAATAACCAGAATTTATATGGCAACATTCTGAACATTTTCTTGCATGTTCGTGGATAGGATTTTTGAACGGGGTGAATACACAGACATGGTGCCATGAAAATGCTGTCATGCTATGAGGGCCATTTTAAGTGAAGAGTATTTAATTTTATTTGAGTTATAAAATAATGGTGGGCATATGTGTGTGTCCCTGTGTGGATATGTGCAGTTGAGTGCAGGTACCCTCAGAGGTGAAAAGAGGGCTGTGGATTCCCTCAGAGTTAAACTTACAGATGGTTTTGAGCCTCCTGGTGTGGATGCTGGGAACTAAACCTGGGTCATCCGGAAGAGCAGCAGGTGCTTATAGCCACTGGGCTATCTCTCCAGCCCTACTTTATATGAATTTAACAGACACATGAAGAGAAAATGAGGGACCCGCAGAACTTAAAACCATAGCAGAACAACTTAGTTCCTCAGTGGTATTTCTACATATATGACCAAAGATCACACAAAGATCAGGAGTCTAGAGTTACTATGCTTTAGAAACTGATGTTGAAATCTTAGTTAATATCGCACGCTGTCCTTGCAGCTCCTTTCCATTCTCCTTCCCGTGTTTATCAGCCACACCGGAGGAGCTAGTTTGCTGGAGTGTGCTCTCTTCTACAGCCCTCGAAGCCCTGCAGCTTGAGAGGGGCCGCATACTGAAGTGGGTCAAGTGCTCACCGCCGTTCCTTCTCCTTGACTTTTACAATCCTGCTTTTACAAAGTTTTGCCTCGTCTTTTGGTTGATTGGATTTCATCACCAACTTTAAAAGGAAAGTTTCCATATCCCAAGGCTTTTCCTTTCTACATTGGAAAATGTTCTGCCTGTGTCGTCTGTCTGTCTGTCTTTCCGTCTCTGTCCTAGTCCCTGTCTCCCTGTGCGTTAGAACGTACGCGACAACACTTAGCGTTTTAACCGCTCTCCCCTCCCTCCAGCTCCTGCCAGGCCGCCCTCATCTGGTGCCTGTGGATGGGAGGACTTGGGCGCTTCGTAAATAGTTAGACATATTTCTTTTATGCCGGACTTCTTTTGTATAATGATTTCAACTTCATCTGTGCTGTGGCATGTTTCAGAATTCTATTCTTTCTCTATGTTGAATAATATGTGCAAATATACATTCCTATCTTATTTGTTCTCTTGTTGGTAGACATTTGGTTTTCCCATCTTCTGACTACTGTAAATACTTTGGCAGCAGAGATGGGCATCCAGCTCTCTGACTCCATGTGTACAATTTTTGGGGAGATATGTACTCAAAAGGAGAATTACTGAGTCTTATGGTGAACACACACTCTTTGGAGCAACTGCCGTATTGTTTCCCACGATAACTGTACCACTTTATATTCCTACCCGCAATGAATATGAAGGTCTAATCCCTTCATACTCTGCTATTTTCACTCTTTATTGTCTGGCCTTGCTCATTCCTTTCTCACAGTGTGTTGTTTTCCAGTAGTCATCCTGAGTGGATGAAAAATAGTAGCCTGTGGCTTTCACTGCAAACTGGATGGCTGGAGAGATGCTGCATTGCCCATTAGAGTTGAGTGGCCAAGCTTAAGTTTCATTTAGCAATATTGTCTTAGTTAAGGTTTTTATTACTGCAATGAAATGCCATAGCCAGAGAGCCAGTTGGGGAGGAGAGGTGTCACGTCTGTGCCCTCCTCCTCGGGATAAATGATGTGATGAACATGGGCTCTGGACTCTGGCATGTAGTGTTTCAGTGGAGGTTCTGCTTCTAAGACCCCTCCTCACACTCCTGCCTGCTGGAAGAATTTCTCCAGAACACAGTCTGCTCAAGTCTTGCCTCTGCTCTGCAAATTTCCAGTGAGCTGATGAATGAGCGTGCGAGCATCGGTGGAGGCTTTCCACGAATGAGTGTGCAAGCACGGCGGAAGCTCGCTGCCCTTCCCCGCCGGCTGGGGTGTGATCAGCGTGCACTGCCTCAGTTCACTCTGGCCAGTGGGGAACACTACAAGTGATTGGAGGGGAAAGAGAGGAATGCCTGTTCTCTGTCTCTGTCTGTGTCTATCTTCTGTCTCTTTCTGTGTCTCTGAGTCTTTCTATGTGTCTGTCTCTGTGTCTCTGTCTCTCTCTGTGTGTCTCTGCCCCCCTTCTCTCTCTCTCTGGCTGTATTCACCAAAAGCTGTACCTCCCCCTCATTGCTCTTTACACAGAAAGATGAAGATGAAAATCCTGAGATTTATAGAGTTTGTCTCACACTAGCCCAAACTGCTGCCCAGGTCTCATGGCTTCTCTGTACCCTGTCCTCTCAAAGACATGTTTTAAAAGTGTTCCTCGGGGGCTAAGGGTGTTATTCAGTGGCAAAGCACTCGCCTTGCCTCCCATGCCCAAGACTGTGAGTTTGATCTCTAGTGCTGCAAAAACAAATGCTAATGCTTCAAAAATAAATTAATATATAAACACATAGAATAAAATACCCCTTAAGGGGCTCAAAAGAAGCCTCAGTAAATAAAGTGCCTGCCACTCAAGCATACGGACATCTGTTGGGTTCATTAGTCAAGCACATTGGCTCATACTCACACGAATAAGTACACACACAGACACATTCACACCATGCACATACTACACACACAGCACACACACAGATTAACGCATATACACATGACACACACACATACAACACACACACCACACACACATAGACACACTACACACAGAGATAAACACACACACACATGCGCGCACGCACACACACACACACACACACACACACACACACAGGATTCGACCAGCACAATTCTATTGGGGAAGTAATAGGAACTGTGTCTGGAGTTTGAGATGCAGCTTGGACAGGAACCACGAGATATGAAGCTACAGAGTAAGGTGTGTCTGACAGGCAGATGCTTACCAGTGTGAAGTGTGTCCCAGTGAATTAGGGAAAAAGAAGTTCTCTTATAGTGGTAAAAATGACCAGGGACCAAGATTGGCTAGGAAAGGGCTGGCCAAATTATCCAGGCCATTGGCTTTCCAGCCAGTGAGTCTTAGCAGAGAGTAGTATGGACTTGACAAGGAAGGGTAAGTGTCAGAGTTCCCGGAATTTATCACCGGTACCTAGCACATGGCTTTAGATATATTAGTGTTTAATAAACCTGGTTGAATTGAATTGTTGATCTCCGTGACAACTTGACTGACATTTTATGACATCTGCCCCATTCATAATTTTAAAGGTTTGTTGCTCAAGACCTGAAGGTGGTATTAACCTGAAAGAATGTATCCACTTTTAACAGAATCTGAGTGGTTTGAGATCTCCTCAAATAACCTTTGTGGGAACATTGGAATGAACCTTTATTTGATGCCTGGGAAGTAATCTCCCACTGGAACTCATTTCATTTGGAGCTGTGTTTAACATGGAGCTGTTAATGTGGCATTTCCAATAAGTGGCCTTAGATGTGCAATCTGTGTTTAATTACTCTTGTTTGAGCTAGACCAGCAGAACAGGGCTATTCAGTAGAAGTCAGAGATTTGAGAACTTGTCAGGGAAATAGTTTATGATTTGATTTATGCCTGGGGATCCAAGAAGAGCGAGCAAAACTCAAGGCTTTATGAGATGGTGAACACAGTCACTCCCACCATAGTCCAAGCTTTTGCCAAGTCCGATTATATAATGAGTAAACAATATCTTTGGGTGTTGTTTTTCATCCAGCATATTCCCAAGCTGCAGTTTTACTTGGGAAAATATGATTTCCTAAGCAATCATTAAGCCTGATAGCTTAAAGCAAATGACACAAAGTGCACACTGTTCCTTAAGATGTGTTTTCATAGGTTTTCCTTGGTGTTTTTCTTTGCTCTTTAAAACAACCAAAAAAATACTTAGGTTGAATGTTTTATTGTGTGTGCACACACATGCACACATATTGTATGATACTAGAAAATAGTCACCAGCAAATAATTAGCAGATTGAAAAGTGTTTATAATTCACTAGCAGTTAGGAAATAGAGAAATAAAAATAAGGGCTCATGTGTGTCACAAGCTCTCCCATTGGAGATGATGAGGGGGCACATGGTTCCCACAGAATTGTCACCTCGTTCTCTGGAAAAGAACTGACCTTGCTCTAACAAAGGTCTATCCTCTGCTAACAAAGGTCATAGAAATAGCTTATGTATTTGTTTTTCTCTACAATTAAGGATTAATGCCACACCCCTGAATCCTTGACCTCTCTCCCTTCCTGCTCACTGAGAGCAGCTTGAGGACCTAGATCAATATCTGTCCTCTCAGGGCACCTAGTGCAGAACCTTGACCCTGAGTGTGTGTCTGGATAAGGGAACCGGCAGATGTTGGGGAGCCCACAAATGCCAGCCAGGAACATGCGTTCCTCACAAGATCCCCAAGATAAAATGGCAGGCTTTGGAAAACCAGAAGTGTAGTTCCATTTGCAATAAGGTGGGGTGGGGGTGGTGGATATCGCAAAAGGCGTCATGGAGATATCAAAACAATGTTGTGGTCCAGTGGCTTACAGCTGCAGATGGAGTGGATCCAGCACTGCGGACGCTATCTGACTGCGACGCTGTCAGTGACGGTAGTTCAGTGCCTGAATTTGACTGGATTCCTGATCACAAAGGAAATGGACCATCAGTGAGAAGTCACACAGAGGAAAACAGGATTAGCCTGGAGGGGTTGACAAAGGGGTTCTGCTGTAGCCCCGTCATTACTTGGACACATATGGCTCTGAAAATGCTGCTCTCCTGAAGATGTTTCTGGGAATATTCACCAGAGAGGCCGTGAGGGTTAGAGAGGATGTAAGCCAAGCCAAGGACAGGCCCATGGCCACTGTCTGCATGAACAGCAACTGCCTTAGGAAGGACATGATTCTTGAGGTCTTTGTCTAGGTCTTACCACAGAGGTACGAATGTGATGTTGGATGAATCAAACTTTGATTGGGTTCATTCAACAACTTGCCTTACAAAGCAGTGTTCATACGGAGTCTAAATAGTCACATAAGCCAATTTAAGGAGATGTTGGGAAGGGGAATTGAGAGAATCGGTACCCGCTAATAAACAAAAGTTGCCTGGTCTGGATCATCATGAAGCCAGCTCTGTCTTTGTGGCCACTGGGTTTTAGGGACTGGGCTGCTCATAGTGAGGCTACCACATACCTCTTCTCTCAGGGGGCTGGTGGTCACCACGCAGCCCGGTAAGGCCCTACCCAGGTCCATGAATGACTGTCCCTCCATCCTCCACAGCCCTCTTCTGCAGCTTGATTCTTGACAATGGCGATTGATACTATTCATATTTTTGTGGTAATATTAAGCTATATTCACAGGTCTCTCTGATCAGTGGGCTACCCACTTGGCAACATGATCTGCTTCGTGTTGTAGACAAGCAGATATGGTTATTAACGGAATTCAGTCGTGTTCGGAAGCCACATCTAGCATGCTTATCAGTGACTTGGGGGACACATGGAAGCTGCAAGGTCAAGGAGCATGGCTTAGAGATGGATGCTGGGATCAGGGTCCAAATAGACCTCAGCAGGCTGATCTCCCAAGCCAAAAGCACCAAGAGAAGATTTGGTGGTGGTTAATGTTAAATCTTGCACAAACATTGCCTGGAGAGCTGGCTCTGCCATCATTATTTTGATGATGTTATTTTTAAGAACAACAGTTGCTGACATTTGTGACGCACTCACCAGCTACACGGAGACACTGTATGGTTTCCTTTCTCCCTGTGTGCTTTAAGTATTGTGTGAATGATGGTGACTAGCTATTTAACCTGAGTGTTATGAAGGTTAAAAGCTTATCATAACAGCTTTAATCATTATGTAAATCCTGCCTCCAAAGGGGGTTCTGATAAATGGTGTGTCTGAAATAAGAAGAAAGGGAGGGAGAAGAGAGGGAGGGAAGGAAGGAAAGACAGAAGGAGTAATGGAGGATGGAGGGGAAAAGGGAGGGAAACTTTATCAAAAGAAATTTGGCATGGGTTAAGGAAATAGCTTAGTTCAGTTCCAAGAACCCACATAGAAAAGTCAGGGAGGCCAGGAGGTGGTGGCGCACGCCTTTAATCCCAGCACTCAGGAGACAGAGGCAGATGGATCTCTGTGAGTTTGAAGCCAGCCTGGTCTACAAGAGCTAGTTCCAGGATAGGCTCCAAAGCTACAGAGAAACCCTGTCTCGAAAAACCAACAAAAGGAGAAAAAAAGAAAAAGAAAAGTCAGGTATGATAGCCTGTGTTTGTAATCCCAGCACTGGGGAGGCTGAGACAGACAGTTCTTTACTGCACACACCCATGTGTGTGCACATACACACACACATACATGCAAGCACACATGCACATACACATGGGAATATGGATCATGGGGCAATACATGGCTTAGGCTGTTTTTAGATATAATCCCAGTCTAGACACTACATTTTGAGATTTAAAATTTGCATCCTTAATTGTATGCAGAGATTGAACACAGTCACGAAAGAGCAGAAGGCGTTTGGGTTATTAGCCTGGTAATGGAGGCTTTGGGAAAATCTAGAAGGGTTCTTCCAGAGGAAAGGAGTGGGACTCATTGTCGGATTCTTTAGAGGGATGGAAATTCTGGGAAAGGGTGACCAAAAGAGAGAAGTGGCTAAAATCAAGGACATTGTTGCTACTTTGTAGCTAGGAAGAAAGCGCAACGGGGCCAGTGGTTGGCAGAAAATGCCTCTGGGGTCTATGGAACCCAACCATCCTAACAGAGAAGGGAAACGCCACCAGGACGCCTTGAGATGCCATTTGCTTTCTGTTTTCTTAAGAGGAAAAAAAAATCTGACAGATCCAATCAGAGAAACCAGATGTTTTCATTTTATAATGTGCCCGTTTTAATTATTTTAGAATCAAGATGTTTTCTGTAAGTGAAGGTGGAGGAGCTATGGAAAGAAACCCGAGTCTAACTATAAATGGAACAGATGGGATGGCAGGAGTAGAAACAAATTAAAGCAATATTGCAGGGGGCTCTCAACTTTCGCTTAAAAAATATATGATGATACTTTTCAACTTTTCACATTCGACCAATTCATAGATCGAGTGACAGAATGAAAAGCCAATTTCAGCTGTGTATAGTTTAAGCATTTGCCTAAACGATCTGGACTTACCCGTCGAGAAGTCCAGATGAATGCATTAAACTGCTAATTGTATTTTTCTATGAATTGGAATTTTATATTTTATACTACAGTATAGACAGGGTCCAGTTGTGTCTGATGACTTTCAGGGCAGAAAATCGACCTGTACAGTGTTCTTAATTAGAACAGTCAATAGTATGGGTTTAAATAACTCCCGTTCCTGATGACAGATTTGGTCAATGGCCAAATATTTATTCTTTCTGTCTACTGAGGCTGCAGTACTGCTCTATGGGGCTGTTCACTGTGGTATTAATAGAAGCTGTCAGACCCGGTGACCGGGGGCACTTGAGTAAAACTTATTGGAAAGCCTTTTTAGTGCCCTGTCATTATTTTTTTGTATTTTAGTTTTGAAGGTCTTCCCTACCAATCCCCCTCTTAATCTAACTTTTTAGGGGAGGGAATGATGATGTAACTTGCCTGGAGGCTTAGGGCAGCCTGAGCAGTGTCTAATTCAGGCACATGGTGTCATTCATTACTATGTCATGGTTTCTCTCTGTACCTTTACATTCTCTGCCTTACGGCCTACCTATTAAATCCTGTCTGTCTTGGCCATTTATTTCCACAATCCAAGAGGATAGGGTTTTGTTCGTTTGCTTACCTGCTTGATTTTAAGTAAGACATTTTGTGTTTTATCTTTTAGAACGTGGTAGAGGTGGCTGGAGAGATGGGTCAGTGGCTCAGACTTGCTGTTTTGCAGAGGGCTGGGGTTCAGTTGTCAGTGCCCCTTCTGGAGGACCACAGCCACCTGTGACACCCCCTCCAGGCGATCTAATGCCTCTCTTCTGCCCTCCAAAGTAGCCTGCGCTCACGTGCTACCCCATCCCAGACACAGGAACACATATAACTAAGCATAAAAATAAGCCCTTTAAACATGCTTCGAAATAGGGAGACGCAACACAGAATGTTGCTTAAGTCATTCAAAATCCTCCCAGTCTCTCACTGTAACATTCCCTTTCTCTAGGCATCTCTTGGTCTATCCACGGGCAGACTTGCCCATGTTAAATAAGACATTATCATCTAATGATTGTATTTCAACCTAAAATACTTTAAAAAAAATTTCAAAACCACTGAAAACATCACCTAGGAAAGCCCACCTGGCTCGATGTTGATTCCTAAGGCTTAGGCATATTTGCTGCAGACAAAGGGTAAAGGAAAGCAAAGCAATGTCATTCCTCTTGTGACTTTTCTCAGGGACAGAGGCGGCTTGATGTGCGTTCTTGCAGCCCGTGCTCCTGTACTTTTGCTGCTGTTTTTCTCTTGTGTCCACTAAGCGGTCTCTGTACGAAGACAGAGAGAAAATGTTTTGTGTTTTCATTTTAAAGAAATCAAACCACACCAGCCTTTTCTACTTTTTTACCTCTGTTAATAGCTATAAGACAGTCTTTCCTCTGCTAACCATAAGACCATCAATGTTTGTATGGCATATAATTTTCTTGGTATTTTATGGTTTCAGCGCTTTAATATAAATGTCTAAGATATCTGGAATTTATTTTGACATATTTTAAGAATTTATAGATTTTTCTAAAAAGTTTTTTTATTAGATTTATTCATTTTGTTTTATGTGTGGGTGTTTCACCTGTATGTGTGTTTATGATCATATGTGTGCTTGGTGCCTGCTGAGGTCAGAAGGGGTGTGGGATCTCCGGGGACTGGAGTTATGAACAGTCATGAATTACTATGTGTGTGCTGGACATCAAACTTGGGTTCTTTGTGAGAGCAACATGTGCTCTTAACTGCTGCGAAGTTTCTCCCAACCAAGAATTTATCTATTTATAAAGATAATCTTGAATACTAGTACTTAGGAGACTGAGACAATGAGGTGGAGAGCAGCCTGGGGTGCACACAAACGCAGCGTCTGTTCGAGCTACGTCCTGAGATGCTAGCTTCAGAAGTGAAAGAGTTTAAAGCTACTTTTAGTAGATATAATAAAAAGTGCTTTCTAGTAGACTTAGGTGATAACTGACTTCTATAATTGGCTGCATCCCCCCCCCATCCAGACCTCAAGGAACACTCACTCTGAGGAAGACAGAGATGGCAACTGGGATGCTTGGGGCGACTGGAGCGACTGTTCCCGGACCTGTGGCGGAGGAGCTTCCTATTCTCTGCGGAGGTGTCTGACGGGAAGGTTAGTGGGGGCTGTGTCCCTGCCTCTGGGTGAGTGAGAAGGGGAGGGCTTATGGCTCTGAAGTGTCCTATTCGGTGACTTACTATCTACCATAAACATCAGCTGATCTCAAGTTGACATATTTAAATGGGAACGAGCCTGCTCGCTGGTATGTCACCGTGTCCTATTTACATAATGGTCACAGGGTTCAGGAAAGCCAGACTCTTTGGTCCTCAGAAAGTGAAGGCCTGTTAAGTTCAGTTGCCAGCTTGATATTATCAGGATTCGGGGACAAATGTTATGTCGTCTTGGTGGCAGTCCTTGAGAGGCTGCCACTGAAATCTCTTTCTTCTGTGAACGCACCGTGGATTAAGAAGGTGATGTTGGAACTCGGGAGCCAACACAAGGGGTAAAGTGCATGCTTTCAGGTCCCTGGAACCCATAGAAAAGTCAGGAGTGGCGGTGCACACTTGTGACCCTGTGTAGGATGGGCGCACCGGCTCCCGTGGTGTAATGGTTAATGTTCTGGACTATGAATTCAGCGGTCCGAGTTTGTGGAGTTTGTGGTGAACCTATTTCTTGAGGAAGAGACCTGGTCAGTTGTTCCCATCAACTCAGACCATGAAACCCAATATAGACGGGCTGCGCATGCATGCTTCAGCATTGCCAGGGGCATGTTTCACTTCCCTTCCCTTCATAGGGTGAGCAGAGACATGTGGATCACAGGGGCTTGCTGGTCAGCCTGTCTAGCCAAAGTGGTGAACCTATGTTCAGTGAGAGATCCTGCCTCAAAAATTAAGAGAGAGCTACAGGGACACGGACACACACACACACACACACACACACACACACACACACACACACACGGGTGAGCTCACCCATGTATTCAAATGCATACAACACACACACATACGTTTTTCAAAAAGTCTTATAAAGAAGATAATACACGCTCTGCTTTCACCTCTTCGATCCATTTATACTAAAATGTCAGACCGCTTTAATTTTAATAGCCCACTAGTCTCTGGGAATCCTGCACTCGCTGTTTTGGGGGTTGTGACTCATGGAAGAGTTTAAACCATGATTCTTGGGTAAGGCACAACCTCAGGTTGATGGACTCTCATCTTCTGGTCCCAGATGAAATCTTCTAGGTTACAGTAGCCATATTCATATGTAGGATGCTGTCGGGTGATGGAGTGAACTGGCTCTTACTGTTTATCTCCAGCTACAGAGAAGAGACACAAGGGGAGCATATTTTCTTCTGCTCAGTTTGCGCTTCACGTAGATCTTGTGCAGGTGTATTAGACAGTGATGAAGTATGCCCTCCAGTTTCCTCGAGACAGTGCAGGCTTTGGTGTGTGAAGAGAGCGGAGTCTTTGAGAAGGAGGACACATTGGTCCACCCAGGAAGGCATGGCAAGGCTGCTGGAGCAAGGTTGTAGTTTCATCTAAAGAAATTTTGACAGAACAGCAGCTTAGGTAAATGGATACAGACTTGAAACCAGGCTTAGTTGCGGGTTATGCTTGATCCCCCCCCCCTTTTCTTTCATTTGTTGGGAAATTAAGGCTCCACCACTCTAAGTACATTGTGATATGCAGAAGAATCATGCTGTATCTTATGATGTCAGGATAGATCTATATAAATATAGATTTAAAGATTCTGCTGATATCTTTGTCAGAGGACCACATACCCGTGGACAAGGGGAGGGCAGTGACCTCTATGGTGAAGGATAAGTTCCTCTCCACTGCTGGTCAGTCACTAAGGGGAGAAGGGTCAACCCGAAAACTGGAGGGGCAGCTTGGATGTCTCTATGCAACCTCCAAATATGAGGGACATGAATAATTTTAAATTAATGATAGCCGTAATGATAAAGAAGTGTTATTTGTTCTGTTGTCTTCCTTAAAACAATATATCCTGTACTCATGTTTGTTAAATAAGAATTTAGAAGAGTATATTAATGGATGATAATTTTCATTCCCTCACCATAGAACCAAAATATTTACACATTTATATATTCTTGATTCCTCAGAAATTATTCTGGTCTTGCTTGTAAACCGATCTTGCCATGTGATGCATCTCAAGAAGCCTGGGAGCTTGTAGCTTCTTCATCCTAAGTGGGCTGTGTGTAGATAAACAAAGCATTGCTCGACTTCTGTCTTTCCTGCTGAAGGTGTGGGCAGGAGAGGAAAGGGACCATAACTGCTGTGAGGAGGGGACAGTGTTCTGTGGCTTGGCAGGTGGTTAAAGCTGGCTCCTAGGAGGGCTTTGGGATTTGTCTGAGCCCCTGCCCATCTCTGACCCCAGTCCATTGAGCTCTCTTGTCTCCCATTTCCTTGATGTGTGTTATCCAGTACACCTTGTCTTGTAATACGGCTTTCCCTCAACCCTTGGGCCCATAGGCACCTGCCTAGCTTATTTACCTGTATTACCCTCAGCGCTGCCCTGGTTGGCTCATAAGAACACCTCGTGCTGCCTGTTTCTTCACGTGTCCCACGGGAAATCCTGATATGAACACAAGTGAACAAACTCCCAAAGTTCACCCTGACAGGCTGCTGCAGCTGGCCTCTCCACCCTTCAGTTTCTTGGGTTTGACTTACACCTTAACCAACAGCCAGGGACACGTGATGAACTCTTCAGCGAGTGTCCCAGAGTTCTTTCCTTTGGCTCTAACTTGCTTTCATCCCTATCAACCCCCATCCTCTCTGCCACTTCCTTTCCCAGACCCAAAGATTTGGGGTTTGTTCTGTGACCCTTTTAGTTTAGGCAGGGCCTTCTGTGTGAGCGCTGGATGAGAGGGAACTTACACAGAAGCCTGGCCGGGTCACTAGTGAGCATCAAGCTGAAGGGGATGGTTGAGGGAATGACTCCCTCATGCCGAAATCTCCCAGTAACAAATACTTCAGCCATCAGGGTAGGGCTGCTTAGATCTCTCTCCCCTGCACCCACTCTTGTGCTGGCCCAGTGTCAGCATCCATCCCTCTCATTTTTATGAAGTTCTTCCTCCTCCAAGAGATTCCCAGGCATCTAAAACTGTCTTTATTTTGTTTTTGAACTGTAATGGTAAATTTTCCCCAGGTATGTGATGGTATAGATATGATTTCTCATGAGAAATTAGAAGGTACTACCACACCATTTCATGAGGTCAGACAGCAGATTCAGAAATCTGAAGTCCAGATTCCATTCTTTCTTCCTCTCTAAACACATAGCAACGCCACTGTGATGTTCACTAGAAAATGCATTCCCTTCAAGCCTTTTCTTTCATTAGCCAATTTTTTTTGTTCATTTCTTTGTTCACTTGTTATGGCCCCAAACCCTTTGCTTCCTGGGAAATTCTCTCTCTCCTCTCTCTCTCTCTCTCTCTCTCTCTCTCTCTCTCTCTCTCTCCCGCTCTCTCTCTCTGTTCCTTGAATTGAAAGAAAAGGCGTTCTGTCCCAGGTTCTGTTTTATCTCCAGGGCAAGGTTAGACATCTGCAGGGGGCTCCCTTCTTGCATGGTCTCAGTCCCTTCCAAAGTGCTGTCTTCCGGTGTGTTTGCTTGTGTTATTACCACATTTCATGTTAGAGACCTCTCTAAGGGTTATGGAGATCTAGGATGTTTTATTTTGGATTCCTCTGTCTTTTCAGAGAAGGCTCCTCTGACTCCATTATCTAGGAAACAGATGGGGCAGAGAGCTGGAGTCCTGAGGACTCTGTGTTCAGTAGAATGTGGGTGTTGTTTAGTTATCTCTCATTCCAGACGCTTTAGTTTGAACTCTGGAGATAAGAACATGATCTTTATTGTGGTTTTTAATTAAAGATTTATTTTATTATTTATTTGTGGTGTGTGTGTATTTGTGTGTGTGTGTGTGCATACATGTGCCCCCAGAAGACAGAAGACAGGGTTAGATACCCTAGAGTATGGATGGTAGTGAGTTGGGTGCTGGGATTTGAACTCTGGTCCTCTGAAAGAACAGCAGGTGCTCTTAACCACTGAACCACCTCTGCAGCCCCCGCAATCTGTTTTATTCACTGTTTGAAAATTTCATGCATGAATATAGTGTGTTTTAATCACTTCCTCTCTCCAACCCATCTCATCAATTCTGGAGGGTAACCAAGAGCAATGACCACAGTCTCTATTGTTTGGGAGTTTCTGGGATCCCAGTAAGCAACAACACAAAGGGAAGGGAGCTACATCTGGCATTAGGCTTTTTGTGTGATAGCCTATAACGTCTGGGAGAGGCATTGCCCCCATATAGGGTAACTCCATTAAAACTTATATGCATTTATGAACATAAACACATACACACATTTATATTTCAGGAAACTTCTGCAATAGGAGATTCCTGTCTGGCTTTTTCAGAGGACTTCAGGGTTTGTTATCATCCTCAAAGCTTTCTGCTGCCACAAGGGAAGGAAGCTAGGGCTAACTACTCCGTGCTGTGATGTCCCTGCTCTTCGTTTTTAATGTTTATTTTTGCATATATGATATATGTATGTATATGTATATAATGAGGAGCTTTAATCATGACATTTTGGACAGGCATATGAGTGTCATCAATGTTGCTTATAGGAGCATGATACCTCATCAGGGGCTGTACCACTGACGAAGATGTCTTTCTCTCTCTAGTACCTATTGACTGGCTATAGATCCTCCAGGTGGATGATGCCTTATGGATGCCCCGCCCCCCAGAATATTGATGGACTCAATCTTGTGCAGGTCTTACACAAATAATCACAGCGGCCGTGATTCATTGTAGAGTAATGTCCATGCTGTGTCTGGAAGATAGCGTTCCACAGCACCCCACCCCTTCCTCTGGCTCGTGTGTTTTCTCTGCCCCTCTTCTGCAATGTCTTCTGCACACTGGAGGGTCTGATGCAAATGTCCTCTTTATGGCTGAGCTTTCAAATGTCACTTATTCTTATCACGTGAGCAGTTGTGAGTCTCTGCACTCATTACTGCTCACTGAAAACAGAAGCCTCCCTGACCACAGACAGCCTTTTTTGGGTTCTGTAGAAAAAAATGAGTCATTTCTGGCAATCCCAGGCTATTGCATCAGAGTTTAACTTCCACTGCTCTCCAAAGCCAAAGATATTCTTAGTATAAAATAGACAATTGAGATAGCCCCCCTATTACAGAATTTGAATTTGAATTTGAATTTTGAATTCTTTCCTAGCCAGGCAAGTTCTATAAGACATTGAGAGAAGAATTTACAACACTTTTGTAGAAAGTTTTCCAAAAAAAATAAGAAAAGATAATATATTAAAATTCTTTTGTGACTATAACACTAGTACCAAAACCAGAAAAAGTGTATACAGAAAGAAAACTGTAGACCAATATAGGCCATAAATATAAAATATAAAAGTTATAAATTAAATACGATCAATATTGTTCACAAATCTTCAAGAGAATTTTGCATCAAGATGAATTTAGTCCAGGGTTGTAAGGCTGGGCTGGGCAGTGTTGGCACACACCTTTAATCCCAACACTGGGGAGGCAGAGGCAGACAGATCTCTGTGAGTTTGAGGCCAGCCTGGTCTACAGAGTGAGTAAGACTGGCCCAATCTTCCAGAGTCAGTTATTGTAATTTTAAAAGGGTAAAGAAACCATACATAGGGTCATCTCAGTCGATGCAAAGAAAGTATTTGACAAAAGTCAACACCAATCTATTATAGAGAACTCTTGGAGAAAAAAGGACTAAAAGGGACTTCCTCAATTTGATAAAGAACACCAAAGACCTGCAGCTAGCAGAGACTTAGCAGCAAGCCCTGTGGTTTCCTTCTAACATCAGGAATGAGGCCCTTGGGGGAGGGAGGCTGCTCTTCCTGGTCTCTCAGCAGAAGGCTGCACTTTTACGCAGCCAATAAAGCAAAGAAAGAAAGAAGGACCTTTGCTTGCAGAGGACATTGCTGTCTACACAGAAAATCTCAAGGAGTTGATGAAGCAATTTATGCAACTCAAAAGTGACTTTAGCAAGGTCTGGGATGCAGAATAAACCTATAAAAATCCACGGTGTTTCTCTTACCAAATGGACAGTCACTAAAATTTAAAATGAGACATCATTTAAAGTCATCCTAAACCTAAGCATAAATCTGTCTGAACATATATACAGGACTGCGAAGTACTAATGACAGGCATGAAAGATGGGGGTGGGGCAAAGGGATGGCCCAGTGGCTACGAGCACCAGCCGCCTTTGCAGAGCCACAAGCTCAGTTCCTGACACCCGCATCAGATGGCTCACAAGTGCCTATAACTCAGACTCCAGGCTATCCAGACTTCTCTGGCTCCCGCTGACTTTCCCCCTCCCATATGCATGTGTAAATAAAGTAAAACGGATCTTGAAAACAAATGAAAGCTATAAATACATGGAGAGATAGTTTGTTCACAAGTTGCCAGACTCAATATGGTAAATATATCATCTTTCCCAAGTTGATGTATAGGTTTAACAGTATTTTTGGTGTGGATGGAGATGAGATTATTCTAAAATGTAGAGGAAAAGCACAGGCCCTGGAGCAGGTGAGATAAGTGGGAATAAGAACAGAGTAAGATCAGTCAGCTTATGTCATACGAAGACATAATCAAGAGAGTGGCTTTGGCAGAGCGACAAATGAGACGGGGGCGACTTGCAACAGCAGCCTGTGAGCTTTAAAAACCAACTGTTAGGGCAGAAAAATCTAATCAGAAAATGAGTGCAGGATACAGAGATAGTCAATAAATACATGGGAAGGAGCTCAGCACGGCTGGCTGTTGTAAACTAAATCATAGTGAGACACCATCACATACCGACTAGAACGTTCACAGAAGGAAACTGTTGACAGGCGGACATCTGCCCGGGATGCAGGGAACTAGATCGCTTGCCAACTGGTGGTGGGAGTGTAACTTGGTCTAGTCACTCTGAAAAACAGTATTTATTTATTTATTTATTTTTGGTTTTTGAAGACATGATTTCTCTGCGTAGCTCTGGCTGTCCTAGAACTTGCTCTGTAGACCAGGCTGGTCTCAAACTCACAGAGGTTCCCCTGCCTCTGCCTCCCACGTGCTGGGATTAGAGGTAAATGAAGGATTAAAAGAAACCAATCATTGATGTACTGAGCAACTTGGGCGGATCTCTGGGAATCCAGAGGACCCTTTGAAAAACAAGTCCAAAGTTCTGCTCCATCCTGCTCATGAGATATTTTTTTAAATGATTAAACGTGTAGAAGTGGGGAACGGATTAGTAATTGCCAAGTGGTAGGCGAAGAGGGGAGAGAGGAGGCGCAGCTACTAAAGGCAGCTTGCGGGAGCCCCTGTGATGATGGTAATGTCCTGTACTTTAACTACATGAGTGGCGACACCCTGGGTGTGCCCCTGTGCTAGACTTCCTTAAGATGTCACCTTTAAGAGAAACTAAGTGGACAGTAGACAAAACCTCTGAAATATTTCTGACAAAAGTGTGTTATTCATAGAAATTTTATTCTCAGTTTCATTTGACCACTCTCCAGGAATTCCAAGTAAATTAGACATGCATGCTTTTCAAACTAAAACTATAGGAAATTAAGGGAGAATCCAGAGGGAAAACTAAAGGCCAGGACAGTGAGTGTATAGCCAGTTCTCTGCCTGTCCTGGTGATGGAAGTGAGAACCCAGCTTTCAGAGGGTTCATTCCACCTTAAATATAGGAGCCCAGGCCTGGAGAGTATGTATGACACAGCTTAGGAACCGCAACCCTAGCTTAAAGGAAGGACCTGTGTGGTTCACATACTTCCCAGACAGGTTTTGTATACCAGCCTAAAGAATTTAAACATGTGGATCTTAATTATGAATGGGAAAAGTTTCCACTGTAGAACACGGGTGCCGCTGTTCTCTCAAGAGTTCCGGGGGCACATCTATTGGCCCCCTTACACTGTGTATAGTAAGAAGGCTGAATGCATATAGCCCGCAGGCTGTGGAGATTTGCAATGGAAAGTTAGCATAAAGGTGGCCTTGTTATTCATCGGGACTAAGCTATGGAATCCACCTGTTAACAGAGGAGTGGAGAAAGTGAGATACATACATATATATATGTATATACATATATATTATGGAATTTTATTCAGCCATAAAGAACAAAATTATGTCATTTTCAGGAATGTGAATGCAACTGGAGTTTATCATATTAATCAAATTAAGTCAGACTCGAAAGACAAATATCATGTGTTTTCTCTCATGTGTGTATTGTAGATTTTACACTGATATATAAATCATGTATGCATGCATGGCATGAAAAGATCTGTCTCGGGAAATGAAGGAGACAGACAGGAGGGTGATGGGCAACAAAGGGAGAGTATGAAGCACAGGGGTTGGACATGTTCAAAGTACATTGCGTAGTTGTAGAAAAATGTCCTTTTGGAACCCAGTACCATGTGCACTGAGTACCTGCCAGATGTAAAAAGTGACCCTGATGAGCCTGGCAGTGGGGAGGGAGAGAGATTCCCACCAAGAGAGCTCTTGTAGCACAAGTTTGCAGTCCTGAAGTGCAGAACCGCAGAAGAAACATTAGCCACAGCCAGGTGTCAACAGCAGTTCCAAGATTGAAGGAGGAAAGTCGTGCAGTGATTCATCTGATGAACAATTGAACCCCCACACACAAACACACACACAATCCTAGAAACTTGGAAGCAGAGATTCACACCTGATGGGCCCAGAGGTGTCTCATCATGAGTGGAAGCCACATGGTCTTTAGCAACGATTGTAAAGAGAAGACTTCCTGTTGTCCCTGTCTATATTCAGTGTTGTGCTTAGGGTCCTAGTTGGGGTAGCCAAAGTAGGAAGACAAGAACACACACCATTTAAGGACTAAAAAGGAAGAAGTAACTCTCAGGACTTACAGCTTAAGCAGATAGTAAATCTGAGAGCACCTATATACAAATAAGGGGGCCAGTTGCAGAATCCGCTGGAGAATTCTAGGCAAGACTAATGCAGAAATGGCTGGGCTCTGACTCCATGGGAGGAGCTAGAAAGCAGCATTCTGAAAGGCAACATGTGACCTATTAAGAAATTATAAGATATTTTGCAATGACTTCTATGAAGGATGTGTAAGATCTTTCTAACATATGATCATAAATAGAAAATCTCAGCATCAGAAAAATGCCAATGTGTCCTTAATTTGCAAATAGGCCATGAACAGGCACAAAGCTTACTTTTAATTTGTGTGTCTGGGCCAGTATAACTGTGTGCCACCTGTGCATGGTGCCCATGAAGGCCGGAAGATAATGTAAGATTCACTGGAGCTGGAGTTACAGTTGTGTGCTATCTGATGGGGAGGCTGGGAATGAAACTCAGGTCCTCCAGCAAACAGCAGTGTAGTTCATTTCTCTGTTGCTGTGGTCAGACCCTAGGGTTTATCTCATCTTACATTTCCAGGTCATTGTACACCACTGAGGAGAATCAGGGCAGGACCTCAAACGTGAGTAGAGGCAGACAGCCCGTAGGAATACGGTTCACTGGCTTGTTTCCAGGCTGACATTCAGCTTCCTTTCTTACACCTCCTAGGACCACCTGCCATTGGGTAGCCCTGCTTGATGTAGGTTGTCCCTCTATATATGTGTTGCTTTTATTTGTTAATGAATAAAGCTGCTTTAGCCTATGGCAAGGCAGAATATGGCCAGGCTGGAAGAGATATATAGAGAGAGTAGGCAGAGTCAGACAGACACCATGTATCAGCCAAAGGAGACAGATGCTGGACCCTTAGCAGTTAGCCACAGCCTCATGCAGAGACACAGATGAATAGAAATGGGTTAATTTAAGATGTAAGAGCTAGCCATAAATAAGCCTAAGCTATTGGCCAAACAGTATTGTAGTTAATATAGTTTCTGTGTGTTTATTCGTGTCCGGGTGGCCAGGAAATGAATGAACAGTCTCTGCCTACACCTGCCCATGGTGGGCTAGACCCTCTTATATCTATCAACAATTAAGAATATGCCACGCAGGCAGGCCCAAAGGTCAATCTGGTGGAACCAATTCCTTGGATTATTTCCTCCCAAGATTCTCTAGTTTGTGTCAAGGTGACGAAAGCAAGCCAGCAAAACCAGCAAGCTCTCTTAACCTCTGAGCCTTTTCTCCTGCTACCAGAATCTGAACTTTACTTTTTAATAGGAGTGGACTGGAAATAAGCAGATCACAGTGGCACAATGAACAGAGATATGCACACTTTGGGGGCTTGGTATGTGCCAAATGTACTGTTGTTACCTAGAGGAGACAGGACTCAGCTACGTTGTTAATATCCAGTGGAAATATATTAGAGCTGTTGGTCCATATAAAGAATAAATTCCCAGTGGATTAATGTCTATAAAATACAAAGCTTGACAAAATAAAAGTGAATACTGTCAGGATCTCTGGGCAGTGAACTATTTTCTAGCAAATATATAAAGTCTATGAAGGGAAATATTGATAAACTCAAGACCAGCAGTGACTCTTGGGGAAAATAATCTTGACAATGGACAATGAGTATAAATATGGGTGAATTAGCATCTGAGACGTTGAGATAACACCTGCTCACCAGGAAACAAAGCCCAAAGTAAATAGGTGGAGACAGAAATATGAACCAGAAACTGAGAGGCACAAGCTGCATTCTCGAAAACAAATGAGAATATTCAGTCACCACTGCCACCACCAACAAAAAGCGTGAGATGAGCTTCCCTGTTCTCTAGATTGGGAATATTTACAAAGTTTTAAAATGCCAAATTATTGATCTCAGTGTGTGAAATTGAAAGGAACCACGCACATCCTGAACAGTATTGAGGAAATGGCGAGAAATTAGAGAGCAATCTGCAGTGCCTGTCAGAAGATGTCTGTTCCACAGAACATGCTGATGTGCGTGCCATAGTCTATGCTGACATGTGTCCCACAGACACACTGATGTGTGTCCCACAGAAATGCTGATGCGTGTCTCACAGTTCGTGCTGATGTGTGTCCCACAGTCCATGCTGATGTGTGTCCTACAGTCTGTGCTATGCAGAATTACCTGAAATCATCAATGTTAAGGAAAAACAATTGATTCATATCAAAATAATCCATAAATAAATTGTGGTAAAACATTTTAAAATTGGAAGGACAGTACTCAATGGACAAGTATTAGAGTGTGTCAATCCATATAAAAATAAATTTCAAGTGGTTTAAAGTCCATCTATGATTATAAAGTTTGAAATAATGTAGATGGATTACCACTATGTTCTCTGGGTAGTGAAAAATTCCTTAGCAAAGTTATAAAAGCCCAACTTATAAAGCAAACATTGACATTTATTAATAGTTACAAGTTAGATTGCTGTAATGTCATGACAATGAGTTGAATTACATTCATGAACATGAAGACTCTCTAGAACAATGCCCAGGGGCTCTGAAATGGCTTAGTTGTTCAAGTCCTTGCCAAGGAATTTTGAGGACTGGAGTTCGGATTCCCATAATTCCTGCAGATAATGGGGTGTATGGCAGCCCACCTGTAATATTGGCTTCTTAAAGCAGAGACAGAGGATCCCCAGAGCAAGTTGGCTGGTGAGATTGGCCAAATCGGTAGCTCTGGGATTGAGAGACCTTGACTTGCAAATGAGGATGAATTCCATATGCATGTGCACCCATGTTTACATGCAGAGGCACATGGGTTTACATATACACATGCATGCACATGCAGATGCACACTTGCCCACACACAAGCATTTCAAGAGCCTTTAGAACACCTGAATCTATTTCTATGTTAATTTCATTCCATTTCTGAAGTGCGCTGTGGAGCCTGTGAGCCTCTGAATTTGTTGTCTCCCTGAATTCATCTGATTTAGCCAAGCATATGATCCTACAAGATACCCTAAACTTGCTGTGCATATATGTGTATAAAACATGTGCCTGTGTGCAGAATTATGTATTCCATATATGTACTGTCTAGAAGGTCAGCTGAGAGACCGGCTTGCTCTGGTGTCTCCGGTAAGTATATGGATGGCAGTGTATTTCCTCTCTCCCACGTGGCTCTAGGCATGAGGCCAAACCTGAGTGGCAGCCACTTGCTCCACACCCACCCCCAAAGGGACAGTAATGTCACCTTGCACACAAACTGGATCAGATTCATATGAGAGAAGGATAGTGGGCTTTTAAAGAATTCAGGCTGTCTTGCGCCCTACCGTTCGGTCCCTCACAGGCCTTGCTCCCCTTCTTGACTCAGCCCTGCATTAAGATCTCTCGCTGCCACTCTGGAGTACTCCGAGTTATTAAGGAGGAAACCCACTTCCCTTGGAAGGCTTATCAGCTCCCCTTGAAGAGCCACAGAGACTGATTACGACTTCATAAATCTTGAGCACTTGGAAAAGGAGGATGGAGGCGATTCTATACAAAGCCGAACAGCCATCCCCGAGCTTTTAGAGACCATCCCAGTGGCGGCTTCTCCTATCAGTGTGCTCCTCCAAATGAAGACTTCAGGGAAAGACAGGAGCGCGGCCATTTTGCTTATTAATTTCTTCGTGGATAGAGTTATTTCAGAACTCGGCTCTTGAAATATCCCAGTCAGTTCTTTTGTACGACCAACCATGTACCAACCACATGTCTTTTTTTTTTTTTCTGCAGAAACCTGTGACTTGATCCTCTGGCCAAGTGCCAGCCCCAGGAACCACAGGTTCAGCCCCACTACTATTTTAAAATTAATGTATTTTTATTCTTCAAAACATATGCTTCTGAACCTTTATGACACTAGTGTTTGAATCAATCTGTCACCAAGTGAATATTAAATTATAGTACTATAAACTCCAGGGAAATTTTATTAATGTTTATAATGTATTCTCATGTGACACCAGCATGTTTTTTAGATAGTCATAAATTCAGACTTTAAAAATCTTCCATTCTAGGGTGCCATGAGTTTTGTAATGGGTAGAGAGACCTTGCTGGCGAAACATTGCTCTTGAGTTTTGAAAGACCTGATAAGCATCGGGTCTTTCATATGCTAATTATAGTGGTATTAAAAACACACAAGTAATATTTTTTGCAGCTCAAAAGGAATATTTCCAGAATAAGCTGGCAGGTTCCTGCTTGGGGAATTAGGGCCCTCACGTCCTTAACTCTAAAATAACTCGCATTTCATTTTATGCTTGTTTCATAAAGCAGCCATTCATTTTCCGACTAAATGGCAACCCAAGCCGGCCACATCAATAGAGGCCGCCTGTGGGCGGAGTGTGTGTCAGGCTGGAGGACGGGAAGCAGAATGCTAAACGTGGCAGCCAGTGGCTGGTTTGTAAAGCGAACTGAGCACTAACGCCCTGGTATCTTTATATCTACATCCCGGTCCTCAGTAAGTTCACCAGAGACTTTGTGGATGAGGGAGAAAGGCCAGCATAGTGATTTATGTTTGGAGAATTCTTGGAATGAAATTCTTGTTTTCTGTTGTCCCCTTCGAAGCCCTTGAAGTGGGATATGTGGGAGGGGTGCGCTTGGTCTTTAGGCTTGGAGTTTGGGGCTCTATGTTCACACAGGTGACTCCTGAACATAATGGGTGATAGCTGGGTGTGGACCTTGGCTATGTAGCTGGCAGAGCTGACTTGAGACACAACCATGAGACAACTTGACTCTCTTCTTCTTCTCTTTTAGGTTAAACTTCTATTTGAAAAATATTTTTTATTTATATAGGTAAAATTAAACAGTTATTAAAATTCATTGAAAAGTACTTCTAAGTTTTTAATTACTTTTAAAGAAATTTCTCTTCCTTGTGCACTCCAAGGGTATTTAGTTCCTGGTATGTCTACTAATTCTGATTTTCTATTGAGCCATTTCCCTTTAATTTTTCCTTCTCCTTGAAATTAGGAAACTTGATTGAGTAAAATAATAATAAACCGTAGTAAAAATGTTTTTGAAAATGAATAGCCAATGGAAAATAGCAGAGGACATCAGTCCTTGTAAAGAGCAAATTCTAAGTGGATTAAAGCCCTTTAGGGTTATAAGCTGACATGACAGAAAGCCTCTGGATGTTGCTTCCCTGATCTAGCAGCCCTGTCCCTAAAATTAACAGTGTAACTGAAATCGCCCTTTCACCCCGTTGTTTGTTTTTCTCTGTCACCCACATGAAAGGGAAAGTGTCCTGAGCCTGGCCAATGAATGGCCTTCCCCATCAGGCGGCTGTGGTTCCCAGAAGAATGGAGTCTTCCAGCCCAGCATGGCTTTTCTCCCAGCCTCCTGACTTGGTGCTTCCTACATTTTAAAATGTCCTCTCATGAAGGCTGCAGCCAACCTCAGGAGTAGACTCTTGACAAATGAAACCATGAGGAGGTTCAGTCCCCGAGTATGGAGACTTAGCCAACCCTCAACTGTAACGTGGGAAGACATTCTAAACCACGAGTTCAGAAGGAGCAACTAATGGGTTCACGGTCTGTCTTCAGAGTCAAGCATTAGAAGCATTAAGGGTCATGCTTTGGGAGGCAGCAATAACTCTGCTCTTTTTTACTCTGAAACTTGATTGTCTCTAAGCCTTCTAAATCCAGCTGAGGATGGCACCTCCCATGGAGGGGTGCATGCCGTAAGGGAACAGAAAGTTTAAGGCTGGCTGGACGTGGCAATGTATGCCTGTAATCCCAGCACTTTGGGAGGCAGGGATAGGAAGATCATCACAGGCCAACCAGGGCTGCATGGCCCTGCCTATGAACAATAAATATAAATAAATAAATGAATGAAGTGAAGGTGGCTTGGCGTATAAATGGAAAAGTGTGAGTTTAAGGATGGCAAAGCAAGAAGAGTGAGACTCAGCAATAAAGAGCAACCCCACATACTGGGCAGGGCGGCACAAGCCTTAATTCCAATACTTGGTGAGTTGGGGGATGAACTGGGGCCACATCGTCAGTTCCAGGTCAGCCCAGGGCTAAATGGCAAGACCCTGTCTCCAAAGACACAACAAACAAACCAACAAACACAAGAAGGGCATCAGATCCAGTAATATACAGAGTAATCATTATAGAAGAGATAATTTAGAGAAACATGTGTTGATCTCCTTGGAACACCACACACACACACACACACACACACACACACACACACGCACGCACGCACGCACGCACGCACGCACACACACCCCGCAGAATTCCAGAGATTATGTAGACCCTAGAGTAAGATCAAAGCTAGTAGATCATTGTGCCGTTCACTAAAGAGTTCACCCCCTATTTTATGGACACCTCCTGGAGATGTTTTTGGTTCCCTGATCCTTGGACGTTTGCTTCTTCAGAGTTTAAACTTAGAATCTTTGCAGTAGTACACAGCACTAAAATTTTACAGGAAAGTAGCACCTTGTCTTTGCATGATTTTAATGCACGCCGCCTCTATAAAAGCCATTGTTTCCTTCCTTCTTTAGAAACTGCGAAGGACAGAACATCAGATACAAGACATGCAGCAACCACGTAAGTCCGAGAATATGTCGTGCAATCAGACCCTGTCTTAGAGTGTTTAACATGGACACTGAGCCCAACACTTTATTGAGAACTGTTCTGTTAATTTTAAATACTTGTTTGGTTGATGGCAGTCTTTGTATATAAGTATCTCTTATTCACAGTGCTCATTTTTAGGCCATTTCATATTTATGATGGAACTTGGTAAGTATGTAATTATGACTCCATTCATAGAAGTGATATACACAATAGCTCCAAAGTCCTTCAAGGCCCCAAGTGCTTTTGTGTCAGGATCTCATCTAGCCTCTTCCACAAAGTGGAGACACACATGAAGAGGGAGTGAGGCTGAGGGACAGACACACAGACACATGAAAGGGGGGTGAGGCTGAGGGATGGACACACAGACACATGGAGTGAGGCGGAGGGGGCAAAATTATTTTTGAGCGTTTCAAAGGAAGACTCCAGATGGGAACAGGTCTGGGGTATTTCCGCCACTGCAGGCTGCCTGTTGTACCCCCTGCTAGGTGACTCAGAAGGTCACACAGAAGGAAGGATTCATACAAGCCTGTTTGTTTGGTACATTAGTCAACACGAAAAAGAATTAGAATATTTTGCTTTGCAATATGTGTAAAATTAGGAGCTGGGGTGGTAGTTCAGTTGGTAAAGAGTTTGCCTTGCAAACAGGAGGACATGAGTTCAAGCCCTAGAACCCATGTAAAAATTCCAGGTGTGGGGTGGGCTTGTAATCCCAGCACTGGGGAGGCAGAGAGAGGAGGAGCCTGGGGCTCACCGAACCAGTCTTCTCAGCCTAATTGGTGAACTCCAGGCTAATGAAGGACTCTGTCTTAAAGGAGGTCAGTGACATCCTTCAGGATACCAGTCAAGGTTGTCCTCTGGCTCCATTCACATGTACAAACACATGCACGCGCACTTTTTCCCTGGAGTGCACACGTGCCTGATACATATATCAGAAAACGACCACTCCTTTTCATCCCAAACATTTCCCTCGTTAGCAAAATATACTCGAATCAAAACAACGGGACTCGAGATGAAGTGCAGAGGCTCCGGGAAGCTCTTCTGAGAGAGACAGGTGCTCTCTTAGGAAGAAGTTTAGCAGTGTCTCCAGCTTTGTGAGGGGGTGAAATGATGCTCGAGACAGCAGGAACAGAAAGCACAGTAGCTTGCAACACCATGAGCCCAAGAGTTGCTACAGGACAAGCCCTGGGTGAGCAGCACAGGCCTGAAGATTCAGCGAACCGAGGTCAGGCAAACGCAGGCAAGGAAGGAAATGGGTGAGATGCCACCGAAGCCACATCAGAGACATGAAGTCCCCTGTGTCTGTCTGCATTCTGCTCCTTGTTCAGGTGGCTCCTCCATATAAAGGGGTGACCCTGCTTGAGGAAGGCACCCCCACAGCTGTGCTTCATAATTCTGCACACCACACAGAAGCTCACTGAACATCACTACAGAAACCCCAGATGGGCTTTTGTTCAGAGGCTTGGGGCAATAGCAAATACATTCGGAACCCACAGATGAAGAATTCTCTCATGTACAGGGGATCAGCCGTGTTTCAGATGGCAGGAGAGGGAGACTCCCATAGTCGGACTTTCCTTTGGGCTACCATATCATAAATAATGACATGGAGACTTATTATTAATTATGAAAGTTTGGCTTTAGCTTAGACTTTTTTTCCTAATTAGCTCTTATAACTCAAATTAACCTGCCTCTGTTAATCTATATCCTGCCATGTGGCTCTGCTGCCTCTATTCTGTACTGTATGTTCAACTTCTTCAGTGTCTCCTGATGCCTCTGCCTCTTTTCTTCCCTGAGTCCTCTTTCTCTGCAGAAGTCCCCCCTAACCTCTTTCCCGCCTTGCTATTGGCCATTCAGCTTTTTATTAAACCAATCAGAAGGCACCTGAGGCAAAGATACATCTTCCCAGTGTCAACAAATGTTCTGCAACAGACTCCTGCAGGGTAGCAGGCCACAGTGTCCTCTCCAAGATAAGAGACTGTGGTTTCAGGAGCTCCTGCATCCCCTGTCAAAAGAGATGGGGTCTTGGGATAAAAAATTAGGGAGCAGAACATGTCTGTGTGCAGCATGGTGACGCTTAAGTGACTTCAGTCTTTAGGCAAAAGCTTTGATTGATGATCAGTCCTTACAGAAAAAATTATCAGGAGCCTATCAGAGCAATTGTGAGATTTCAGAAGAAGCCATGCGTGTCAGTCAGGAGTTCTAATACCTGAATTCATCAACTCCTTGTGTTTTCTTAATTCTGGGCTTATGAGATTAAAGACAATGCTAGAAGAAGCAAAGGGGAATGCCTTCTAAACTTGGCAGGAACATTTTTGCAACATGAGCAGATTTTTAATAAGCAGTTAGCTCTGCACAGTGAACTTTCTGATGGCTTCCAGAAAAGGCGACTTTTGGTGTGGTCTTTGCAGGATCCTTATTTCATGCCGTAGAGCCCATGAGTGGCTAATTTTTTACCAGTCTTTCACGAGGTGTTTCTCTTGGGGGTCTTCTTCTCTTGCCATTGCTGTTGTTTCTGCTCTGTGTTAGAGCCATGTCCTGGGGCGGGATGGCCCAGTGGTTGACAATACTTGCTGCTCTTTCAGAGGACTGGAGTTTGCTTCTCAGAACATATATTGAGATGCTCACAATTTCCTGTAACTCTCGCTTCAGGGTCTGCAACAGTCCCCTCTGACCTCTGTGAACACACATACATACACATAACCCTAAATAAATATTAATCTTTTAAGAAGGAGCTGTTCCCTCTCATATATGTCTTCAACTATGAGACTGGACTAGACTATTTTAATACCCCCCAAAAAAAAATCCCTACAACATCTTGAGCTGCGCTTAGCTAAGCTAGGCTGGGCAGGCTTAGAGTTGAGGCTATAAGAATGTAAAGTAAATGAAAGCAAATAATTGAGTTGCCTATGTATCCTCCAGTTCTTAGAAAGTGGAACCCATGAAATAGTTCAGTCACCATTAGAAAACTTGAATGCCCAGAGTGTTTCTAAGTTCCTTCCTCTGAGACGTATTTCTTCTGGCCAGTTAAATCCAAGGCAACACACATCTGCTGAACATACCTTTGTCCTGGGTCATACACTTCAGAGAACCCAAAGGAACACACTGCCACACTGTTCCTCGGTAGAAGTATGTGATATTTAATATTATTTAAGCAGAAACAGGTTTCGAGAGCCTGAACCCCAAAAGTAAGGAACACAGGCGACTTTCTCCTTCTTCTGAGATGCGTGGCTTGCCAACTTTCCTTCTCCCTCCGTATCTCATCCATCCTCCTCTGGGATGCGAACTGCCTGTCTTTGCTGGGGCACACATGTCATAAAAGAAAGGGACAGCCCGGCCCCGGATTCATGTGACTTCTCATCTCTGCCCCTCCCCCCTTTTGGTGTAATTTCAAATTCCTGGGGACGTATGACCTGGTGTAGACCAGATGTGCCTCTGGATAATCAGTCCTGGCCAAGGATGACAAACTTGGCCACCCATTGGGCAAGGACTAAGCTTAGGCAGACATCCTAGACTTACATTAACTAGCACTCACTACATTTTTAAAAACTTTACTGGCTTATAGAATTCAGCCTGCCAGACCGTTCAGCCCCTACAGAGTGCTTGCCACACCCGTGAGCCCAAATTAAGGGGACACATCTGTTCCCAGCTTTCCTACACACTTTTCTTTGGTTTCAAAGAATTTGAAAGAGAACACTGACCATGGCTTGTGGGAAAGTAGATGATGTCATTTTGTCATCGATCTTCCTCGTGGTCACACGGAAGACAGAGTCCCCATTTCTAAAGAGAAAAGTTGTCAAATTCAGTCTGCTGTGGTTTGCTTTGCTTCATTCATCATGATCTGAGATAAGATTTTATCTCACTAAGACAACCAAAATGAATATACTGTGGGAGTTTCGAATGTTTTGCCCCCATGTAGTACAAGTGAGCCCTCAGGAAAGTCTGGTAAGCATGGTCTGCTCCTTCCCTAACTATTTTCAAAGGACTTGAGGGTGTTTGCAAAGACCAAAGGCACAACCCAGTTGTTGCATAACATTGTGTGTGGAAATGCAAGGTGAGCAATTGTCCCTAGACTGGGAAAGCATCAACAGCCGAAGGAATGACTCGTTCAAGTTAAGCTTTATGGGTTAAGTGAGTTTATTAGGGGTCCTTAGGGATGATTATGGACAGTTCCATTTTCCTAGAAGTCTCCACGCACACCCCTCATTTTATGTGCCTCTAAGCTTGGACCAGAATTGACAATACAGATCCGGCTTCAGCGTGATACTTAGTGGGGTAATGGATGTGACTGCAGACCCACACACCAAGCTAGCCTCTGGGAAATTTATGCCGATACGTACTTTTACCAAAGATTGCAATGGTGTAGGCCAATGCAATCCAACCCTAGAAAGGGTGGCTTGTTTTTCTCTGTCTAGAAAGCAGAACAGCTAAATGGTGGATTACAGCAAAATGGAGTCACTCTACTGAAGATTAGGAGGTCTGGTTGCATTGTAGCAGTAAAACACGGGTTTGAAACATGAAATAAACTATATTTTAGAAGCATGTTGAAACATATTCGTATTTTTTTGAAAAAATAGGGTGCGTTTTTTTACCTCACAGTACTCATATGAATAATTCTAGCTAGACCAAAGAGTTAAACTGGTCACAGTGGCACATGGCTGAGGCAGAGCAAGGAGGATCAACTGAAATTCAAAGTGTAAGTGTAGCTAGTCTGGGCTGCAGAGACCCTACCTCAAAAATAAAATGGAAAAAAAAAAACCAGAGCAACAATGACACATAAAACCCCAAACCCAAGCTCAAAGAGTAAAATGCCACTGCCAACCTATAAAGGAACTAGACAAATACCTTTTATATTTATGTGTCCTCAGGGCAGTGTAAGAAAAGAATTTGTAGTCCGTTAAAATGGAAGAAGTCTTGCAGGGTAAGAAATGCTAAGAGGGCAGACTGTGTAAACATTTAAGCCTTCTCGACTTCACAAGGCGCCCAGAGCCAAATGACATAGAGAAGAGGTTTCCAGCAGAAATTACCAAATTTGATGACCACATTTTCAAACACTAGGTATAAAAAGGCAAAACTTACAAGACTACCTATGAAGCCTAAACAATAATAAGGAAATGGAAATGAAAGCAATGAAATTGCATTATACATATATGATTATAAATTATAATATCCAAATGGGGAAGAAGGATCCAGAAAGGCAACCTGACTAGCGCACGGCTATTGGTAATACCTCTCTGGAGGACCATGCCACGACATTAGAGTAGTCCATAAAATATGCACACACTTGCACTCAGAGAATTTTATTTTCAAAAATAAACCCTAAGGAAAGAGTCGAGCTTTGTATAAATATTTAAGTATAGGAATCTTTGTAAATTGTAGCTTATTCATTTTAATATAAACTTTCCCCCAAAGTTCTTAGAATGAACATTAACTATGTTCGTAACAGGGACAGTATAAAATAATAGAAACAGTTTTCGGGAGTGCCCACTTGTCTCATTCAGCATCTATGAACTATCTAGAAGGAGGAATGCATAACCTAAGAAAAAGGCCTCCCCCAAGTCTTCAGCACTTGTACTTTTTACTGTTCGTGGGAGGGTGTCCTAGGGTGTTGGGTTTTCTTTGCTTCTGTCACAGACAGAACCTCACAGTAGTTTATTGAGGACGGATGTTTGGTACCAGTGAAGAGCAATGGGAGACGAGAAAAAGAAAAGGCAGCCGCATCGAATAGCAATGGAGACACAGCTGACAACTCTCACAAAACACAGATGTTTGGACAAGACTACACTCCTTCCTGGGGATTTGTAGGCAGTTAACAGTTACTAGGGGTGGGTGTGGGGGTGTCTGGGGGAGCACAAAATAAGACAGGAAAGTAGAGTGACAGCTGATTGGCCAGGGGAAGGTTCAGTGGGAGAGGAGCAAGAGAGGGTAATGTGGGTAAATACAATCAAAATACGTCATTGCATGCATGAAAATATCTTAATAAAGCTCATTATTACATATAATTAAAATATTTTAATAAAAAACACAGCAGTTTGGGGCTAAAATGGGAGCAAATGACCCAGCTGAAATGACTCCCAAGGGGCAGGACAGATACCTTTCCTGTGAAGACCTTTAATCGCCTTGGATATAAAGGCCTTTGGTTCTCCTGTGGACTCAAAAAGGAGACTGCTATTCATTTGGTAGTTTACACATGAGATGACTAAACCAGGCTAAAATTAGCACCTACACAGGATATGCCTTAATTAGCTGGGAAAACACCTGGTTGGAAAAAGGATAGGATTAATAAAATGTTCCCCTCGGCAGGTCAGCATTGCAGAGACCCCTGTGGAATTCAGTAGTGTAGAGATGCAGGTTCAGTTTGTAATCTCAGGGTGTCGGGAGGGGATGAGGAAATACAGTGAGTCTTAGCAGAGGCAGGTGGGGGCTGGTTCAACCTTCCCCTGCCCCCGTGGCTGGTTAATGTGCTCGTGCACATGGTTCCTTACGTTTGCCTGCAGGACTGCCCAGCAGACTCGGAAGACTTCAGAGCCCAGCAGTGCTCAGCCTACAACGATGTGCAGTACCAGGGCCATTATTATGAATGGATTCCACTATACAATGATCCTGCTGCCCCGTGCGCGCTCAAGTGTCATGCTCGGGGACAGAGCTTGGTGGTGGAGCTGGCACCCAAAGTGTTGGATGGAACTCGTTGCAATGCTGACTCACTGGATATGTGCATAAGTGGTATCTGCCAGGTAAGCCATGGTCTGGGTTTGGGGACATTCCGTGTCCATTTTCAGTAATGTGGTTTGGACCACTTCAGTGTAAATGTATTCCCCAGGAGAGGATGTGCAGCGCGGGCTTTAGGGAAATGATAGAATTCTCCCTCTGTTCTTCCGATCCCTGAGAAAGGTTTTCAAAATCCTGGGATATCCGGCATTCCAATCATGTTTTCCTTATTGAATGCCGTATGGTTTTTGCCTGTGCAGAATCAAAATATATGACTTCTTAAATTCTCCGGGATCAGGAAATCTCTAACTTGGGCATACAAACAGAACCTCACCACCGCCAAAGAGTTTGAGGTAGTGTAACCTGCCACTCTGGCCCAGAATTTCTGATTCTGTCTGTTGGAGTGAGGCCCAGCTCTTTGCGTTTCTCTTGAGTTCTCAGTTTCCACTTGCCCCCACCATCACCAGGGCTGGGATTATAAGCGTGTGTCACAAGGTCCTAGGAACTTTACCAAGCCATCTTCCCAGACCCTGAAGAACATTTTTTAAAGGAAAACTATAGAGTTAATACATGGAAGTATGAGGAAGGCTTGGAAATAGAGGAGGGGAGTAGTGGGAAGGGGCAGGATACGGTAGCAGGAGATTGAAGATGATTGCAGTGTGTGTATGAAATGCATAATGAAACCTATTAATTTATACATTTGATAAATGCTAATATAAAACAACAAATCTCTAGTATTCCATCGCTTCTAGAAGGCTCCGGGCAATAGCAATAACTACGGCAATCGGCCCAGCTTCATGTGAGAGAAAACATGATATCTATCTTTCCTTCCCCATGGCCTTTCATGTTTCTTCTTCCTCTTTCCTTTGCCCCTCTTCTGTTTTCCAGATACCCACTTCTTTCAGGTTCCTTCCTCCCTCCATTCCTCTTTCCCTTCCTTCCTTCCCCCTCTTCCCTTCCTCCCTCTCTCTTTCCGTCCCTCACTCCCTCCTTCCTCCTCTTCCTCTTCTTCTTCTTCCTTATAAATGTCATTCTTGTGTTCTCTGACTCCCTCAGTGGTTTATGATGGGCTGTATTAAAATCCAGGAATCGTGCCAAGTTTTCCAGGGCCTTCCTACACAATTTTCTGCTACCTGACTCCTCAGCTGTTTTAACATAATTTTTAAGGGGGTACCTGGAAAAATTTAGTGTAAGACAGATGTTTTCCACACCCCTTCTTGCTCCTCTACATGCCCATTCTTCCTACTCCTCAAATATCCCATCCAAATTATATAGATGTTACATCTGATGAGCCTGTGTGGAAATAATGTATCATTGCCCACATCAGGATTTATGATCACCATTCCCTCCCTTTGTTTTTATTTCCACTTCAGGCAAAGTTTTGCCATATACTTGATACTGTTTTCAAAGAAACTGTGTATCCTAGGTGAGCGTCAAGCCTATGGTCCTTCTATCTCAGCCTCTTGAGTACTGGGAATCCAGGCTATGATATACACACTAGTGTTATCTGAATCATTCTACCAATATAAAATTCTCCGTGCTTTGTCTTTGCATTCCTCTGTTCCCCCAACCGCTGGGAACCACCAGAAAAATTCAAAACATTAGAGACAATGTATTTCCAAATAACACATAGGCAAGAATCTCACAACAAAGGAAAAGTTATTTTGAATTCGGTGAACATGGAAAGACAACTTGATAAAATGTGTGCGATACAATGAAAGCTGCCCTCAAAAGGGAAATTTCCAACCCCAAAGAAGGCTCCAAGATGGTGCGTCTATGCCTTAGGAAGCTGGAAATGCAACACAATGCAATGCGAGTCAAGCAGAAGAAAATAAATAATGAAAATGAGAGGAAAATCCCAATGAAAAAGAATTGGAAATGAAGAGATAATGGTGGCCAAAGTTAGATTTTTAGAAATATCAGTAGCATTTTATAACTATAAGACAGACTAAGAAAATAATGAGACAAAGAAAATGGCGTCAGAAGTGAGCATGAGATGTTACTCAGATCAGACCCAGTGGACATTAAAAGGATAATGAAGGAGTAAGAGCAGCCCTGTGCTCACAGACTGGATAGATGGAATGATCTGCCAGACTTCATAAACTTAGACATAGACAACCAGAATATGCCCTATAAAAATTAAAGAACTCAGACCAATGAGCACGAACTTTCCAAAATAGTAAACCCTCTGCCTCAGGAGTTCACTTCATGTTCAAACACATCAGGTAGAAATTATACCAAGTCTTCTCCTCCTCCTCCTCCTTCTTCATTTTCTTCTCCCACAGTTTTCTTTTTAATTTCTTTTAGTTTTGAGATTATAATGTAATTGCATCTTTTTTCCTTCCTCTCTTTAAACCTTCCCATAAACCACTCCTTGTTCTCTTTAAAATCATGGCCTCTTTTGTCATTAATTGCACACACACACACACACACACACACACACACTCTTTCCTAGATACATAAATACAACCATCTCGGTTTGTATAAATACTTGTATGTAGGCTTTCAGGGCTGACCATCTCGCCCTGGATCACCAGCTGCTGTCTTCTTTCCTGGGGAAGATGATGTCTCCTTTTGGATCACTAGCTGCTGTGCTCTTCCCTGGGGAAGACACTGTCTCCTGCCCTAGTACTCCTTACTTGCCTACAGTTCTTTGTGTACGGTTGAGGCTTCATGGGCCTTCTCCTGTCTGTGTTAGAATCTCTGCTGTTATTGGCCTTGTTCAGCTCACGTTTAGGCCGTCATGTTGGCAAGACTTCACGTGTGTAGCATCTAACATTGCTAAGAGCCACACTCTCACAGCAAACACCCTGTTTTACACCAATTCCTAATGATTTCTTTCAGAAAAATAGCAGAGGGAGATCTTCTAAACTCATTCTCTCATGAGCCCATATACAAATATCTCAACAAATATTAGAAAATCAAACCCGACAATGTACAGAAACACAGCCAACTGACATTTATTCTGGGTGTACAAAGCTCATTCAACATTCAAAAAAATCAATTAATATACTCTATCATATCCACATACTAAAGAAGAGCCATAGCTGGGTGGTGGTGGTACACGCCTTTAATCCCAGCACTCAAGAGGCAGAGGCAGGTGGATCTCTGTGAGTTCAAGACCAGGCAGGACTAGAAGAGCTAGTTCTGGAACAGCTAGGGCTGTTACGCATAGAAGCCCTGTTTTGAAAAACAACAACAAAAAAAAGAAGAGCCATAATTATAGGAACAGATGCAGAAAAAGAATTTAACAAAATCCAGCACTCATTCATGATAGAAAGGGTTTAAAAAGAACCTTCAGAAAACTTCAAGGAGCATTTCCATTGCTTGATTACACACACACACACACACACACACACAGAGAGAGAGAGAGAGAGAGAGAGAGAAAGAGAGAGAGAGAGAGCGAGAGAGCACAACATATGTTTTCAAGATAGGGTTTCACTGTGTAACAGTGACCAGTCCTGAATCCACTATATGGACCAGGCTGGCCTTAAACTCACAAAGATCCACTTGCTTCTACCTCCTGAATGCTGGGATTAAAGGTGTGTGCCACCACAGTTGGCTTAATGTCATTCTTAACAGTAAGAAGTTAGTTGCTTGCTAAGATCAGGAACAAGGCAAAGATGTCCCTCACCCTCCCACCCCCCGCCACTGCCTTTCAACAGACTGGGAATACAAGACAAGAAAAATATGCTGTTTGAGGAAAAGACCAAAATTATCTTTGTTTATATATGATTTGATTGCATATGCTGAATAAAAAAATAAAGCCTCCTAGAACTAACAACTGATTATAGATAATACAGTGTATATAAACAAGTTAGCTGTACAAAAGTCAATAACTTCAAGGAAATACAACTCCACTTACATCAGCATCCCCCAAGGGAGTTGAGCAAAGTTGGAGGACCAACATTCTACAGCCTCAAGTCTCCATATAAAGTGACAGCAATCAAAGCTGTAAGAAACCAGCACAAGAAGAGACCAATGGGCCAGGGGGCTGTAGTAGAAAGCCTAGGAATAAGTCCATGGCCAGCCAAGTGCTCTGCCAGGAAGGAGCAATGAGAGAAGACAGTCAACAGACTGTGCTAGGAGAACCGGATATTGCCATACAAGAACTCTAAACACAGACTGGCCTCCTTCACCAAACATAACTATATCACAAATCCAAACACAAAATGGAAAGTCTTCTTGAAGGTGACACCACAGTATCCAGCCTCCCCTAGCTGCCTACCAATCTCTCTTTGTCCATTGCCTGCCCTGCTCTATCATATCTTACACTCCCTGTTGCCAAATCTTCCCATGGTCAACACTTGCTGTTCCATTCTTTTGCATTATATGCCATCCAGGATTTCTCCCTCTTGCAACCAGTCCGCCCTGGGGCTTGTCCACTGCATAATCAATATACTCCTCACCAGTTCGTGGGATTATGCTTGTTTCCTTCCAACTTTTTTGTCAATGCCCACGCATTACATTTGCACTCAAAGTGAGCTTGTTATTAGTAAAGGTGATGTAGAGGGGTGTGGCTGAGCGCAGTGGTACACAGCTCCTTCCTAATACGCAAGGCCCTGTGTTTGAGCATCAGCAATGAGTGAGGAAGTCATTGGGGCTTCTTCACTCCAAATGAAGCGATATTAAACACCGAGGTGTTGAAAAGTTGAGAACGAGTTAGATATACAAAGAAAAGGCCTGGGCTCCATACATGCAGAACAAGGAGGTAGCATCAGGTGCGTGTAAGGATATCTAATCTTCTACGGGGCTGAAAGGTAAGGTATGGTTGTGCAGTAGTGCTAGAAGTTGGGACTGCACGTGGAAAGGAGCAAGTTGTTAACTTTTCCTGAGAGGAATTTTCCAAGAAATAGCTCAGATGGGCTTGCTGGTAGAAAGGTTACCTCCCTGGTAGTGTGCCCGGATATTTGGAGGGGACAGGATCTTGGAAAACAATGGGAGGTCAAGTTTGGACGCAAAGTCCAATGGTGGGTAGGATGACTGGAGAATGGGAAGGAACTTTAGGAAGGGACAAGCAGATTATTTAGGACTGAATGTTTGAACAGATGTGGGGAGCAGAAGGGGGTCACTTGGTAGACTAGTGAGGTCATTGGGAAGACAGAAAACGTTAGGTGGGAATGAGATGGGATGAGCTTGGTACACCTGTGAATAGATAAGTTGGCTCAGATTTTAGATAGGGGGGTGATGCTAAGGTCCTGACATCTAACCTAATGCCCCTGGGTACTGAGTAAGGAGAGCAGAAGACTGGCCTTGTCACTGAAGGGGTCAAGGGAAGTGCCCCTGATGCTGACTGGATGGAAGAGACTATGTGTCATGTAAAGACCATGAGCGAGAGAAGAAAGGCTGGGAGAATATTGCCCATGGACGGTTAACAGTGTCGGTTATTTCAGGGGATTCGCGAGGCATGGGAGGTGGATTGATGAAACTAGTTGGTGACCTCAGTTTGAGTAAAGCCTGTGACATGGTGAGAAAGGCATTGGTGGTTAGCAGACTTTATTAGTTTCCCGTGGGCACTACAACACGTTGCCACAGACTTGATAGCTTAAAACAATAGAAATGTGTTTTCTAATACCCTGGAAGCCAGAAGTCCCAAATCAAAGCTTCAGCAGGATTTGTTCCTCCTAGAGGGAAAGCTCAGCCCATCCGTCTCCCTCCTGGCTTCTTGTGGTTGATACTCGGCCTCCACGCTCCTTCCTTGTGCATCCATCATGGCAGCCTTGGCCTCTGTCCTCACCTTATCTTCTCATCTATCTCTGTGTCTTCCTTTAAAATAAAAACAAAACAAAATCAGGACACCTGCTATTCTTCCCAGGATGATTTAATCCCAGGATTCTTAATTGAAGTTGCATAGACTTTCAGCTCACTTCCTGTAATGCATGATGTCATCTGCACGGAGCTGGCTGATGGCCATGTGGCCTCTCCCTTAGTGTCACGGAGATTTGGCCTTTTCAAGGGGCAAAAAAAATGAAATACAGCCTTTCTTGTCTGCCCTTTTAAAAAAAATGTTCAATTCCAGAAACATTCTATATGCCCAACAGGATAGCTGTAACCAAGGGGGCCTTCAGTCAACCCAATTTCACAATTCCTGGCCTCTTCTGGTCCTCACTGTCCAAAGCCCTTCCCTTTGTTATCTAAATCCAGCTTCCTTGTTTGCTCTGGTAACTCCCAGCATTGGAAGAGGTCTGCAGAATGATAGCAGATTCCAGTTCTGAATTAGCACGTTTTAAATGAGCGTCTCCCATTATGTGTTTGCGAATCCAAGCTGCAGGAAGGAGTGATGTGTGTTTTCATTTTCCAAGGTGAGTGCAAGCCATCTGAATAAAAAGATGCAGACATTTCCCCATTGAATGCAGTATCTTTCCTTCCGCAGGGTAATACTCCCTTTTTGTCCAGTGTGGCAGATGTCAGCAGTTGTCAGGGAGAGAGAGTCAACTATGTGAGTCACTCTGCTGGCCTCAGGATCACTGAAGGGAGCCCTGATGAGTATCTGGCACAGACAATAATTTTTGCAAGTGTGTTTACAATTTTCTCATTTAAAGGAACATGTCACAATGCTCTTGGGAGCAAGTTTGCATGAGCCTGAGAAAGCAGACAGCAGGAGACGGTCACAGGCCTCACTGAATGAAGCTTGCTTCTGCCTCTGATACTTGCCAGGCCAGCTCTGTGGATCAAATTCTGTTATTTCTTCCTTTTCCTCCTTCTCCTCCTCCTCTTCTTCTTAGATGTGTGTGTGCGCGCGCTCATGTGCATGCATGCACAAATGCCCTCCGATGCTAGAAGAGGGCATTGAAGCTTCTGGAACGAGTGTTGCAGGTGTTTGTGAACCACCTGACAAGGGTGCTGGCAACCAAACTTGGGTCCTCCGCAAAAGCAGTGCATGCTCTTAACTGCTGAGATGCCTCTTCAGCACCATGTTTGATTTCTTATTTTTGTTTATCAATTTCCTTGACAGCTAATTAGATGAAGTCACTTAGAGTTTGTGATAAAATAATTTATGAGGGGATGGACAGATGGATCAGCAGTTAAAATCACTGACCGGTCTTCTAGATGATCTGGGTTTGAGTCCAGATGATCATGGTGGCTGACAATTGTAACTCCAGTGCCAGGGGATTTGATACCCTCTTCTAACCTCCTCAGACACTGTACCCATGTAGGAAGTACACGGACGCACATGCAAACCACACACCCACACAAAAATAATAACTTTTAAAGTAAGAAATAATTTGTTATAAAAATTTATGATGGAATTTATGAAAAGAATAACAAGTAACCCTGGGTGTCTTCGGGGGATTAGGCATTATCTAAGCACCTGACTCAGAGCCCAACAGCGACTGACGAAGCAGGAACAGCTATAACAAAGTACTCCAGAGTGGCTGTGATAAACAACACAAATGTGCTTCTCACAGCTCCGAAGGCCGCAAGTTCCAGATCTCAGCACTGGAAATGCTACTGTTTAACGGGAGCCCGCTTCCTTTTTTCAGACAGCTGTGCCCTCGCTTGGAAGAGACAAGAGAGGTCTCTGAGGTCTGTTTTCCAAGGGTACTAACTAATCCATTCTAGTGGGTTCTATTCACATGCTCCAACCTCCTCCTAGGGGCCCCACCCCAAACACTATCACTGTAGGGATCAAGACTTCAAAAACAATTTGAATGTTAAGGGTATACAAGCACTCAGATGAGCGTACATAGCTAGGAAATGACTGAGCATGCTCTGTTTAAACTGCGCATTTTGAGCATGATCCTCGTAAGGTTATAGTTCAAGAAAGAAAGATGACAGAAAAATGTCTGGTCATGCTCAGTTCACGATCATAGCATATATGTCCAGAAGAGAAAGATGGCAGGCAGGATGCCAAGTTAATAGGTTGCGCCTTGTTGGTCTTGTCTCAGTTTCTAAGTTTTTCTGTATTTGAGTATTCTGAGATGAAATAAAACGAAAAGACAACTGGGGACACGCTGAATGAAAGCATTTTCCTCCCAAAGGTGCCCACCAATCTTGCTCAGCAGTTCAGGATATTTTTGTCCGGGTATTTGTAAAGCTAAAGTTTCGTTGAAAATTGGATGTGCCAGTCAGTCCAGCAGGTGACTTGTAAGCAGAAAGATAGCTCAGCAACATGGATCCAAAGTCAAAGACATACATGCACGCGCGCACACACAGTCCTGCAGAGAGACTGCTCAGACCTGGTCAGAGTGTGAACTGCAGAAGACATGCTCAGGGGGAAAGTTCACAGGAGCCCTGGGATTCAGTTACTCCTGCAATAATTTAAGGCCATCTACGCTTTTCCCATCACAAAGTTACTGAATTTTCAAATTTTCTCATTTTGGACTAAATTATGTGCAACCTTGTAGCTTCTACCATTTCCTAGTACACAGAAAGGGGAAAGGAAACATGACCATTTTAGAGGTTTCATTTGCTTTGTTTTCCTTGGGGAAAAATAGAAATCTGGTTTTAACATGAAATTTCCAGTTCTTGAAAAATAAAATTCTTCTATCACTAACTTGGTTTTGTGTGTGAAAGACTGGATTGCACTCCTTGGGGAAAAATAGAGATCTGGATTTTAACATGAAATTTCCAGTTCTTGAAAAATAAAATTCTTCTATCACTGACTTGGTTTTGTGTGTGAATAGCTGGATAGTACTCCTGTGTGATATCATGGGCTAGTTTTTTATTTTTCTGCAGAAACCAACAACCCTCCAAGGGCAGTGGCTTAAAGCATTCAAATGCTGTTTCTTGCTAATGCCCCTTGCCAACGTGAGAGGAAAATTGAAATACTTAAGCATATCTCCAAGGGCCAGCACGACTTGTTCTCTATTTAAAAAATTTTATAATCTTAAAAAATGTCATACAATATTTTGATTATATTTTCCCCTCCTTATCTCTTCCCAGATCCTTTCCACCTCCCTACCAACCCAGATTTTTATTCTCTCTCTCCCCCGTCTCTCTCTTCCTCTCTCTCTCTCCCTACCAATGAAAACAAAACAAACAAAAAACCAAGAAGGTAGGAAAAAAAACAGTTGTGGTAGCGAGAATGACACAAAAGGCCCACAAAAAACATAGAGTCCATTTCACGTTGGCCAGCTGTTCCTGAGCATGAGCCCGCCCTGGAGTGTGGTGGATACACCCAGTGACACGCCCATTTCCCAGCAGGTATCAATTGCACACAGCTTCTTGGTTAGGGGCGGAGCTTTGTGTTCACTTCTCCTTCTTCGCGCTGGGATTTTTGTCTGGTTTGAACCTGCGCAGGACTTGTGTGTGCTGCCACAATTTCCACGACTTCTCTGTGCCTCGGTCCTGTTTGTGTCTGGGTGATGCTGTTTCCCTGGGGTCATCCAGCATTCCTGGCTCTTACAATCTTTCTACCTCCTCTTCTGCACAGATCCGTGAACCTTGAGGGGAGGGGTTTGATGATTCCATTTAGGACTGAGTGTTCCAAAGTCTCTCACTCTTTGCACATTGTTCAGTTATGGATCTCTGTTAATTTCATTGCTAGAAGAGGCATCTTGGATGAGGGTTGAGTGAGACACTGATCTACAGGTAGAGCAATCTCTCATTAGCAGTCATTTTATGTTCTTTTTAGCAGAATAATAGTAATTGGGCTTTCCCCTAGGGCCATGGCCTATCTATGTAATCTTAGGTTCTTGGCCATTTAGTGGTTCCAGATATGGGGTTCCATCGCATGGAGCAGACATTAAATTTGCTCCGAAAACCTGGTTGACTACTCCCATGACATTTGAGCAATAATTGCACCAACTTATCTTGCAGGCAGGTTGCTGCTGCAGGTCCTGTGTTTGTAGCTGTGTGATAGCGATGCTTGCTTTTCTTCCCCAATAGTATATACAGAATACCTTCCAGGACCATGGTCACTAGTCTGTCGGGATAAAGCGTCCAGTTAGGCACCAGCTCAATTTCAAATTTTTTCTAAAGTAAAATTCAATTTTCAGAGGTATCAGACAAAAAGTTCATTCAAAAAATTGTTTGGCTCTTGAAGAATTAAATTTGATTTATCAGGAAAATTCCACATTTTGCTTAATTTGGATTAATGGCACTACTTAAGCTCCATCTGCCTGAACTTTGCAATGGTCTTTGCTGAGGTTCTGTTTATAGATGACTATGTCTTCCAAGAACCACTGCTCATATTTTTAAATCTGTGTTTATGTTATCCTATGTTCTGCAACTTTAAACTTCCTTATTAACTACCCTACGAGATAAGAATCTTGTCTTATTGATTTATACTTTTATGCTTGGCATTATAGCAAAGGATAATGTAACTGATGCTAACACGCTTGATGGGTTTATTGGTTAGTAGCTTATGAATCACTGTAATTAGGTATCTTGGCATTAGGAGATGTCACAGAAGTTGAGAACACTTCAGATAATATTGTAGGAGTTGCTTATTGTGCTCTGTGGAGGATCTAGAGAGCCAGGGTTCGGCTGGCCTCAATGTCAAGGGCTCTGGCTTGCACTTGATGAATCACAGGCGATCAGACCTTTTCAAATATCATTTTTCTGTGATGTTTTCACATGCTTTGTTTGGCTGTGAGATCTGGATGGATTTTAACTCTTAAAAAAAATCAGGAAGCAAATACAAGTGCTCAGGAGGGATTCGATTGCCCAAGATTTTGCAAGGCCCCAAACACTCTTCATAATAAGCCCATCCTCACTTTTCAGCACACGCCCTTCCTGGATGAGCAGGGAGAAGGTGGCTCTCATCCTCGTGAAACACATAAGCACTCAGGGACAGCGACATGTGAGGACAGAGCTTGGCCCAGGAAGACAGTGTCTATAACTTCATGGCAGAATTATTTCCCATGGGGAAAGTTTCATGAACGCAGTTACTCACTGGTCCGATCCCAACCATGCGAGTATGTTTCCAGAATCCATCACCCTTAAGCGGTTCCACATGTGCCTGTAAATATCCACATACAGTCCTCTGTAACAGGGATCCTTGCTGTCTTTCTGCCGAGAGCAGAGGTGTGTGAAGGTGCTGCACACTGTTGGGATTCTGCTCAGAGCAGCGGTTCTAAACCTGTGGGTCTTGACTCCTCTGGAAGGCTCACATATCAGATATCCTGTGTATCAGATTTTTACATCACAATTTGTAGCAGTAGCAAAACTACAGTTATGGAGTAGCAACAAGATAATTTTATGGTCGGGGGTCACCACAACATGAGGAAGCATATTAAAAGGTCGCAGCAATGCTGGGCGGTGGTAGAACACGCCTTTAATCCCAGCACTTGGGAGGCAGAGGCAGGTGGATCTCTGTGAGTTCGAAGCCAGCCTGGTCTACAAGAGCTAGTTCCAGGACAGGTTCCAAAGCTACACAGAAATCCTATCTCGAAAAACCAAAAAAAAAAAAAAAAAAAAAAAAAAGGCCGCAGCATTAAGAAGGTTGCGAACCACTGGCTTAGAGGATCAGTGGAAAACTATTACTGGCACCATGTGCTATCTGTGCCTCTGTGCCATGGAGACAAGCCATTCAGCTTGAGCCATGTGCTGACAGACTCCTTATTTGTAAGATGGCTATAAAAGGTCCCACCGATAAAGAGTCCTAAGATTGATGCAAAAGAGGAATGAAAGATCAGGGTAACATTTGTGGCGCAGTGCCAGACATGTGGTAAGCATCCAGTCAAAACCAGCTCACTGTTACAGGGCTGGTGGGTGAAGCTCTTGCCGTGTAAGCCCAAGAGCCTGAGTTTGGATCCTTCAAATTTACATAAAGCTGGATATGTCAGCTTGGATTTATAATCTCAGCTCTGGGGAGGCAGGAATAGGATGATTCCCGGAAGTTCATGGGCCAGGTAAGGAAGGCAAGGACCAACACCCAGTGTCCTCTTCTGAATGTCACATGTGTCTCCTGATATGTGTGCTCCCAGACTCACAAGTTAACATACATGCACACATACAAATTTTAAAAAAATCAGCTTTCCCCAGTACCATCTTTAAAGTGATCTTATCGGGATGGAAGGGATGCAAAAGCTATTGAGTCAGCAGCTCATCCGCTAATTTAATACCCGCTGCAGCTTTCCCACCAAGCAGCCCAGCTTGGAGACTTTCTCCCATTTGAGTAAAGAATGCTGAAGGCTGTAGCTTTCGCTGGTGGTGATTGCACAGAGCAAATGTAGACCTTTCCCTCCCGACATCCTGGGGCGAGGCTGCAAACATCCCAGAGCACAGCTAGTCCCTCGTTTCCCTGGAACGTCTCCTGCCTTGCTCTGAAACCTTCGTTCCCTCTTGCGCCTTCCCTTCAACACCAACATTTCGGAGACACTCGCCTATAGATGTGGTTTGAACGCCATCCAGTCCCCCTTTTCCTCTTCAGCACCTGGAGTGTGGAGTGATTTGACAGCTCTGCCAAGAGCAGCCCACAGGCTCCTGGAGTCCAAATGGACAATAGAGAAGCAGTCAGGGTGACCCTTTGTCAGAACCTGTGGAACTGTTCCATCCGTGTACTGCTCTGAGGAAAAAAAATGTGTCCTTTAACCCTTGCTAGATTGTCTGTGAAACGCACATTGGCATCTTTAGTTCTGCCTCCCTGCGGAGGAAAATGAGTCTCCGAGAGTCTAAATTACCCAGCATCCTGTATTTTGAAAGATGTGGTGGGAGAGTCAGGATGTGTCATGGCCGTCTGTCTCCAAAGTCCCACCACTTCAACTGGGGTGGCTGTGGGAAGTAGAGATAAACTATTAGACTGGTTAATATCGCTGGGCAATCTTTATGCACAAGTCCTATTTGTGAAATTGAAAAGAAATACAAAACACAGCCCTTCTCCTGGAAGGAGGATTTCAAACTAACACACACCACAGGCATAGGAACACAATAAACTGGAAGATAGCAGTAAAGTGTGTTTCAGAACATAAATCCTAGATTTTCTCCTTAAGAGCATTTGTAGACAGATGGATATTGTTATATGGAGGTGGCAGCCTAGGGGTAAGAGCAGCTCATGATAAAGAAGTGTAGACGGAACGGTACAGATGAAGGATGTATCTAGACTTCTCTGTGTTGAAGCAGATCTAGAGATATACTGTGGGCCCGAGGCATAGACATTGCGTGCAAGAAATGAGAATAGAGGAAATGGAGGGGTGGAGAGAAAGAGGGGAGTAGAAAGGGGAGCTGGGGATGTAGCTTGGTTGGTACGGTGCTTACCTGGCACCACAGCTGGGTCCTCAGCACTGCAGGAACCAGATGTGCTGAAGCAAGGCTGACTCTCAGCACTTGGGAGATGGAAGCTGAAGGACCAGACACTCAGTGTCATCCTCAGCTACACTTGAGCAAGTTCAAGGATGGCTGGGCTACAAGAAAGCCCATCTCAAGGGAAGGCGAGGGGGTGAGAGAGAAAGGGGGGAAGAAAGATCTTATGCAGGTATCTGAAATACATTTAAAGAAGAGTAAAGGTAGAGGGAGACAGTTGCAACCATGTAATTCTGGGGGCCTGGGGAAAGGAGGGGAGGGGGGAACTGTAGTTGGTATGTAAAATAAATAGAAAATTTAAAATAAAAAAAAAGAATCACATAGATGATCTTAGACTCTGAGACATCCCATCAGTGACATTTACAAAGCAGTGTGCTCAAAAAGACAGCCAGCCTATAAGCTGACAAGGACAACATTCTTTTTTTTATATATTCTTTTATTTTTCATTCAAAAATTCTCCCATTCCCCTCTCTTTCACCCACTACTGCTTCTCCATCCCCCTACTTCCTTAAGAGGGGGCAGGGTACCCTGCCCTGTGGGAAGCCCAAGGCCCTCCCCCCTCCATCCCAGCCTAGGAAGATGTGCATCCATATAGACTAGATTCCCAAAAAGCCAATACATGCAGAAGAGATAGGTCCCAGTGCCATTATCATTGGCTTCTCAGTCAGCCCCCATTGACAGCCACATTCAGAGATTCCAGTTTGATCATATGCTCATTCAGTCCCGGTCCAGCTGGATTCGGTGAGCTCCCATTTGATCAGGCACACTGTCTCAGTGGGTGGACCAGCCCCTCGCGGTCCTGACTTACTTACTCATCTTCTCCCACTTCTACTCTTCGACTGGACCGTGGGAGCTCAGTCCATTGCTCTGATGTGAATGTGAGTCTCTGTCTCTATCTCTATCCATTAGACGAAATTTCTATGGTGATTATCAAGATATTCATCAATGTGACTATGGGACAAGGCTAATTCAGGCACCCTTTCCTCTGCTGCCCAAGTACCTAGTTGAGGACATCCCTGTGGACACCTGGGATCCCCTCTAGAGCCAAGTCTCTTGCCAAGCTTAAAATGACTCCTTTAATGTAGATATCATATTCCCTTCTCCAGTATCCACCTTCCTCCATCTCCACCCTCCCACTCCCCCAAGCTCTCCCCAGTCCTTCCCTTCTCCTTTTTCCTTTCCCTTTCGCCCACCCCCACCCCTACCTCCACCCCTAACCCCACTCCCGTGCTTCCTACTTTTGCCTGGTGATCTTGTTTGCTTCCAATTTCCAGGAGGATCTATATATGTTTTTCTTTGGGTTCACCTTGCTATTTGGCTTCTCTAGGCTTGTGAGCCATAAACTTAATGCAGGACAACATTCTAAGTGAGATGCCTTACTCCCTCTTTCCAACACAGATGGTGGGCTGCGACAGACAGCTGGGAAGTAATGCCAAGGAAGACAACTGTGGCGTCTGTGCAGGGGATGGCTCCACCTGCAGGCTGGTGCGGGGTCAGGCCAAGATGCACCTGGCTCCCGATAAAAGTAAGTTTTGCAACCCAGTTCCGTGATTTCACAGAACACGCTGTGTTTCCGTTCCTACCAGAGCAGTGTGTTCCCAACGCTGAACTTATCTGGGTGAAATTAACTTTGGCCGCCTTTCAGAAAGTCAGATTTCTTTCTTTATAAAAATCATTGTTATTTTCCAAGTTTCTATTTTGAAAGAGTGCATACAAGCTTCTTCTACCAGCTCTTTAAAGGTTCCCCAAGTTTTTGAGCTTTTGTCGTTACAAAATCTTGCAATTTTATAAAAATTTGGTAGTTAATTATTAAATAGCCTAAAATATTTTTTAAGCAAACTGGGGTCATAATTTCACCTTATTCGTCTTCTTTTGGTTGTTAACAAGACAGAAAGTGATGTAATATTTATTTTATTTTCCATTTTTGCTTATTTATTGAAGCCATCTGTCTGCCCTATCATTTCTTAATTTTTATTGTTGTAAACTTTGTGTATCAGGAATGCTAAACTTTAGTCTGTCACACCTATTTCAAATGTGGTTTTCAGTTTGTTATTTTGCTTTTATTTTTGCTTGTCTTATGGAAGCAATGCTTTTGAGGCTGTATTTATTCCGATGTTTTGTCTTCTCATTTCAGGAGAGACTCTCCTTAATTTCAGGGGTCAACTGTATGTTCTAATGGCCAGCCAGTAAATACTTTAAGCTTTGCAGGGCATAACACCTCTGTCCTGGCCACTCAAAGCCATTGTCCTATAGAAGCACACACACACACACAAACAAATGTAACTATGTTTCAGTGAAACTTAATTTAAAATAAATAAGCTACAGGTTGAAGCTGTCCCTCAGGTAGGAGCTTGTTCTGACTCTGAAGAAGAGAGACTATTCACGCAAGTTTCCAGTCTGTATTTCTATGTTTTTTCTATCTTTCTATTTCATAAATAGTTATTTATATTTTATGCATATATATGCTTGAGTATGTACATGTAACACATGTGTGCCAGAGCCAGCCATAGAAGCCAGGGCAAGCGTGAGATCCTTTGGAACTAGGGTTACAAACATTTGTGAGCTGTCGTGTGGACACTGGGAGCTGAACACAGGTTGGCCGCCAGGGCTGCCCTGAGCTGTTTGTCCAGCCCAACTCTTATTGTTGCTTTCTGTCTTTAAATCGTCTCTTCATTTTTGCATCTGGTTGTTGTGTAAAGTTAGGATTTTCTTTATCCCTCAGTTAAGGATCCCATTATAGGAATGGAGGAGAGGTGGAAGAGAAGGGACAAAAGAAGGGGGGAACAGGAAGCAGGAGGACAGGAAGCAGGGAGAACAGGAAGCATGGAGGAGAGGTGGCCAAAATCTTCCTGATTTATTTATTTATTTGTTTGTTTGTTTGTTTATTTATTTATTTATATGAAATATAAAGTCCATGTGTGATATAACACTAGAGAAAAACTTGCTATTTTATTTGTGTTTTGTTTTGTGTTTTTTGTGTTGTTTTTGTTTGTTTGTCGGGTTTTTTTTTTTTTTTGAGACAGGGTCTTGCCATGCATCCAGGCTGACCCTTTTGAAGCCTTCTGGGTGCTAAAATGCTAGGCATGCTCCATCACACCAAAGAAGCTGGGCTTTATTGAGGTCCTACCACTCAAGGCTGAATGCACGTCGAGAAGTGGAATAGACAGAGTGGTGTTCAGGGGTCAACCACAAAGCATGTCTCCGGTGTGGTTTATATCCTGGGTCAGGCGGAGTCATCAAAACAATTTAGACAATGGAGTCACAGATCACCCCCAAGCACAACCTGGAAGCAGGGAGTTCAAACAGGAAACATCTTTTAAGCCACCCTAGGGCCTTGGTATGAGGAAGCGTGGCCCGAGATAGGGAGTATTTGTAAAGATACTGAGGAGGAGGAACTCCAGGATCAGAGTTTGTGGTTCTTTTGAGTAAAGACTACAGCAAGAGACACAGGACAAAGCAACATGTCCCATCCTCTCGGCTCTGATTGGCTCTTCACTAGGTAGAAGAGTTGGTCACTGAGAATAAGGGCAGGGAGATGTGGTCACTGGGGGAAAGGATATGGAACTCACTAATGATAGTAAGAGAGAAAGGGATCATGGTGAGGGTCAGGTAAGGTTGGAAGCTGGATTCATGGAGGTCCCATTCCATGGACCTCATGAAGCAGGTGACTGAGAGCTGGCATGTCAACAGGAATGCATGTGTTCCAAATGTCATGAAACTGAGATTATAAACTTCAGAGTTAGATGTGTCCTCTGAGAAGAAGTCTGGACTGACGGTCAAAGCTGGGGAAGCTGCTCTCCCCTGCTTTGTGGTGTCTTCCAGGACTCCAGCTCATCTCTCTCCACATCCTGGGTGGATTTCTCCACAGATGTCTTCATTTGTCTTCATGTCAACAGAGTTGAAAGTTAGACATCACGCTTATCTCCCAGAAAGAAAGAGCTGGTAGCAGAGACTTTCTTTCAGTTCTGTGTCCTTTATTCAGAAAGTGAAGTAGTCCCTTAGGGCTTCTTGTCACCGACCAGAACTGTAGCATGTGATGCTATTGCTTTTGAGGGGACAGAAACCAAATGCTAAGTATTCCACCCATCATTATCACTGGTACTAAGACAACATAATACCTTAAGATTATCAAAGTTCTCTTCAGATGTATGATGTCATTTCATGTCACTAGGTCTCTTGCATTCCAGCTTTGATGTTTTCAAACCCATTCAAGACCAGAGATGTTAAGAAACATATCACAAAATCAATTCTAGAAAACAACTTAAGACGGGGTTTTAAGAAAGCTGCTGATGGGTGTTGGGGAAGGATCACAGAAGGCTGGGCTTGAGGAGAAAGCACAGCTGGAAGAAGAGCCCAGATAAGGCAGTTTGAAGAAGAGACAGGCTGTCCCGTGAAGGGCTGATTCAGCGGGGCTCCTGGGTGAGGGCACTAGCACATGAAAACAGGCAGTTCAGCTCAGGATGCTGGGAAGCACGTTTGGAAACTCACCAGAGAAGGACTTCATTTATAGCAGTGTCCAAAAGAAATTAGACACCAAGATCATTCTAATTGAACCAGAACAGAAGCCAGTAGAACTGTGTCTTCAAACCATTTGTCTGGGTTTTTTTATTTTTATTTTTGTAGACAATATGGACAAGAGGTGCTGAGATGGAAAGGAACACGGGAGGGAGTGTTGCATTAGCCTGAAGGGCCTGCCTACCAGGGCATCATGCTTGGTATGTGTGTGCATATGTGTATATACTCCTGTGAGTGTGTACATCCAACTGTGTACGTGTGTGTGTGTGTGTGTGTGTGTGTGTGTGTGTGTGTGTGTGTAGGCCAAGGGTCTCCATCAAGTGTCTTCCTTGACTGCTTTTAGTGTTTGAGACAGGGTCTCTCACTGAACCAGGGCTCACCAATTCATCTAGGCCAGCTGGCCAATGAATCCCAAGGATGTACCTAGCTGCATCTCCAAAGCGCTGAGAATCCTGGCATGGGTACTCTGTGGTCTGGATGCTGGGGATCTGAACTAGGCTTCTCATACTTTTGTGGCAAATATTTTATTGGCTGAGTCGTCTCCACAACTCCTAGTTTCTCACTATTGATGAGCTCCTCCCCTCCCCTCCCCTCTCCTCTCTCTCTAGATCTTCCTGCCTCTCCCTCATTCTTTCCTCCCTCCATCCTTTCCTTTCTTCTTTCTCTCCCCTTTCCTCTCATTGACTATCAGCTTTTGAAGTATGGATCCTTACAAGAATCTGTTGAAATAGTTGATGGCTTTTAAAAAGAAAATGAGGATGCAAAGTTGGGTGGGTGTGAGTGGGTGGCCTGGGAGGAGCTGGTAGAGCGAGGGACATAATCAAAATTTAATGTAAGAAATTCCCAAAGAACTAAGGAAACATTTTCTTCAAGTTATATATTTTCTCTCCAGGAAAATCTCTGTGTGTGTATAAGCCCCAAATTTGTCATTCTGGCTTTCTTTCTCTTTTTCCTTTTGTTTGTGTGTGATATGTGCACGTGCTTGGATATGTGTGTGCAGGTACAGACACTCACCTGGGCACATGTATGCTGAGGCCAGAGGAGGAATTCAGAAGTCCTGCTTAGTTATTCTCTTCCTTGTGCCCTTGTGACAGGGTCTCTCACTGAACCTGGAGCTGGCCCTTTTGTCACTAGACTGGCTGGCCAGCAAGTCCCAGAGAGCTTCCTGCCCACTTGGGACGCTGCTAGTTAAGAATCCCAAAAGTGTCTAATGTTTTTGCTCAATTTCTGTACAGAAAGGAGAGCCAGGGTGCTCAGGCAGAACCCTTCGCAACAAGGAATGAGCGCTGTGGTGAGCACTGGCATCTCATTCACTTGGAAGCCCATGTGCCAAGACTAAGGCTAAAGGTAGCATGCTTGCATGAAAGCATGGTGCTTCCTGTTCTTGATTCCTCCTCTTGGTGGCCCCATCCTGTCTGCCATGGCTCTGAAACTGGCCAGCTGAAGCCAGTTTGGCTGGGAGTTCCCTGGGCCATATGGAAGCACTTCCCTTAATCACACTCTGTGCGAAAGAAATGTGGGAAACGAAGCCACGGCTCCCCTGAGCGTGCATCCCTGAAGCCTACAGGGTCCATGCAGCTTCTAAGCCTACATCTTGCCAAGCAATCACTCCTGCCTTCCCCGGGACTCTCCTTGAGTCAAGACATGGCTAGGAGAGGCTATTGGCACAGCCTCGCGCTGGATAAAGCGCAGAAGGCTGCACGCAGGATATCAGTTCCATGGTGCAGCGAGGCAGACCCAAGGTGTAAGAGCCTGGAGCCAAAGCCTTAGCTATGAGAAAAATCAGAAATGAATCCAGATACAGCACACCAATTTCCTGTCCGGAGTCAGGCAGGGACTGAACTAACAACGAGCATAAATAGATTTACATGTTGGAAAAGAAGCTGGAGGCCATTCAAATTCCAAGGGAGAAAACTCTGGTGGTCTTCAGTATAAAACAGTAATTAAGTAAAATGTTTTAAATGATGAGTTTGGAGAGATGTCTCAGTGGTTAAGAACACTTACTGTTCTTGCAGAGGAATTGAGTTTGGTTCCCAGCACCCACATCTGGAAGCTCACAACTGTTTGCCCCTCCAGATCCAGGGACTCCAAAGCCCTTGTTTGGCCTCTGAGGTAGACACACACACACAACACACACAAAATAATATAAAATCAACCTTAAAAATCCAAATGAATGATACTTTAATTGACTAAAAATTCTATACATGTACAAAGTAATTTTTGGTTTTCATTTGTTTATTGTTAAATAATGAGAGTTATTTTTAAATTTTAAAAAAAAGTAGTTTATGTATATGGGGTGTTTTGGCTGCATGTATATCTGGGCACAGCATACATGCAGTTCACACAGAGATCAGAAAAGGATGTCAGATCCCTTGGAACTGGATTTAGAGACGAATGTGTGCTGCCATGTGGGCGCTAGGAGTCGAACCCAGGCCCTCAGGAAGAGCAGCCAGTGCCTTTAACCACTGAGCCATCTCACCAGTTCCCAGTTCAATGTTTTGAGGTATGTATATAATGTGGAATAAGTCAAGGTAATTCACATAAAAACCACAACGGAGAAGCTAGCACAGATATCTGAGTATGGACACACACTTGGGGACTTCCATGTTTGTCCTTTACTTCAATCTCATCCACTCTGAGGCGAGTAAAGAAGCCCAGCTCATCTGTTCTGGGCTTATCACCCATTTTGCCACACGATAACTAAGTTTATTGTACGGTGACATCTAAGGCCACCCAGTTCCTACTCAAGTTTGGGCACTGGTGATGATAACGAGGCCCTCAGCATCCCGATGCTCACACTCCAGGCTGAGTGGACCACGAGGCTGTCTCACGGTGTAATGCATATGACTTTTCCTCACTACACACTGTTCATGGTTACTTTGATTGGCACTTCCAGAGGTAACCTGCAGATTTAACATGATCCAATACGAGGAAGACTGAATCCGAGATTAGAGATTTGCTAGCAGATAAACAATTGGTTTTCATTCCTCCTCCTCTTCCTCCTCCTCTTCCTCCTCCTACTCCTCCTCCTCCTCAGCATTCTGTCTCCCCATTCATCTTTCTGGGACACTGGATCTTTGGCTGGTAAAGGAAGAATCAAGCAAAAGTTGTTACTTTATAAAAATTATTTTGTGTGTGTGTGGGGGGGTGCTTTGCCTGCCTGCATGTCTGTGTGCACCACGTGTGCCTAATGCCTGGTTGGGGAGTCAGAAGAGGACGCTGGATCTCCTGGAACTAAAACTGTGGGTGGTTGTGAGCCACCATGTGGGCACGGTAGCGCTATGCAAGCTCTGTGCAAAAGCAGCAGTGTTCTTTAGGAAGGAACTGTCTCTCCAGCCCCCCACCCCACCATCCCACTCCCAGCATTGCCATTTTTAGTGGCATGACCCCTATCATTTATAGAACCCACCCATGGCACAAAACAAATTCAAAGTTAGTTCTTGTTGGCTCAGTCTCATGCCTCTGCTTATCTTCAAGGTTCCCATGGAGAGATAGAAAAGTGGCAGGTGGACCTTGCTGAGAAAGGTTATCATAGGTTATGTTTCCATGGCAAAGCAGGTAAACCACAAACTTCACACGTGTTTGTGAAATACTATTGTACTTTGGTAAGATGCACAGCCCTTCCCAAAGCCTGTCTCATCTGACCTCCATAATGTCCTGTGTTGCCATTTGCCTCTTGCGTCTTAAGGTACAACCACACTGGGTTTCTGGAAGACTCTAGAATGTCAAGGGTCATTTCTACCTTGGTGCATTCTCTCTTGCACCAGCCCACTCATGTCCTGGAATATGCTTCTTCCGTTTCTTAGCATGGCTATCTGGTTCTCACTCTTTGGGTCGGGCCACGTCTCAGACAGGCATTCAGACAATCTGCCTGAAGCCAACCCTTCTCTTTTGTTTAGTTCCTGCTTAGCCTTTTGCTGCAGAAAGTTCTTCCTTTTCTCTGTGTTTAACTTGCCCCTCACACTAGCAAGGCTTTACAAGAGTCAGCATCACGCGTGTTAGGATGTCCATTTTATTCCTAGCACTGGGCTAGTATCAAGCACACCCTCGGAGCTCAATTAACATGGAACTAATGAGTGTCTACACTGAGCCAGGCGTGGTTCTGCTTCCTGCTATGATTTCAGTGGTGCTGGATGGTGTTGTGCAATAGGCTTTGCCTAGATGCCAAAGAGCGTTGTAATAATCTCAGCTTGGCTGCCAACAAAGTCGCGAGCACAGGCAAGTTGCTTCACTGACTGGGGCCTTGGCTCTTTCATCTACAACGTTAGCACAGGGGAGTTCTGAGACTTTTTCTAGGGCTGGAATTCTTAAAAATATAACTATAGCTTATTCCTTGTTTTTAAAATTAGACGTTGGGATTGAATAGGGGTTGGAGAAATGAGACTTAACATGAATATGAAATAGTTTTCCAAAGTTTTAATGAAAAGATTTCATAGAGATGGCTTAAAGAGTCTGGGACATTTCTATGCCCCACCGAAGTGAGTTGGTGTGAAGTTGCTTTTTGGTCCTGAAATCTCCTTGGTTACGTTTGTACTTGTACGGTTCACTGTCAAAAGCTGTAAGCTAGGCATTTTCTTAGTATACGAACTCCCTTCACGGTGTGTGAGTTCCTTCCTTCAGTCCCCTTCACACACCTAGTCCAGCCCCTGGGACCTGGTGCATTCTCAGAGAGAGGATGTTGTGTTGACCTGGATGGATCACCAACTCCGTAGCAGCAATTCCCAAGGGCTCTGAATGAAGCGCCCACCTGGGAGTCCTAACATCCACCACGGAGATGAAAGCTAGGTCTAATCAGTAGTAATAGCTGGTGTTGCTGCTGCTGCTGGTGGTGGTGGTGCTGATGGTGTCTCCCTCCACTGGTTGCGTGTCTATTTTGTGCCAGGCATGATTTTTTTTTCCTGAATGTTCTGATCTACTGCTATCAGGTACTTACCACCATGCCTCACCATCTGACAAATGGAGAGATTATCTCAAGGGAACGAAGTGCCTCGCTTTAGGGTTCACGACTCCTAAGTAGCTAGAACGGTGTGGCGTCAGGTCTGTGTGCATAGACACTCTCCCAGACTATCCTAAGGAGACAGCCGAGTGAGCACGAGGTGAAACATACCCAAGATTTAGAGTGACAGGGACCAGAATGGAAACGGGAACAGAGATGGGTATGGCTGCTTTCACCCACCCTGTTCCTCCTTGGTGGAGCCCAGCTTCAGGAGTACTTACCCATCATGCAGATCAGATCAGGATCACCTGTCCAGTTTGTCCCGCCTTAGAATCCTCAGCTTTGCCTTGCAATTTTACATCTTCATGGGGGTGGGTCAGGGGGTCAGATATACCACCGGACTTCCCGGGTGATTGTTATGCACCTCTGGCTAAGACTTCTACTTTTCAGCCTCAGTTTTCCCCACTCGAGGCAACTGACAAGTTTATTCTTGCCAGACTTTTAATTTCCTAGATGCCACATTCAGGCAGACAAGAAGGACACAGTAGGATTTTGTGGGCCATCTGAGTCAAGGTTGGGTATCACAGGCCCCACCCCACCCCCGCCTTAATGCCTGAAGCTCAGTTGGCCATGGGGAAGCATCAACACGCATTTGACTAGACGCACTGCTGGTTGCCTCACTCTTTTGAGGTAAAGGCATTTCTAGGCAGTAAGTAAATACGTCTTCAGGTTCAGAGCACACTGGCACAGAGGCCAGGGACTCAGCAGTGCTTGACTTCCATTGATGTGATGTAGCCTTACGGTTCAGGGTATGTGATGTGATTGTATTCCATTGATGTGATGTAGCCTTACGGTTCAGGGTGTCGTGAGAGGATGTGTGTCTCCACGCATGGTAGAGAGGAATCCACTTCCGGCTTGCAGCTGGTTGCTCTCGTTGAATCGAATCCTTGCTGGATTCCTACCTCCTTTGATGTCGTCTGCCTCTTACTCTCCTTTTTCCTGCTTTAGTTCATTGGCTCATTTCATTTCTCCTATCTCCATTTGTGGAAAAGAGCTCAGAAACCTCCCGCGACTTTAGAATATGGGTGTCTATTTGCCGACTCTCTTCCGTACAACACAACCAGTAGTAGCACCACAGAGTGATGGCTGAATTAGAAATAGATTTCATGACTGTAGTTCTGAAAAGCCATCTGCCTCCGCTCTTCACCATGTGACAGAAGGTGCTACCGTTAGTGTAAGCCATGCCAGGTAGTTGAAGTCATGCGGGGGGGGGGGGCATAACCAACCACTATGCTCTTTTGATGACAAATGTCTTCATACCTGTTAGCTCCATGTAAAGGCAAGCATATTATTTTTAATTTTATGGGTTCTAACTATGATGAACACTAGTATCTATTCAGATACCCTTTTTTCCTGAAAAAAAGAAACTTGTATATTCTTTGAATGGTTTATATGTTGTGTTCGTATATGAGAGCCATGTGTGTGTGTGTGCATGTGTGCATTTAGGTAATAAAAAGAAAATATAGAGGAGGGGTGTCTCAGGGTTTCTATTGCTGTGATAAAACACCATCACCAAAAGCAACTTATGGAGGAAAGAGTGTATTTCATCTTACAATTCTCAAGCCACACTCCATCACTGAGGACAGTCAGGACAGGGACTCAAGGCAGGAACCTGGAAGCAGGAGCTGATGCAGAGGCCACAGAGGATGCTTCTCTCTTGCTTGCTCCCCAGTGCTCTCACTGACTTTCTGGACTGACTTCTACACTTGATCTTAGCCAAAAGGCTGAGAAGCGATTGTGAACCTGTTTTCTAATATGACTCAGGACCACCTGCTCAAGGATGGCACCACCCACAGTGAGCTGAGCCATCACGTACCAATCATTAATAAATAAAATGCACCACAGACTTGCCTACAGGCCATCTTAAATAGGCATTTTCTCAGTTAAAACTCCCTTTTCCCAGATGTCTAGGTCTATGCCAAGTTGACAAGTCCAAACCAGCACAGGGTGAAGAAAAGTAACATGAAAATATTTGGACAAAAAGAGCATTTAGCAAAAATAAGTCCAACCAGCAGAAAAGATTGTGCGCGCACATGTGCACACACACACACACACACACACACACACACACACACACACACACACAGAGAGAGAGAGAGAGAGAGAGAGAGAGAGAGAGAATAGAAAATGGAGTTGTTGCTGACATGAGGGTCCTTGGAATGCACTTTTCTTGTATTTTCTTAAATTATATATTTTAAAAACAAAACAATAAAAATATCTGTTGGCATAATTCTAGTTGGACTTACTGAAAATAAGCAATTTGATATATATATTACAGTCTGGGGGAGGTTACAGTTGATGCTTATTGAATTCTTAAAATTATGAGGACAATATTTTTCGTGTATGTCTTTTTTTTTTGCAACAAGATCTGTCTCTGAGAATGATGTACACTCCTGACCCTCTTGACTCCAAAACACTGGAATTATAAGTGTACACCACCACACCCAGGCCTATTTCCTGTGTATCTTGTGACTTAGCAAAGCCATGATCCACAATAGGAAACTAGAGATTGAGAAACAGTAACAGGGAAGGGTTGGATTTGAGAATGATCTGCGTACGTGCGTGCATGCGTGTATGTGTGTATAAACCATTGGCATCAAGCTCAATCATAAGCCTGTAGTGATTGTAAAATCAAGCACTGTTGCCATAAGAAACATCTGTAGTGAACTCTGGTGCACAAGGTAAGCTGGGCTCTCAGAAGAATGGTTGTGGGTGGAGTTTGTGGTCCAAACCCTGGGTCTCTGGTTTAGGAGCTCCATGATGTTGGGCAAAACATTGGAACACGAACAGATTTACTATTGTGCATTGCAAGGATAGATTTCCACTACTGCAAACATGGTGTCTTGTCTCAAGTTACTTAGCCTGGTGCCTGGGAGCACAGCACATGCTCATCCTCCCCCCCCAGCTTTCAGTGTCAGCAGGTTCTTTGATGAACCTTTTGTCAATATTGCTTGTTGGACACTGAAGGCAACTTCCCAGCACAAACAGCTTTAGGATTTCACAGGTGGATCTGAGACAGTGGAGGTAAGCAACTTGTCCTGGGCCCCACGCCAGTTCTAGGCTAAGCAGCTGCCATTCCAGCCCACGTTGCTGGGCTCCAGATTCTGGGATTATGACCTCTCTTTAGAGTTTGTGGAGTAAAAATGATGCAGATCCCACCTAAAGAATGAGATGAAAAGCCCTGGAAGATGGCGCAGCCATTGGCAGTATCAAGGATATCACACGACAAATTTCAATGAGGAGGTTTGGGAAGAATTCCAAAATAATCAGTGTCCCGCAGGAACCATTGGCCGCCATCACCACCTCCAAATCTGAGTGTTCCCAGATGTGGGCTTCTTGCCATCAATATGATGGTTTGGAGCACAGAGGAGGTCTCTGGTCGGTGGGACACCCTTCAGCCACTGGAGTGTGCCACGATGGAATGGGTAGGATTTGATGGTGCCCCAGACTTTCTTGGCACCTTCATCTGTGTGCCCACGGTGGGAGAGGCATCAGGGGAGGCTTCCCCAATCCTGTTTTTGCTTTTCTTATGCTAGCCCTTGCTTCAGCCCGATCCCAAGCTCTAGGCTAGCACCAGACCCAGGGGGAGTTTGCCAGGAGGCCTAGAAGTTGCCCATCCTAACAGTCAGAATCAATAAACCATGGGACACAAGGTTTTGCCAGAGTAAACATCTTGTAGGTAATAAGCAGCAAAAATAAATGCTTTATATCCATCAACAATCTCGAGTGCCACTACGTCTGTCTGTCCAGCTAGCTGTGTATCAAACCTCAGTAGTATGGTTTGAATCTCAACTGTCATACGCCCCACCCCCACCCTGCCCCAGAGTACACCAGGCTTGGTTACCAGCCTCTGGCTGTAGCTACTGTGAGATATTGCCATCTTTAGGAGGTGGGGCCTAGTGGAGTAGGTTAGGAGTCACAACTCTTGCTTTTTTCTTGTGACAGAATCTCACTGTGTAGCCTAGGCTAGCCTCAAACTTGTGGCAGTGATGCTGCGCTCAGCATCCCTGTGGCTGAGATTACAGGCACATAGCACTGTGCCTGGTGCTGGGTCCTGCTATTGAAGGGGATGCTGGGGCCCTGGGGTCTTCTCCCTGCTTCCCAGCTGCCAAGAGTTGAGCAGTTTTATTCCACTGTGTCCTCAGTATCATGGTGCACCTCACCACAGGTCCAAGGCCAACAGGTCCATGAGTAGGAACCTCCAAATCCACGAGCCAAAACAGCCTTTCTGACTACAGGTATTTCCTACAGTGACAGGAAACTAACATACGTAGGTCTATGTGAAGAAATGTACTTTATGGATGGTATATGCATAAAAAACCCAACTGCAAAGCTAGACCTGATGGCGTGGTCCAATAATCCCTGCTACTCGGGAGGCTGCAAGTTCTAAGCTAGTCTTGGATGCAGCGTGAGTTCGGGGACAGCCCCAATGACTCAGTGAGAGCTTGTCTCAAAATAAAAAGAGGAAGGCTGGAGACCTAGCTAAGCGATAGACAAGCATGCTCTTCCCAAATGCTGAAGACCCTCAGTTCAATTCCAGTACTGAAAAAGATATTAATAAATAAAATAAATAAAAGGTGATTATGGTTTAGGTTCCAAAGAGTATCGAAAAAAAAATCCCAGTAAAACCCAGAAACCAACAGAAGAGGCCTCGCCCTGCAGCTGCTCTAGTCCCTCCCTCCCTGCTGCAGAGACGCAAGGCTGCCTTCCCTTCCAAGGCTAATTAAGTCCTCCATCTGGGCTCTGGACACCAGCCCCTCCGTTTCCTCAGAGACCACACTCCACCCTTCAGGCCCTCTCCTATATCTCCCCTCCCTTTCCCGTCAGGGCTTCATGGGACCAGGTCTCTCCCATCTTTAAAGGATAATTTTTAAAATGTGTGCATGTATCCATGTCCATGGGTATGCATGTGCATATCAGAATATGAGTGTATAATTTTATGTTTATGTGAAATGTGTTTTCATCATTCATTTCTTTTACGGTGATATCAAGAAACTTCTTTCAAGCACGCTGGTCTCTATTTCTGCCCAAATCCTTTACTGATCTCTTCTGCCAAGTGTTTGAGACATTGTTTACATAGGCTGTCTCTACATTTTCATCATTGTTCATTCTGCAGATCAGAGTCTCCGCCGCTACCTCAGCCTCAGCCTGAGCCTGCTCCTCAGCATGGAAAGACTTTTCTGAAACTCATAACAATCCCCGCACACCTGAAGACCCTTTAAAGTCATTCTTTGGGTCCTCTAGGTGATACCTCAGACCTCTGCTTCTGCCCCCCAATGCTTCTGTCTCACAGAATTGGTTCATCCTTGGTCATCCCTCAGAGCTAGGCTGTTACGTTCATACAAGTCAGTAAAGACAACTTTCTGAAGAGCATTTGCGATGACATCAGGCCTTCCTTTCCACCCCATATGACCTTGAGTGTGCCCTCACTATTGGCCCCATGGGGTGTTATGATACGGCATCCTCAGCAGCCCTTGGGGCTGCCAGACAATCAGGCCTTCTGGTTCCCACCTTCCCTACTGGAGCCAGATCCCTGAGGGTGAACAGAAAACTGCAGCAGGTTTCTTGGTGATTCAAACATAGGATGAAATGATGGTGGTGGCGGCTATGGTGGTGACAGCAGGTGTGTGTGTGTGTGTGTGTGTGTGTGTGTGTGTGTGTGTGTGTGAGAGAGAGAGAGAGAGAGAGAGAGAGAGAGAGAGAGGGAGATGAAAATAGAAAGGGGGACAGAAGACAGAGAGGGGAGGGCAAGATCTTAAGGGAGGAGAGAGGGGGGTGGAAAGGTACACAAGGGCATCTAGTTTTCCCAGAACCATTTCCTGAAAATGTTTTGGTTTGTTTTGTTTTGCTTTACCAATGTATATTTTTGTCAAACAAACAACAAAGCCAGGCAGCCGTTTAATTCTCGATTTTCTTTTCTGTCCCCTTAATCCATGTGTCTATGTGCTAACTTTATAGTGTACCGGAGACCGAGACCGACAGGTTGGTCGCTGAAACAAAGGATTCTGGTTTAGAAGAATTTCAAGGTGTAAATTACTTTCCCTAGGATCTGAAGATATTACGTTCTGAAGAAGGATCCCCTTATTAAATGCTGTCACCTCCCACACCCTGATCCAACCTTTCCTGATGCCTTTGTAGTCACTCAGAGAGTAGCACAGTGGGAGACCCAGGGACCCTGCCCCACCCCCGCCCTGCATAAAGTGGCAGGGCCTCTGGCTTGCATAGTTTTACATAAAACTGTGGCAGCTGGATGACACACACCTTTCTCAAAGATACTACAGCCTACATTTGTAGTGACACTATTCCCTCCAACGGATCTGCTCAAATAGTTTTTTTATTATTATTCAAAGGAAGTTTTTATTTTGTGTGTTCAAAACTTGATTTTAAAACTATTTTCATTATATATAATTTGCTACGTGTTTGTCCCTAAAGCGCAGACTGTCCTGGCAAGGAAACAAAAATAGTCAACAGGCCATGGGACCAATCATAGTCTAAGAAACTACCTGGTGATCACATTGGTGGGTCCTTCTAGGCAGGAGTTATAAGGGAGGTTGATCCCCAACAGAGTCAGTACTGGAAACACCCAGACACCAAATTCTCAGCACCAGGAAGAATTATTTCCCCAGAGGGGTAAGGGGTAAGGGGATGGGGAGGCTGTAAAGGCAGACAGCAAGCAGGTGAGTTTTTTTTTTTTTAACTGAACCTGATAGATGAGAAAGTGGGAAGTAGCCTTCAATGCATGGGCACAGGAGGCCACTTCCTAAGAATAACCCCAATAGCTCAGACAATAAGAGCAACAGTGAATAAATGGGACCTCCTGAAACTGAGACGCTTCTGTAAAGCAAAGGACACGGTCAATAAGACAAAAAGGCAGCTGACTGGAAAGATCTTCACCAACCCCACATCAGATAGAGGACTGATCTCCAAAATTTAAGAAATTGGTCATCAAAATTCCAACTAATTCAATTCAAAATAGGGAATAGAACTAAACAGAGAAATCTCAACAGAAGAATCTCAAACGGCCGAAAGACACTTAGCAATTGTTCTTTTTAGTTGTCCCAGAGAATACTTAATATTCTAGGTGTGTCTGATTATTTTCTCTATTGTCATATATTTTGAAATTCTGTCTCTGTCTGTCTGTCTGTCTCTGTGTGTATGTATGCGTGTGTGTGCATGCGTGCACGTGTGGTATGTGTGTGTGTGTGTTTCCAGCAGGTAACCAGATAGTTGGCAGCTTTGTTTTAATCTTCACTTTGCTTCAGGGTTAACAGATGAAAACTCAGGGTCCTCATGGACCTTTTTGGGCAAACATGCATCCCTACATATATATGGCTGCCCTACATACATTTAGCCGCCTTACATACATATGGCTACCCTACATACATATGGAATCCCTACATACATATGGCTGCCCTACATAACATTTAGCTGCCTTAGGTACATATGGCTACCCTACACACATATGACACCCCTACATACATATGGCTGCCCTACATACTTATGGCTATGCCTCATACATATGGGCACCCACTCCCAGGAATATATTGGACGTGGTTTTTCCAGGTCTTCCACTGAAGGCTTTTGATATTTGCCAGTGACCTCACATAGCCTTGATTTTAAACAATCTCTGATTGTTTTGATCAAACTCCCACAGGGGAGGCTATTTGCACGGGGCAAACTCACAGGTCAGATTCAGGCAGTTTAGTGAGTGGGGTCTTCCAGGCAACTACCACATAAGCCAAGTAATGACCACCGGGAATTGGGCTTTTAAGGCGCTCCAAACCCATTCCAACTCTTGCAGGGTCTGGCAAGCTGCTGGCCCTCACTCAGGTTAAAGACTTTTTAAAAAGGTTACCATGGGCGTAGAAAACGGGGAAAATAAAAATAAACAAATTGATATCCCAGAGTCTTTGTTCGTCTTACCCTATGTTTTTCTGGAGTAATTACTGCCCAGACGTTTGCAAGCCCTTGGTTAATTTCCAGGGTTTTGGAAATGCCAGTCACGGCAGTGCTTGCACATTGTCTCTTTTGCAGAAGTTCTTACTCCATTGCTTGTTTGGTTTGTTGTTGATGCTGTTTTCTTATCTCTTCAAATAACACCAGGAATTTCCTCGGGTCTCTTTGGAATCTTTTTCTTTTTTTTTTGTTTTTGAGACAGGGTCTCACTAGGTAGCCCTGGCTGTCCTGGAACTCACTCTGTATACCAGGCTAGCCTTGAACTCAGAGAAATTCACCTGCCTCTGCCTCCGGAACGAGGGCTGGGATTAAAAGGCATGTGCCACCATGCCTGGCTTTGCTATCTTTTAAGGGGTTAGCACTTGCTCTTTTCTTCTTTACTCTTGACATTTACTTGTTGAAGAAAATCGTCATTTATCATCTAGTCTCTGTTCTCCATGCTGTATTTTATCACTGGCTCAACGCGGGCTGTCTTGTATCGTTTGTGTGAAATGGGCAACTGCCTAAAGACCCCCCTGTGTTCAGGTCTGTTGGCTCTGTAGTTGCTGAAGGTCTGTCCTGTGATCACATTCTACCTATTCTTCATTACACGCTCACATACTCCCATGAGAGAGACAGCACTCACTCCCTTAGAAAGACATCCTCCCATCAACCATCTGGTTCCCCTGTATGGAAAGGCCTGACACATGCATTTTTCCTTTTCTCTGTTTACCAATTTTAGAAATGAGAACTGGTTCCTAACATGCTCGGCCTGTAGCTAACAGGACTTCCCCAGTATTGGAACTCCTACTTTCAATATATTTTGTGTGAATAGCTTTACTGTAATTATTGTTCTTAATAATGTTCAGATTGTCTCATTGTTGACTACCTGAGGACCCTTGGGGTTAACTACAAGTCCTTTCAACCTGATTCAGTGCCTTTAAGAGCATCCTTGAGTTCTCGAAGTCACTGTGCCATGATGGTAGAGTGTTAATTTTTTGACTCAGACTGTGATTGGCTCTCTAAAAAGCCTCATTCTTTGGAGTGGAGTGGTGTCTGCAGGCCCAGCCTGATGGCGAGCATGCTCACTGCTATTGCATTAGCTTGTGTTATGCTTGCTTGCATGCCTACATCCATGCATAAGTGTATCAGTCTTCCTCGGACCACCAGCCCCTGACGTGTGACATGGAGACTTATTATTAGTTTGGACTGCTTAGGCTTGTTTCTAGCTAGCTTTTTAAACTTAAAATAACCTGTTTCTCTTTATCTACTTTTTGCCTGGGGCCTTTTACCTTTCTTTCATCTGTACATCTTACTTTGTGTCTGTCGCCTGGTGACTGCCTAGCAAGCTAGCCCAGGCATCTCCCTTTTTTTCTCCCTCATTCTCTCTTCTCCTTCAAACCCAGATTCCTCCTCCTCCTTATTCTCTCTGCCCACCAGCCCCACCTATCCCTCTTCTGCCTAGTTATTGGCTGTTCAGCTTTTCACTAGACCAGTCAGGTGCCTTAGGCAGGCAAGGTCAAACAGCAACGCATCTTTACATAATTAAACAAATGCAACATAAATAAATGTAACATACCTTCACATAGTTAAAGAAATATCCTATAACACATAATTCCGTGCATTAACATAATATGCACTATGCTTCCATAATATATATAGCATAGCATTAAATAAATATCTTTAAATATATAATTAGATAATAAAATTTTTGAAAGCCGTCTGTGTAATATCAGAATATCTCTTGAATTTAATTTTTTTCTTTTATAAATATGGTATTTTAACATCTTTTTCCAGAATATATTTACATATATTATTATTATTTAGTCTCTTTGACAGGGATCTACAGGAAAAATAATGGTGATGATAATATTTGTTCTCCCTATGGGAATCATTTTAGCTATTCACCATTGAGTCTGCCCATGGCCCATAATGTTCTTTACCAAATTGAGAATGTTTATTCTATCCCTGCTGTTACTAAGGCTGGTATAAGCAATGTATGCAGAATTTTAGAAAATGCTTTTTATCTATAGGGATGATTTTAAGTAATCCTTTGTTCCTTTGGTTACCCAATACATTGATATGTCTCTCAGCACTGAATTAGCCATTCACTTGAGAGCATATTTTAGTTGTGTGTATGCATGTGTGTGTGCTTTTGATAGAGTTCAGGAGACAGGTGATGACAATGATTCCCCTGAACCATACACTTAAAAATGACTAAAATGGTGGTGATAAGGGCTTGAGAGATGATTAAATTAGGTCGCTGCAAGCACGAGGAACCTAAGTTCAGTCCTCAGCACCCACATAAAAAACACCAGCTATGGTGGCATATGTTTATAGTCCGAGAGCTGAGGAGGCAGAAACAGGAGGCTTCCTGGGGCTCAGTGGTTATTATAGGATAGCCTAATTGGTGTGCTCTAGGTCGACGAGAGGCTGTCTGAAAAGAAGTGGATGTCACCCGAAGTTCTCTACCCACTCTGCAAAAACTCCTTATTCCCTCTTCCTCCCACACCAAATGACTACTTCCTGCTTGGGCGAACTTGGCCCTGTGTCCTTTTACAATCGCTTATAGTTTCTTCCTGTTTGATCCATGTGAGAACATGTGTCAGAATTTGTTTTACCTACAGGTACAGAATAGGAGTCATTTTGGGGCTGGCCACCTGCCTCTGCCTTTTGGCTACTGCAGACAATGCTGCCGTGAATGTGTGTGCAAACACTTGTGTGAGTTCTTGCTCTCAGGTCTCACAGGCATCTACCCAAAGGCAGAACCACTGCCCATACAGTTATTCAATGTTCCGAGGAACTGCCGGGGTTTTCATCCGCTCGCTCTCGGGTCTTTAACATGAGTTTTCATTGCCTCTGTCTTGTGTTCTTTTCTAGAAGAAGAAAACGTGATTGCTGTTCCTTTGGGCAGTCGAAGCGTGCGAATCACCGTGAAAGGACCTGCCCGTCTCTGTAAGTAGAATTTCCCCTCAGCATGTTACGAAATTTCCTGAAAGCAACATCAGACAAACAAATGAAAACCCATTTCCTTGCTTATGGTAGAGATTTCTATCCAGTATACTCAGTCTGTGTCTCTAGGAAATATGTTAAATATATTTTGAATTGGAATAGGAATGCATCACTTTGCCCCCTCCCTTTTCTCTATCCAGGCCAGATGCTCTCAGACCCTTCCTGTGTCCCCTCCCACTCCTTTTTCTTTGATTATTAATGGTGTGTGTGTGTGTGTGTGCATACGTGTACTATGAATTATTCTCATGCTTTAGGTTGGTGTAGTGGCATTTCAATTGTATTTTAATAAATAAAGCTTGCCTGGGGATCGAGGGAGTAAAACAGCCACACCGGTCAGCCTTACAGATAGGCAGTGGTAACACATACCTTTAATTCCAGTAGGCACGCTAGTTGCCATAGAAACCAGGCGGTGCATGCCTTTAATCCCAGTGGTGCATGACTTTAATCCCAGAACTGGAGAGGATTATAAAACGGGAGGAGACAGCTCTCAGACACAGTCTCATTCTGAGATTCCTGGTGGCAGGATCTCTATTTTGGACTGAGGTCGAGGTAAGAGCCAGTGGCTGGCTGCTTTGCTTTTGGGATCTTCAGGTTGAACCCCAATTTTTTCTCTCTGAAGTTTTATGAATCGTGCTTCAGGATAGAAAGGATATCAATTTGGGCTTAATCTCCCTATGAGAGAGAAAATCAAATTGTATACAAAATTGTACAAGGATTCAAGGATCTTCTAGAGCTGTCAGAAGTTTGGGATTAAAAGGGGGAAAAACCATTAAAGACTTCATCAGTGACCTTTGATCTGGAAGGATAAATTGCTGCTGATTTATCATGGCTTCCAGTCCAGGTGTTGGTGAAAACTGGTGAAGGCTTTGTATGATGCGGAGAGAAGCTGCAGAGTGCAGGAGAGGTGTTTCTTTGCCAGTGTTAGATGGCGTCACTTACCTTAGGAGTGCTTGGTTTCTTAGGATGTGTAGAAGCTGGAAGTTTCGTGGATTCTTCCTGTCTGTCATGGAGTCCTTATAGCCCCAGGCTTCCTTAGTTGTGTTCAGAAGACAGGAAGTCTCCGACTGGGCTCTAAGCCTGAAAAAGCATATTGGGTTTATAGGAATACTTTATTATTTTAAATTATGTGTATGTGTAGGGGGCAGGTGTATATTAAGTGCAGGTCCCCAAGGAGGCCAGTGGTGCCCCAGACCCCTGGAGCAGGAGCTGCAGGCGGTTGTGAGCTTCCAGCATGGCTGCTCGGAGGTTCCTAGCAAGAGCAGTACATTCTCTTAACTACAGGGCCATCTCTCCACCCCGACTGGTTGAATTTGGCCAGCTCTGCACGTGTAGAATAAGCCACACAGTCAAGGTCACTGAGTCAAAACACTGTGTAGTTGCCTTTTTTGTCTAGGCCACCACCATAGATTTTTTTTTTTAAATCATACGATTTTCCCAGAGCCTGAAGCATCTCACAGTTTTGGTAGTATGTATGCTACTCCCTCCAGAACTAATATTTCACCCACAAATATCCCCTGAGGAAAGTTTTCAACAAAATGGTCCTGGACAGATATTTCAAGACATCCTTACACTAAAATCTATGTGTTTGTGTTCACAGGTGTGTGTGTACACAATGTGTGTGTGTGAGTGCGTGCTTGTGTGCGTGCGCGCGTGCGTGTGTGTGTGTGTGTGTGTGTGTGTGTGTGTGTCTGTGTGAGAAAGTCTGAGTTGGATGTCAGGGTCTTCCTCAATCAACTGCCCACCTTATTCTTTGAGACAAGCTCCCTCACTAAACCTGGGGTTCACCAATTGGCTGGCCTGTTTGGCCAGCAAGCCCTCCCCATAGATCCATCCACCCACCTCTCTCGTGCTAGGTTTACAGGCACTTGCTGCTGTACCTGTTTTTGTTTATTTGTTTTCGATGTGGCTGCTGGGGGGGCGGTCCACCTCGGGTCATTATGCTTGGGCAGCAAGCAGTTTACTGACCGATCATCTCCCCATGATAAGCTCTTAAAAGAGCAAAAATTCTCTAGTCCCTTATGATTGACACAAGATACTCCTTGACGTGAAAATCAGAACATTCTAGAGACCTGTTTTCCACATGACTTGAAAATCTTCAGCACTCTGTAGGGTCAGGTTTTCCTCCCTGTGAATTAAAATGTGATACTTAGAAACTAGCAAAAAACTTCCTAACTGAATTCTGTGAACCATCTCAATAAAAAAAAGTTGCGAGATGTCATTTGGACTAAGAACTATAAAAAGCACCGGGCATGGTGACGCATACCTGTAATTCCAGAATTTAGGAGACGGAGGCAGGAGGATTGGGTCTTCAAGGCCAGCCTTGCCTAGGTGAGACTGTCTCAAAAAAGAAAAAGCCCCCATCCATACATATTCACATAAATAAGTAATAAATAAATGAAGTGCTGAATATCCACAGCTGCGTCAATCCTCTTCAATGAGAACAACGCAGATATCCATCAACTGCTGAATTGATAATCAGGACTCATGTGGAATATTATTTGGCGATGAAAAGGAAGGCATTCTGATGAACGCTGTGATGGAGGTAGATGATCCTTGAAATTGTTGACCAAGTGAAAGAAGCCACATGACACCTGATTCCATAAGATGAAATACCTAGAGAGAGAAAGCTACAGAGGCGAGAAATAGATGGAGGGTTTCCTGGCTAAGGAAGAGATTTTATTTGGGAATGGCAAAAGCCGCTGCAATCGTATCCTGTGGCGGAAATGCTGAGCATGAGCGAATAATGAAATCGCGTCTTTTATCTAGGTGACTTGGGGCTGGAAATCAGCTCAGTAGTAGTGTGAGGCCTTGGGTTCAACACCCAGTACTGGAAAGGCAGGCAAACACACCACAAAGCAAGCAAGCAAGCAACTGGGCAGGCTCTATGGCTTGACAGTTACATGTTAACAGTTGTTTAAAATGTATTTTTAATGTGTTGCTCTGATGACATTGACGGTGGCTCCCCAAGTTCAGTTTTGGAAGACCGTGGTGTTGTTTTGAAAGAAAGTCTCACTCTGTTATCCAAGTGGCCCTGGAACTCCCCGTGTAGCCCAGGCTGGCTTGTAACCCAGGCTAGCTTTGGACTTGGGCTAAGCTGCCTGCCTTGGTCTCCTGAGGCCCGGTTTGCCAGCTTTCAGAGATTGATTTTAAAGGTGTATGAACAGAATAAGCAGAACAAATATGGATGGACACCCTGAGGAGCCTCGTTTTCATGAGAGCTTGCTGGCAGATGAAGCCTGGCTTTGTCCTGGAGACTGGCACTCTTCTGGAGACCGGAGTTCCGAAACACTCTCACTTCTCCAAGTGACAGATCTATTGCTTGGAGCGTTCCCCTTCTGAAGCCCCACAGGCAGCTCTGGAAGCCACCCTTCTCCGCTGGCTGCCTTGCAAAGGAGTAGTTTACATGTCTGAATTTCACAGTACAGAAGGGCTTTTGTTTTCTTGTTTTATATAACCATTTTTTTTTAAAAAAAAGAGCTGTATTACTGAAATCAAGCTTATTTTGCAGTCATAAATCATTCTTTTAGAGCCCGTAGTAACTACAGCCTTCCAAATGGCTGCAGTATTGAAAACCGAGAATGTTCGGTACTGTTAATTTCAAGTCCCTTTGTTGTGGAATGGAATTTAATTATAGAATGCCCGTCTTACAATCTGCCTAGAGCTGTTTAGATCCTGAATTTCTAGCGTGTTCTAATCCTAGCCATATTATTATAGGGAACCCACAGCCCCAGATTTTCCAGCCACGCATCCCTCCCCAAATGCAAGCAATCAGAAAGCCTATGCAAAGGCAATGGAATTATAGCAAAACTTTGGCACTAACTCTGTTTGACACAGCTGGTGAGATGACTCAGAAGGTAAAGGTGCTTGCTGCCAAGCATAACTCAATCCACAGTTCAATCCCCAGGACCTCTGAGATAGGGCGAGAGAGCCACTACACCAGTGCCACCCCAACACATAAGTAATTTTGAAAAATATTAAAAGCCTGGAGAGATATCTCGGTGTCTGAGTGCTGACTGCTTTACATTCAGTGCCCAGCACTGACGTCTGCCTTCAAGTCCAGATGCACCCAATGCACTCCTCTGGCCACTGTGGGAACTTCACTCATGTGGTAGATATTCACACACACACACACACACACACACACACACACACACACACACACACACACATTAAAAAACTCTTTAAAACTTCCAAATAACATTAAATCAAATGTTCTACTAACGTTAACCCAAAAGGCCAAGATGCTATAGGCCGAAACCTCCACCCACTGGCAGAATACAATTTCCCCCCGAGTCCTGTCTGCTGAGCATGAGGAGAATCATGGCACTACACATAATGACCAAAGGAAAGCAAAGCTGAACAAGACAGGGACACGCTGCAGACAAGTATCTGCTGTAAGCACAGGCTTGGTTCTGTAGGGCTAGCTGGAAGCCCTCATACATAGTCACCTAAAAGGGTTTTACTGGCCTCCACAGTCTAAATACATCTTTTGGTCACCTGGTTCTGCCTCGTTCCAAAGGAGCCACAGCTGATCATTTTTGGTGTTTAAGTCTTCAGTTTTTGAAACAAGTAGAAGCATTCATTATCTTTAAAGCTATTATCTTTAAAGCTCCCTCCCTCCCTCCCTCCCTCCCTCCTTCCCTCCCTCCCTCTCTCCCTTCCTTCCTTCCTTTCCTTATCTCTCTTTTTAGTACAGATTAAAATATTTAAAGTTGTCCCTATGGGACTGGAGAGATGGATCAGCTGCTGAACTTACTACTCTTGCAGGAGACCTGGGTCCAGTTCAGTGCCCAAACTGCAGCTCACCCTCTCCCGTAGTTCCAGTTTCAGGGGATCTGATGTCTCCTTCTGACCTTCACCAGTTCCTGCATGCACATGGTGCAGATACTGTCATGTGGGCTCACATACAGATGCATACATATAAAATAAATATCATATTAAAATGTACAATTACAAATGAGCTTCAGAGATCTGGGCACAGAAGAAGGCTTCTCTTCCTGCTGTGTGAGGTTGTGGTTCTGCTGGGCTCAACCATACCCCCCCACTGACTGTGGAAACCGGGGGGGAACATTAGCTGGGCTGTGGACAGTAGACGCAGACACATATCCTCTTCCTTCATAGTGGTGGGGTGGTTGTGAATTCCTGGGATCTTCTGCCTTGCTGCCTGCTGCAGATGCTACAGAGGGCTCTGTGGGAACTGAGAACGAAAGCGCTCGCCTCTGCAACACTCAAAATGAAGTTAATAGAAAGTCTGCTCTGTGGTTTAGGGGATGGTGTCTTCCCTTGCTCCCAGATTCCCCCACTCTCTTTCTAGTTGCTGAGTTCCTAGGAAACACGGAAAGCTGTTCTTCAACACTGGAGAAACAACAGCTGCCTCAGCACAGCACACATGTTCCCTTCAGTTCCTGGTTCGGTTATTGCGCCATAGACCCCCATGGACCAGATGAGGGAAGACCACATAGGCTAGCTCTGTAGAGGTTTCCACGAATTTACGCTCGCTGAAGAAGAAATAATACTTTAAAGCAGAACTGAGCTGCTTTCTTCTGAATGGGCAGTGAGAGACACGGCCTTTCCTCGCTCTGTGGTTTTAGGCGCCTCATGAAAAAGCCTAAACTAAGAAAACTTTCCTCCTTTTTCTGTGGTGGAAATGGTTCCTAGAACTTGAGTAGACCTATCTGAAACAAAACAAAATAAAAAAAAAAAAACCCTTGCTAGCCCCTCCAAATTTTGCAAGTCTGTTCTGCCCGTATGAATCAATGCCGTCACCTGAGTAGATCGTTCTATATTTGTTGATCACACATACTGATGTCACACATAGTAAAAATGTCTTTTGAAATCAGATGTCTGTAGGGTAGCTCTCATCTTTAAATTTTATCTTTAACTTTTCAGTTATTGAGTCAAAAACCCTCCAAGGAAACAGAGGAGAACACAGCTTCAACAGTCCCGGGGTTTTTGTTGTTGAAAACACAACGATTGAGTTTCAGAAGGGTGCGGACAGACAGACCTTCAAGACTCCCGGACCCCTGATGGCCGATTTCATCTTCAAGGTAGATGGACCATCTTCAGAGCATCCTGTTGAAACACAGCAAGGCTGTTCTTCGGGAAGCTGGCGATGATTATGTTCATAGAGAGTGTGTATCTGTGTTTCCTTCATAGCAGGTCACTCCCAAGAACGGTTCTGCTCTCTCGAGTAGAGACTTTCAGGGTTAAGAATCAATCTTTGTTCTTCCAGAGGGAGATCATTGCATATTCATCACCACCATGTGCCCTGCTCAGTTTAAATCCACAGGGACTTTGGTGGATTTGATGGATAATGGCTAAGCACACCATCATAGGGAGGAAACGGAGAGCACAGGGGTCAGTCCTTGACTTCCTTTGTCAGGGCTGTCCCTGTCACCCTCAACCCTGTGTCTTGTACTACAGCAGCTGATTCAAGATCAGGATTCCATTTGATGAAGAGCCCTGCTCTAGCATCCTTTCAGACTGTCTCCCCTGGTCCGTGAGCCTACTTCTCCCTCTAGGTAGAGCTGAGCCATCTTCCCTCCTATAAAGGAATTAAGTGTAATAGTCCATCTATTTCCAAAGCAACACAGGTTAAAACTAATCTGGTGTATAAGAAAATTTATGAGGAATAAAAGAACAAGTGATAATCCAGTGAGGGAGCTTGCCCTCTCTTTCCAGAAAAATCCTCCAAATTTTAGTAGGACGAAAATTGCCCTGATTGCCAATTATACCTTTATGAAGGGAAATGATATCGTTTTTCTAGTTGCTAGAATCACAAACTCTCTGGCCAAAGCACCTAAAGAAGGAAAGAAGGGTTTGCTTCTGCTCACAGTGTGAGGGTCAGCCCTTCACGGCCGGGAAGTCACGGTGGCAGGGTCATGAGGTAACTGACCGCATCTGCAGTCAGAAAGTAGAGAGATTAACTACTGCTCTCAGGGAGTCTTTCCTGTTTATCTAATCAGGATCCACATCCGGAGGGCTCTTCCTACCTCAGCCCGGCCTAGAAATTCCTTCACAGGCGTTGCCAGAGGCTTGCCTCCTCGATAAGTTTAGATCCTTTCGATATTAATCATCACAGAAAACCCTGAAACCTTAAAAAACAAAACAAACCCCTATACTATTAGTTTTCAATGTATTAATTTGATGAAGAATATTTTGTGGAGACATTGGTTGTGCTACCAGAGAGACAGGTAGAGGTTTGATTAAATCTGAGCTGACCTGCGTCCCTCGGGTCCGACTTCAGCCTACAGTATGACCTGCCAGGGTTAGCCTGCACAGCCTTGCTTTGTGTGGGAGTGTTCCTTCTCTGGGGTCCTGGACTGTGTGTGTGGTGACGGGGGCTGAGCAGACACACGCATTTGCCCCTCTCTGCTTCCAGACTATGAGTGTGATGAGATCAGCTGCTCCAAGCTGCAGACGGTCAGGCCCATTGTGACAGATAGTACCCTGGGACTGTAAGCCAGGACAAAGCCCAACTCTGAAGTCCCCTTCGTCCATGTTATATCATGGCAACAGGGATGGAGCCTAAGATAATGCCCAATGCTGGAAAACAAAGAGATTTGTTTGTAAATGTAAAAATATCAGTTGTTAATTTTTGTTTCTGCTAGTAGCCTTGTTCTATGCTGAGGAGGTCATGGCTTTTCATCTCTTGTTTGCCATAGTCCACACTCTCCCTAATTGCATTCTTCACATTGAATTAAAGGAACAGGTGTCTGCTGCCATCTGTCCTGCTCCAAGTGTCTTTATCCAAGTGCCTGGCTTCCACAGGTACCTGTCACTCCTGTGTGAGATCCTAAACCCACCAACCCCAAATTCTTCTCTGACAGTCACATTGCCCAGAGACTGTCATCTCTTCTCTCCCTGCTCCGTTAGTATAGCAGGGGTTCCAGGCTTTTCTTGCAGTGTTCCTATTTGATTCTCTCTCTCTCACACACAAACACAATACTTTTTCTTTTAATTGCTAAGAAAAGCAATAACCTCATTGAGTCAACACGGAGGGCTCCGACTGAGCAAGAGACAGTGATTGGATGGAGGCGATCTCCACGAAGATCAATATCTCAAGACAGTGGTTATAGTATCACTGTTGACTCAACAAGCTCACACATAATTATAAACTATAGATGGCTGTTGTGTGTGATTGCATGTGTGCGCGCATGTACATAGAAGCCAGAAGTTCACCTGGGCTGTCCACCTGGGCTGTTGTGTGTGGATGCATGTGTGTGCTCATGCATGTAGAAATGAGAAGTCCACCCAGGCTGTTGTGTGTGGGTACACGTGTGTGCATGCATGCAGAAGTTGAAAGTCCACCTGGCTGTTGCTCCTTAGCACTTGTCTACCTGTATTTTAAGACAGTCACTCATTGCAACCCAGGGCTCACTGATCAGGCTAGGCTGTCGTCCCTATGAACCCAGGATTCTCCTGTCCTGCCTCTCCAATGCTGGAATTACAACTGTGTACAGTATACCCAGAGTTTGCTTTAAATGCAGGCACTGGGTTTCAGACTCAGGTCCTCCCATAGCAGGCCCTCTGCCAACTGAATCATCCTCCCAGGCCACAATGCATTTCTTTGAGACATGTCTATGTACATGGACAGTCATGTATGTGTGCATACCTTCATAATACTGAGGAGCACATCAGAAAGGGAAACCACAGTGACCATAGCAAAAGGGACATGTGATTTTGGAAAATGCCTTTAGGTGAATTTATAGTATATCATTCTTAAAACAATATTAATACTATATATTCACATATCACTTGCACACATAAAGACTATTTCTGACGTTCTTAACCAAATACACACTTACCTCTTAACAGAGTGTGACTTGACAGCGTGCTCTCTGCACTCTGTTTTAGAAGTCCCCTCGTCCCCCGTCTCCGAACCCTGGCTCTCTCAGACTGCATGAGCAGCTCTGGACATCAGCTTCATTGTCTAGAAACTTTAGGGCCCTCAAGCCCGAAAGGGCTGTTTAAAAACACATTTGTCAAAGAGGGTGTTACACACACACAACTCACTGTGTGTGAACAGACTGTCATTGCCATGCCCACGGCCATTCTCTTCACGGCTGTGGTGTGCTCGGTGGGAGAGAAAACCTAGCAATGTCAGAGACACTTACAGTGAAGTAAGAATGACCCTGATGTTTTTCTCTGACTTGGGAGCTTGTCCAGATAACGTGGGTTTCTAGGAAATAGTCTTTTCTGTTGCTTTTTTCCTTCTCGTTCAGAACACTGTAGTGCTGCCCAGCTGTGCTGTGGCTGAGGTAAGGAGCTCTTTGCTTACATCTGTCTCGTCTTGGACCATCACAGGATCAAGCAACACCTGGACTTCCCTTAGGGGTGGGGGTGGGGGATAAAAGTCCACCTGGGATTGTTGATGACCGTGCCCTGCATTTCCCTGTACCCTTCCCATTCTTACTCCACGAAGATCTGGTATAAAGATGGCTTCCATCTGAGACCGAACTCTGAGGCAGGGGCGGGAGGCGGGGGGGCGGGGGGCAGGGGGCTGGGGGCGGGGGACAGGCCACCTACTCTACACTACTGCAAGCACAGTTGTGGGTTTTCTGGGCTATGCTTGTTTTCATAGTTTATGTTATAGATTTTATAAACCAGGGGCTTTTAGGAAATGCGCTGTTGGAAACTCTTATACTTTTACATGAAACGTATACTTCACCAGGAGAAAAGGAAAATTCTGGTTTTTATTCTTTAAGAAACTCTATTTTCATAGCAAGGTTCTTCCAGGACATTGTGCTTTTTCTTCTTTCCGTGGGTTTCTCATTATATAATCTTGTCTTCCCGAACAACACATTCTCATGGTGGCTCCTGTCCCATCTCTGCCGCAATGGCAATGGGATCATTTACCCTGGAGTGCTGGAAGATTTTGCTCCTGCAATATGTGTACCTGGCCACCAGTGGGCAGTAGATACTCTTGCCTGAGTCAGGGCTGTTAGGGGGCGGTTGCTGACTGAGGAGCTGCTAGAGGCGCTGGTTACCCAGCCGGAAATTACCTAACACCAGCACCTGTGGGCAAATGCTTGGGAAAATCCAGGTGGAGGGCATTTCACGGGGAGTAGCTTCTGAAATACAAGTAGATGATGCTGATGAAGATCCGTGTTTCTGTGGTAGAAGCTGCTCTGGGAAACAAGCACCCATTGTCAGGGAAGAGAAACAAAACAAAACAAAACACTTGTCTTTTTGGCCTGAAATTTACCTTCTGTAAGCTATCATTTGGGGGAAGTCATTTTTGTTCGATTCAGATATTTTCCACTCTGGTAGGTAAACATTTTCTGGTTGCTTTCCCAGCTGTTCTCAGCCATGCAGTCTGTCTCTTGTTTCTTCCACGGCAGGTCTGACGGCTTGTGTGCTGTCTACCAACATTGTCTTGCTTGTCTAGAGAATCGATAGCTTATCTAACCGCCTGTTTCCTTTCTGTCGCGGCTTCACCCTGCGATGGCCACGATAGTGAAATCCACATATTTCCAGGGTCTTTAGGACACAGTGGAGGCAGTGTGTGTGTGTGTGTGTGTGTGTGTGTGCGCGCGCGCGCGTGTGCGTGTGTGTGTGTGTGTGTGTGTGTGTGTGTGTGTGTGTTAGGGTCAGTACCTGCCTAGGGTTCCTGAAGGTGTAGTGTGTGAAGCAAAGGTGTTGGTGGGATTGGCTCTTTCTGAGGGGTGTGAGGGAGGACTCGCTACACACATTCATCTCTCTCCCTTCATCATCCCTCGGGAATTCTTATCCCCCCCCCACTCCGTGCAACACATACCTGCCTCCGTAACCAGCCCTTTCCATAAGAAGATGGACGTGCTGAGCTTGGGCCCAATTTAACAGCCTTCGTCACAGCACTGTGGCATCTGCAGAGAGCCCGTTTCTAAGTCAGATCATGTTCTGAGGCTCTGTGGGTTGGGATTTCAGTGAGGCTTTTTGGGGGACGAAAGTCATCCAGAAACAGCAGCCGTAAGAAAGGGATTTCAATTATTTCATCCCTTCCCTCAATCTAGATCCCACCCCACCTTAAGCCCCCCTTAAGGTAGAGCCTTGTGAAGGATCTCACCTGCTCCTGTGATGTGGCCTGCTGAGATATGCTTCTTCATGAAAGCAGTTCAGGCAGGGCATGCTAATTCATGTCTGTAATCAGATGGCTGAGGCAGGAGGACCACAAATTGGAGGCCAGTCAACGCTACAGAGTGAGATTTGTCTCAAATTAATAACTATGCTAGTAGGGTGGCAGGTGAAGGTGCTTGCGTGCCACCAGCTCTGACAGCCTGAATCCAACCGCTGGAACCTCCCAGCTCCTTTAATTAACACCCGTGTGCTGTGGCCTGAGTATGCTCACACGCATACACACATACACACATCCACGCATACATGCATACACACACGCATACACACATCTACGCATACACGCATACACACACACATACATACGCACATACACACATCCACGCATACACACACACATACATACGCACATACACACATCCACGCATACACACATACATGCATACACACATACACGCATCCACACATGCATGCATACACACATACACGCATACACGCATACACACATACACGCATACACACATACACGCATACACACATCCACGCATCCATACATACACACATACACACATGCACACATACACACACACATACATACACACATACACAAGTAAATAAATGTCAAATAAATCTGTTTGAAAATCTTCCTATCATTGCCAAAATTCACAGCTAAGTTATATACCCAAATATTTATAAACTATGGCTATTTTATACTAAAATCTATGTCCATAAATAATTTTAGAGATTATTTCAAAGTGGCCAAGCCTGTAGCTGACGTGACGTCATCATTTTCCTAGCCAAGCAGGGGACTAGGCTGCTGTAAGGGACCCTGAACATTTCTCATTTGTCATTCTGTATGTGATTGACTGTCACGGTTGTCAGGGCACCTGTCCGCCCCTGGGAACTTAAAAGCAGCATTTAGTGACAGGTTATTGTCAACAGAAGAAAAACAGAAAGCATTAATGTCAGAGTTGTCGCTACTAAGGGTTATTGCTATTTTTTGTTAGTTTAGTTCGAAGTTTGGATTTGAAGGTTAGATTTGATGGAGAGAGAGGTTTCTAAATGGTTTTAATTTCCAAGGACTAAAGAACCAAGGACTAAAACAAAGCCGCCTTCTGTGAAATAGTGAGAACACACCTTCCCCAGGTCAGACTGAACTGTTAGGGTGCAAAGTCTGTCCCCGCACCTCTGTGGGTGTAGGAAGGAGTTAGACAGAAGGGTGGGGTGGAAGGGATGGACAGAGACCGTGATGGCAGGGTCAGGTGGGGGAACAGACAGAGAGACTGTGATGGCAGGGTCAGATGGGGGGTTTTGACAGCAGACCTTTCTACAGGAGTAAAACAAGACTGTATCAAGGAAGGCCAGGGATAAGAAAGGGGCTTTTTTATTATACTTCTCATGTAGAACCTCAAAATGAAGATGCCGGTTAGGGTGGCTGCCTCCATCAGCCACCAGGGAACTCCACGTGAGAAGGAAGCATCAGGTCATGAAGATTTCAGTCTTAGGCAGAGCCCAGGCAGAGTCTCTGTGTCTCTCTCAGCTTAGTCTTTAGAGACTAAAATAATGTCTCTAAGGACCCTGCTGCACCCAGGCACCCAGATGCACTGATGCCCAAGTCTTCTCTGTGATGTTTGCAGGTTTTCTCTGCATCTCTCCTCAGGTGCCTTAACCCCACCTGCGGCATGGACAACAACCTCACCCGCGTTGTTGGAGTGAAACAGATGGGTGGAGTAACTTTTTAAAGCATATAATTGAAACTAGTGTACTTGATAAAGTTTTAGCAAAACTTACTACAACAATCTTATTAAATGGAATGTATGTATACAATGAAGCGTTGCTCATTTTTTATTGTTTATATTTGACATATGAAGTATATTTTAATAATCAAATTTTTATCAAGTTGGGATTTTTGACTCAGTGATAACAGATTCATGGAGTCATTTGAGGGTGTTGCTTGGTTTTTTTTTTTTGTTTGTTTGTTTGCTTGCTTGTTGTTTTTGTCGAGACACGGTTTCTCTGTGTACCCCTGGCTGTCCTGGAATTTGCTTTGTAGACCAGGCTGGCTTCCAGCTCAGAGATCCACCTGCCTCTGCCTCCCAATTGCTGGGATTAAAGGCGTGCACCACCACTGCTGGCTGAGTTTCTTTATTATTTTTCTTACATTTTAATTTGTTGTCTGTGGAGGGAGGCCAGAGGTGGGCACATGTGTGCACTATGCTGAAAGGTGGCGGAGGACAGTTTGCTTGAGTTAGCTCTCTCCTTCCACGGTGTGGATCCCAGGGATGGACTTCGGATTCCTGGCTTGTCATTCCATGGCTAACTGATCATCCTGCTACCCCTCATTTGAGCTGCTTTAGTGACAGAGCAAGCCATCCTACTGTGTTTATTTTTCTTTCACCCTCTGTTTTCTGCTTATTTGTTTGCCTGCTGCGTGGCTACAAATTTTCTCCCTGCAGTGTTGATAGTTTCAGTTTGAAGCATGGTGGAAGTGAAGCCCTCCAGGGAGTTGAGTGAGTATGGAAATCCCAGGGAACCATGGCTCCAGGGAGCATTCCTTTTTTATTACAATGTTTCTCTTAAAATATAAAATCCATTTTCTCTGCTAGTTACAACAACAGCCAAAACAAAACCAAGAAACTAATAACGTAACACAAAGATCATCTCGGTCTACTTCTTCAATACCACTCCTGCTGGCCAGTTCTAGCTCTTTGGAATGGGGAAGGAGTGATGGTAAACAGGGAAGGCGACAGCTTCAAGTGCATTTGTTTACATAGTGCTTGTTAGTTTCATCCCTGGATCCACATGGCAGTTGGTGATGCATTTCTCATGGCTCTCTCTTCTCCCTCGGGTGGAAGAGTTCCTGAAGCAAGGACCAGAGCAGTTAATGAGGAGCAGGTTAAATGGAGGCAGATGGAGAGTTGTCACCTCTCCTTGAGTCCTATTTACATTTTCTTGTGAGAGGAATTCAGAGTTATCAGGTGGGAGTAATCTTGCTAAAGGAGTTGTGAGTCTGAAGACTGAGGAAGGAGCAACTTGAAAGGCTGGAGAGTAACAGACTATGGAGAAAATTGTGTGGTTCCTCAAAGCCCCTGATGTCTATGCAGAGTTAGTAGATGTGAGTTTTTAATTAGTATTGCATGCGTGCTCCAAAATGCTTAATTAAGAGGCAGAGGCAGGAGGATTGTGAGTTTGAGGTATACTTGGATCATAGTGTAAGTTCCAGGGAAATATGGGCTATAGAATAAGACCTGTCCAAAGAGAAAAGAATGGAATGGAATAGAATAGAATAATTTATTGGTTCCTTGTCTAATGTTTTAGTTGTACCCTAATCATCCAGAAAGTATCTCTGACATGTCTAGACTTAAAATTTTAGTTATGCTGATCCATTTTTTCTTAGTTTCATTTTTATGTCTGTTTATACACATTTTTACCTTTGTTTTTTTTTTCCTATGGGTTTATTTTTATGTTGTGTCTTCCCCACTCCCCAAAACAAGGTTTCTCTATGTAGCCATGACTGTCCAGGAACTCACTCTGTAGAACAGATTAGCCTTGAACTCAGATAGCTCTGTCTGCCTCTGCATGCCAAGTGCTGGGATTAAAGATGTAGAGATGAATTCTTAATTCATGTGATGTTCATAGCTTTATCCACTGTTAGTTTCCCTATATAGAAGTTCTTAATTTGTTTGCAGTGTGGCGTACCCATCTTTACCGCCTGTTTGCAGTGTGGCGTACCCATCTTTACCGCCTGTTTGCAGTGTGACATACCCTTGATGCTGTTTGTGTCCTGGACATGAAATCTTCTCAGCCTAGTTGTGGAGACACTCTTGTAGGTTGCTTCCTGGGGTTTTAATGTCTTACCTTTCCCCTGAACTTAGTTTTGTACATGCTGTAGTGTTCAACTAGTACCTCTTTCAGTGTGACGGTCCCATTGACTCAGGGCCGGTGCAGGGAGAGAACCCCTCTCTTCTAACCCTAAATCCAGAGGCCACACTGTGTAAGTGTACTAAGGGATTTTGTTTCATGGAAAGAGTTATTCTAATATCATTGTGATTTATCTATGCTGTGTTCAAATAAGTCTTAATGTCTGCTCTGAAGGCTCCAGCTATGTTTCTGAAGATGATCTTTGATATTGTTCATTTCCATTTCCCTGTCTGTCTTGAAGTCAATTTGTCAGTTTGTATAAAACTCCTTGGATGAGGGGGAGGCAGAGACAGAGGGCTGGATAATGTATGAGATTCTCAAAGAGTAAATTTAAAGAAGTAAATATAAAATAATAAACTCAGATGTTTTTTCCAAACAAACAGATTTCTTTGGATCTTTTAAATAAGTGTAAATCAGCACATTCCAATGGCATCTCCACACATTTGTCTGGTTACTTAACATTTCTATCCTATTTGGGAGTTCCAGCATGCGTGTCTCATGTGGCTTGTGATAGACATCACGTTCTCGCTGTAGTCATCACATTCTCACTGTAGTCATTGCGTTCTCACTGTAGTTACCATGTTCTTGCTGTAGTTACTATGTTCTTGCTGTAGTCATTATGTTCTTACTGTAGTCATTATGTTCACACTGTAGTCACTAGGTTCTCACTGTAGTCATTACATTCTCACTAGACACTGTGTTCTCGCTGTAGCCAATATGTTCTCACAGTAGTCACTGTTTTCACTTTAGTGTGTTCTTATTGCATTCTCGCTGTAGTCATTATGTTCTAACTGTAGTCATTACGTTCTCACTGTAGTCATTATGTTCTCACTGTAGCCACTGTTCTCACTTTAGTTATGTTTTCACTGTTGTCACTATGTTCTCACTGTACTCATTGTTTTCTCACTGTAGCCACTGTGTTCATTGTTTTCTCACTGCAGCCACTGTGTTCTCACTGTAGTCGTGTTCTGACTGTAGTCATTATGTTTTGGCTGTAGTCACTGTTAACATTGTAGTCATTATGTTCTCACTGAGGTTACTGTTTTCTTGCTGCAATCATTATATTCTCATTTAGTTCTCAGATCACTGTAGTCATTTTGTTCTCATTGAGTTCACTGTGTTCTCGCTGTAGTCATTGTGTTCTCACTGTAGTTATATTCTCACTGTAGTCACTATGTTCTCACTGAAGTCACTTTTTGCTGTAGTCCTTATGTTCTCACTGTGGTCACTGTGTTCTCATGGTAACCACTGTGTTCTCATGGTAACCACTGTGTTCTCACTGTAGCCACTATGTTCTCACTGTAGTCACTGTGTTCTCACTGTGGTCACTGTGTTCTCACTGTAGTCATTATGTTCTCACTGTGGTCACTATGTTCTCACTGTAGTCGTCACTATGTTCTCACTGTAGTCGTCACTATGTTCTCACTGTAGTCATTATGTTCTCACTGTAGTTACTATGTTCTCACTGTAGTCATTATGTTCTCACTGTAGTCACTATGTTCTCACTGTAGTTACTATGTTCTCACTGTAGTCATTATGTTCTCACTGTAGTCACTATGTTCTCACTGTAGTCATTATGTTCTCACTGTAGTCATTATGTTCTCACTGTAGTCACTATGTTCTCACTGTAGTCATTATGTTCTCACTGTAGTCACTATGTTCTCACTGTAGTTACTATGTTCTCACTGTAGTCATTATGTTCTCGCTGTAGTCACTATGTTCTTGCTGTAGCATTAAGTACTCACTGTAGTCTTTGTGTGCTCACAGTAGTCATGTTCTCACTGTACTCAATGTTTTGTCACTGTAGTTATTATGTTCTCACTGTAGTCATTGTGTTTTCCCTGTAGTCTCTGTGTTCTCGCTGTATTCTTTATGTTCTTGCTATCATCATGTTCTTACTGTAGTCATTGTTTCACTGTAGTCATTATGTTCTCACTGTTTTCACTGTGTTCTCACTGTATTCTTTATGTTCTTGCTGTAGTCACTATGTTTACACTGTAGCCACTGTGCTCTCGTTGTAGTCATGTTCTCACTTTAGTCATTATATTCACTGTAGCCATTGTGTAATTGTTGTAGTCATTACATTCTCACTGTAGTCACTACATTCTCATTGTAGTCATGTTCTCACTATAGTCATTATATTCTCAGTCAATGTGTAATTGAAGTCATTACGTTCTTGCTGCAGTCACTACATTCTTGCTGTAGTTACTATGTTCTTGCTGTAGTCATTATGTTCTCGCTGTAGTTACTATGTTCTCGCTGTAGTTACTATGTTCTCGCTGTAGTTACTATGTTCTCACTATAGTCATTATGTTCTCACTGTAGTTACTATGTTCTCACTGTAGTCATTATGTTCTCGCTGTAGTTACTATGTTCTCACTGTAATCATTATGTTCTCGCTGTAGTCATTATGTTCTCGCTGTAGTTACTATGTTCTCGCTGTAGTTACTATGTTCTCACTGTAATCATTATGTTCTCACTGTAGTCATTATGTTCTCACTGTAGCCATCGCTTCTTATTGTAGTCACACATCCCTGCTTTCATCTGGGTATTCTTTTGAAGTATGCATGTATGGATTGTGACATCTGTAAAATGACAGCTGTAGTTTCCCTTCCTCTAGTTTTGTGTTTTCTTCTTATATTGTATTATTTGGGACATGTGATACAATGAACAGAAATGAGGACAGCAGCCTTCCTTCTGGTGTCTGTCATTGAAGGGCACAGCTCTCTGTGTGCACAGTTTATGTGAAGTTTGCTGTAGAATATCCGAGATCTTACTAGATGGAATGAATTTGTCATTTTACCACACAGGTGTAGATGGAATTTATCAAAACTTGCTGTAGTTTTGACAATATTGTGATTTCCATTTTTTTCCCCTTTTGATCTGGTTCAAACGTTAAACCATCCTTGATTTCTATTATAAACACCATTTAGGCATCCTTACATTTTAGAATTTATTATTATTTTGTTAAACATAAATCTATGTAATCTTTTGTATATCCTAGTAAAGCCCTCCTAGTTCTCCTGTAACTGAACTTATTGTCATACTTGTGGGTGTTGCCTAAGATGGGCAAAGAAGACAGGAAGAGTCGGGGATTACTGTGTGGAATATGCCATGCCATCACCGTTCTCTCTGTCTAGACCAGGTACACTGCAGCCAAAGGCAGCGTGGTCCAGTTCTTCTTTTACCAGCCCATCAGCCACCAGTGGAGACAGACTGACTTCTTTCCCTGCACCGTGACATGTGGAGGAGGTGAGGCATAGACTTCATTCTGGGATACTCAGAGCAGAGAGTCAGGATACACACATGCCTTACTGAGATGGACTGTCTGACTTGGGTAGAAGGAAGCATCTTGTGTGTGCTAAATTCAAGGTCCTGATAGACAGTTGAAGAAGGTTGGGGTCAAGTGTAATCCAAGTGCACATATGGAAAATAAAAAAGGTTTTGGGAGATATTGGTCTGCTTGATGTGGAGACACAATAGCCCAGAATAGATGGGGAGACAGCCACAGTCAACACCAAAGTGACTCTTTCTGAACTGAGCTTTTAAACAAGAGAGTAGGGATTCTAAACTGGTGCCATCCAAGGATCCCCAAGTTACTGGGGTTCCCTAAGCATGCAGAAAGGTTCCCTGTGCATACCAGACAGTGATGATACTGGGTGCTTGCAACCCAACCAGTTGTATGCCCAGTGGTCTTGGTCACATCCCTCACAGCCTGAGAAAGTCCATTTGGTATTTGTTTTATGCATGGCTGATGTAAAATTTAGCAAGGGTCCCACTTCATCAGGTGGCATGGTCAAGCTCTAATTATGTTGCCCTTCTGTGCCCCCTGAACCATCTTCTATCCCTGTGCGAAGAACACATCTTGGGCAGGCATCTGTTTCAAGAGTTAGAATAGCTCTTAGCTCAGCCCAGCCCCAAATCATTTCTTCCCTTGAAGGTTATATAACACCCATTATCTCCAGCATCTGCATCCTTCGGAAACTCCAGCATCAGCAGCACCAGCATGTAAACTCTCAGACCCACCTCCAGCTCCTTAGGCAGCACTCTGAGGGTGGCTCTTTTGTGCTTCACAGACGCCCCAGGGGTTTCATGGTGCCCTCTGCATTTTGAGGGTTACTCTGTAGAGCAGTGCCTTTGGCTATCGGCTAGAGCTGCAGTGACGTCACCATCTTTGCCTTGCATGTGTTACCAACCCCAAGTGACTGGAGGAGTTTTCTTTAAATGGATGTTTTTAAAAATTAAACATATTTAGAAAAAATAGCTTAATCATAACACCCGGCATAGGGAATGATTGTCTCTGGCCACACAGAACACAACCACAAAGACAAACGCAGTGAAAACAGAACTGTAGTAAAGGCACTAACTAACTTCCTGCCCGCTTGAACCTTCTCTGGGCTTACTGTCAAGTTCTGGATTTTGTCAAACCTGAAACACTTGTCTGCTTGTTGTTTTTTTTACACAGGTTCTCCTGTAGGTCAGGGTCTCCTCAAACTTGCTATGTAGCCAGGGACCTTGAACTTCTGGTCCTTCTGTGTCGACCTACCAAGTGCTAGGTTATAGGCAGGCATCACAATGATCAATTTTTGCAGCACTGGGGATCAAGCCCAGGTCTTGGTGATGCTAAATCAACACGTTACCAACTAAGCTACATCATCTCTCCCGAGATAGGCAGTTTTATGGGCAACAAAAGGCTTCTTTAGATCTTCCATCAGTGACTCTGCACTAGGCTCCAAAGAAACATAGAATCCCTGAGCTCTCCTCAAGCCTGTGCAGGAGAACCACTCTTAGGAATGGAGAGTCCGAGCGAGATAAACCTGGGCCTTAGTGAGCCAAGCCTGTTCTCTGACGTTTGCATGCCAAGTTCACAGAGAGGGGCAGCCCATGCCAGGGCTGGGAATGCAGTCAGTGGTAGGACATTTGCCTCCTGTGTTCAGTCTCTGATCCTGAGGGCAGCCTGGCCCAGTGCACTCAGGAATGGTGGAGGCTGAGGGAAGGACCCGCTGGTCTGTCTCTCTTTGAGCCCCCACTTCCTATCTGTTAATAGGATTCTCTTTTCCTGATGGCGCTTTGTGTAGTGCAGTGCAATACACAAGTGATACACGCTGAGCGATGAGGTGTGGACGTGGTACTCAGTCCCTCAAAGTCATCTGCAGCATTCAAAATTAAAATGATCCCGGAGGCCCCGCCCTTCCCCGCAGTCTTAGGGACACTGGTGCTGACTATGCAGGACTCAAAGGACACTGAGGAGAGCTCCTGAGAGCGGGATGGTATAGTATGGTGAGTCCTACATCCTTAGGTGGGGGGGGTCACAGGTTCAGGGAAGACAACGGTACCTCATGGGTCCCAAAGTGATGGATCACGAAGAGATAGTGGGGGCTTTTTAATTCTTACCTCACGGGCTTCCCTTTCTTACTTATTCCTGGCCTCTTACACTTAGCATTTCAGAGAGAGACACATACTTCTGTTTGAACTCTAAAGCCAAGGAGAAGCCCTTCTGGGAGACATTTTACAACAGGTTTCGGTATGGTTCCATTGATCAAATTCTTGGGAGAGCTATTTTTCATCCTTTGATGCCCATGGAAAGATGATCCATCCTTCTGGAAGTATGAGTGTACCCAGGGGCACCTCCCAGTGAGATCAGCCCCAGCCGGAAGGGAGGCAGAAAAAGGCAAAGAGGCTGCAGGGGCTGCCCGCTCTGTCCCACACGTTTGTTCAAGATACTGAAAGGCAATCTGCCTTCTTTCTTCACTCTTGGTACATCTCTAAACTGCAATAAAATTAAAGAGGAAAAGGAATTCTCTCCCTAATTATAAACACCTGTATGACCTCTATCGAGTCTTGTCAGAAGAGTGTTTCCAGTTAGGACACAGACTTTTCTCTGACTCAAGGAATTGTAATCTTATTCCATATTTATTTGGGGGAAATAAAAGTACATCAACCCCATACAGAACACACTGCCAAATTTTAATTATATTAGTAATCAAACCTATGTGATTGTATGACTGGCATGCCAGAGATTTTTTTGGATAATGAAGGAAATCAGTTGGTCGGTCTCTGAGGCACCGAGGGTACTGGAAGGATTGCCTGTTCTTGTCTGTAATTACCCACACGATACACCCGAGATTGTCTGGGAAGTCTCTGAGACAGCTATGGCCATCTGATAGTGTAGTCTTTCTGGCAGACACTGGCACCAGAGTAGCATTTTATTGACGCCACTTGAATTTTCATTCTTGTGGTTTCGACCTTGCTTTTTGTAATGCATGCCAGTCGGTCCCCTGGTTCTCTGAGGTCAGCTAACTTCCAACCATGTCTTGTAGAAAGCTGCCTGGCCATTTATAAAGTCAGATTCCTCTGAACAATCAGGACTTGAAATATATTTTTAGATCTTTAGACCAATTGGCAGACATTGAGAGATTAGCTTCAGTGTTTTATTTTATAAAGCTCATTTTAGCTTTGAAAAAATTACTTTATTTAAAAAGAAAACCAACAACAGTTGATATGACATGCAAGGAAAGGCAGAGTCAGAGCCCTTAGCAAAGGAAAGAGTCCTGCCTTGAGTTATTTTTTTAGGTTTACTATTCTCAGTACCTTGGAATGTTTGCTTTCCTCAAAGGGAAAAAAATGGTTCAAATTGGATTTGTGAAAATCAGGAGTGAGTCTTCATTCCTTCCCCTTTGAAAGCCTGTGTGGTAGAGGAAGTAGGGAGGTGGCTTCAGGTCCTGTCTCTACTGACAGTGCTAATTCCCCAGGCAGCAAGGTGATTGACCTTGAAGGTGCCCTGGCTACCTCAGGAGAGCAGACTAGTCAACAGAGCAAAGGCAAACAGTGGACTGTTGTGAAGGAAATGCCCAAGAGTCAGCTCTCAAAACACTTCAGACTTTACAGTGTAGAGAAAAAAAAACTTCAGTGGAAAATAGATCAAGGTTCAAAACATTTAAAACATCATCAGTGCTGGGAGTCTAGTTCAAGGGCAGTGAGCTTACTTGGCATGTCTGAGGCACAGCACACAGATATATTTTCTAACTTAATCAAGTTTATACATTTAATCATAATACACACACACACACACACACACACACATCAATTGAATTCAAAGCATGCACTCCAAACAATGTTATACAAGACAATTTCATACTTGAGGATCTATAACAATAAATCAGAACAGGTATCTGGCAAGAGGAAGAAGATGGGAATGGGCACTGCTGTAGGAGAATAAGGGGTAAAACAAGGATACAGGAGGGAGGGGCTACCACAGTGATTAGGAACAGACAGGCATAACCTGAGAACCATGAAGAGCCAACCGTACCAAGGTCTGGACAGTCCCTAAAAGTCCCTAAAATTGACAACTGTAATGTGCATCAATAGACCACGGTCAGTTCAAGCATTTGTATTTGGCCACTGGTTTTAGCCGGTTCAGAAGAATCTGAGACTCCTCAAAGAAGGTACCCAGCTCCTGGGCTTCAGTTGCAGTGCTTTCTGCCTTAATTACCGTGAAAAGCCCTGGGACTCATGTTTGGTAGTTCTCACCTGGCCTTCTATGTGTCAGAGAGCTGAATACCATAGAGTCTCTTGGGCAAGGTTTCTTAGCTAGGAAGATGAGCAGGTGGTCATTACCTTTGCCAAGCAGGGGCCCAACTGATACAGCTTGCATCCCTCTCCTCATCCATCTGTAGGTTATCAGCTCAACTCAGCTGAATGCGTGGACATCCGCTTGAAAAGGGTGGTGCCTGACCACTACTGCCATTACTACCCAGAAAACGTGAAGCCCAAACCGAAGCTGAAGGAGTGCAGCATGGATCCGTGCCCATCGAGGTTAGTGCCGCTGCCCACGCTTTTCAAAGGAATGGGTCGCCCCCCACTGGGGCACAGTGGTTCCCTCAGGGTGATGTGCTTCTGGTTCATGACTTTGGAACATGTCCCGGTGGCAGGTCACATTTCTAACCAGTTAATAGGAATTAAGACATGTTTGCTGATCTGGTTCCTTGGACTAGTTCTCTCTTTTCATGGGATTATGAATCCACCCGTAAGATCTTTGTAATGAAGCCTTTTGGGAAATTCTTTCAAACATATGTATCAAAGATCCATACATATATGAATCTGCCAGGATAATCCATGCATAGCCCATCTGTCAGTCACAAATATCTCCCACTTACTATTTTAGGTTGAAAACTGGGTCACCCCTTACCACGTTTTGGCTTTTGAAGTGATCACATTTAATTCCATATAAATAATGCATTGTGCAGGGAAGCAAGCAGTTTCCATGCCAAAGCCGAAAAGCTATGCAGAAATTGTTCTACTGCATAATTTAGTACCTGCTGACTTGGATTGTCTGGGCAAGTTTCCTGGCTTCCCTACAGTATCTTAAAATATCAGCCCAATATCAGTCCCCTGGATCCTCCAGGTTCCTTCTAGCTGGCCAAGGCCACAGTGTGCAAGCGGGAAAAGCAGCCTTGTCCATGGCTCGTATTTCTGTACTATAATGCCCATTTTCTGTAATCCTGCTTGAACATCATTATTAACAGAGACCTTTCGAAGGACGGTCTGGAAGCAGAGTGGTTCTCTGAAGAGAAGGCCAACACGACACTGTGTTCGTAGCACTAATATATCAGTATAGTGATTTTTAAAATAAAGTCATAGACTTATCTAAATGAAGAGAATTTTTGCTTTAATTAATATGCCATTAGTTCTTTTTTCGTTTTTATATTCAACTGGAGATGACCTGTGCGAGTGTTTCTCTTAAGAGCTGAACTGGTTGAGTGGCTGGTGAGCCAATTGGCAGTTTTGATTTCCAATTGGAAAGACTTCTGTCTTGTGGGATAGCAAATACAGGCCAGTCAATAACAAATGTGTTCATTGAGTTTTTCACAAGAAACCTGTATTGTGAATGACCACATGTGTGGATGGATTCAGAAAGTGGTTTTCCCTATGGTTCACTTTGCAGTGATGGATTTAAAGAGATCATGCCCTATGACCACTTTCAGCCTCTTCCTCGGTGAGTCAAAGATCCCCTTCCTTTTGGGATGTATGCTAAGTGTTTTGAAGGAATAATTATTTTCCCTTTTATAAAGTTAAACGACAACAGGCTTAATGATAAAAACAAAAAGATGTATTTAAGAATTAGATGGAACAAACTGCCTTTGAAAAGTTGTATGTGGAATCCTACTACCAATTGCCAGGGACATTCAGCTTGTCTTGAACAAGTATCAGAGAAAAAATAAAGAAAGAACTAGAACAGTGGTCCTCAACCTTCCTAATGTTGCGACCCTTTAATGTAATTCCTCATTTTGTGGTTATTCTAACCATAAAATTATTTTCATTGCTAGTTCATAACTGTTAATTTGCTGCTGTTATGAATCATAATGAAAAATCTGATATGCAGGAGGATATATGATATATGACCCCTGTGAAAGGGTTATTTGACTACCAAAGGGGTCATGACCCACAGGTTGAGAGTCACTGAACTAGAGGCATTGCTCAGAAACTTGAATCTTCTTTGTTAGCTAGATGACCAGTATCCCTTCCCTCCCTACTGTCCTTGTTTTTTTTTTCCTTTCTTCCTTGCTATTTTGTTAGAAACAGGATCTCATGTGGTCCAGGCTGGCCTCAGACTATGTAGATGAGGTTGCCTCAAATTCTTGATCTTCTTGCCTTTACCTCCCAAGTATGAGAACACAGGCATGCAGCACCATGACCAACTAGTATGGTTCTTTTTGACTTTGACATTCTATGATTCTCAGTAAAATGGTCCATTAGTTCTTTATAATTGAGAAACAATTAAAAGGCCCTTTCACACTCTATATTCTAATTAATTCAGTCTTCATAGTGGCCCTTTGAAGGCTAACTGAGGTGGATGTAAAGTCCTAGGAGAATTAAGTCTTGTGTTCTTTCGATAGAGCCATGACTTGATGCTATGAAGTCACCCTTTCTGAAAGCCCTTGCATACTTGAAACAAATGAGCATACATTAAATAAATAATGTAATTTTCTTTGTTTGCTTTTGAGCTGGGAACATAATCCTTGGACAGCATGTTCGGTGTCCTGTGGGGGAGGCATTCAGAGACGGAGTTTTGTGTGTGTGGAGGAATCTATGCATGCAGAGATCCTACAAGTAGAAGAATGGAAGTGCATGTATGCACCCAAGCCCAAAGTGATGCAAGCTTGCAACCTGTTTGATTGCCCCAAGTGGGTGGCCATGGAGTGGTCTCAGGTGAGATTTGAGAACATGACACTCATTAAATCTAAGATTTTCATGACTGTTTGCTATGTATCAGAAACTTTGCCAGATCATGTTTTAGAAAAGTTATACATAGGGGTCTGAGGAGATGGTTCAGTGGATAAAATACTTGCCATGTGTCTTAGTTAGGCATCTTTTTGCTGTGAAGAGATAGCATGACCAAGGCAACTCTTACAAAGGAAAGCATTTAATTTGGTCTGGCTTACAGTTCGGAGGTTTAGTCTGTTGTCATCGTGGTGAGAAGCATGGGACATGCAGGCACACATGGTACTGGAGAGTTCTACATCTGGATCTGCAGGCAGCAGGAAGTGACAGTGACACTGGGTGTAGCTTAAGCAACTGAGACCTCAAAGCCTGCCTCAAAGTGACCACTTCCTCCAATAAAGTCACACCTCCTAATAGTGCCACTCCTTGTGGATCTATGGGGGCCATTTTCTTTCAAACCACCACATTCTACTCCCTGGCCTCCATAGGCTTGTAGCAATATCATAATGCAAAAACGAATTAAGTCCAACTTCAGAAGTCCCCATACTCGATCACAGTTTCAACAATGTTTAAAAGTCCAAAGTTCAAAGTCTCTTCTGAGACTCATGAAATCTTTTAACTATAATCACCTATAAAATCAAAATAGAAAAACCAGATCACATACTTCCAACATATAACGGCACAGGATATGCATTACTGTTCCAAAGGGAAGGAAAGGGAGACTAGTGAGGAGATACTGGACCAAAGCAAGACCAAAATCCAGCTGGGCAAACTCCAAACTCTGCATCTCCATGTCTGATGTCAAAGCATTCTTCAGAATTCCTTTCGGCTTTGTTGACTGCAGCACACTTCTTTCTCTTGGGCTGGTTCCACTCCTGTTAGCAGCTCTCCTTGGCAGATATTCCATGGCTGGTTACATCCCTGTTAACAGCTCTCCTTGGCAGGTATCCCATGACTCTGGCATCTCCAACATCTTGGGGTCTCCAAAATGATCCAGGCTGCCCCTTCACAGCTTCTCACAATGACCTCTCTAGGCCTTCATTCAGGGACACCCCTGACACATGCCTGGCCTCAGTGGCCTTCCTTAGTCATGCAGGGAGATTCCATAACCCTTTTTTTCTATCCTTGACTCTAAAGCCAGAAGCAGAGGGCTGGCTGCCAAGTCCTGCTGCCTCCTGGGGCTGGAACATGACCCTCTCACACAATTACATTTTCACCAGCTTTCTGTTTTTGATGATTTCCCTCACTACCTAAGCTTGACTGTCCTGGAACTCATTCTGTAGACCAGACTGACCTTAAACTCAAGAGAGTCCCCCAGCTTCTGCCACACCAGTGCTGGGATTAAAAGTATGCAGTCCTTACATCCTGCTCTAAGATTCTCTTTAATTCCCTTTCACAAGTTGGAAGCATAGTTGGGTAGGATCTTGCCCTGAGTCACCACTCTCTTTATTGCATTCAACATCAGGTTTTATCTGATCTGTTTAATCTCCTGAACATAGGAGTTAGCTCCATTCTACTTCCTGGTGCCCCTTTTCTCTTTGAACTGTATATTTTGTATTTTTTTCTTGCTCATATTGTTCCTTTCCATTATAGATCTTCATAAGTGTGAACACAAACAATCATACAACATGGACATAAGAGTGAACACAAACAACCATACAACATGGACATAAGTGTGAACACAAACAACCATACAACATGGACATAAGAGTGAACACAAACAACCATACAACATGGACATAAGAGTGAACACAAACAACCATACAACATGGACATAAGAGTGAACACAAACAACCACACAACATACAATACTAGAATGTTTTGAGATTTCCTCTGTCGATGCAGCTAAAGCAAAACTCTTCAATTTAGCCTCAGGGGGACTTTTCACACAAGGATAAAAAAAATTCCTCACCAAAATATCACAAGAACAACCTCTAGGCTACATATTAATAGTTTTCTCCTCTGAAACCTCTTGATCCAGGCTCCCACAGTTCAAATCAGCCTCAGCATCACTGACATCCATGCTCCTACTAGTATGGCTCATGAAGCCCCACTTAAAGCATTCAACTGCTTTTCTAATCCAAAGTCCCAAAGTCCACATTCCTCCCAACAAAAATATACTCAGGCCTATCATAGCAATGCCCAAAATCCCTTGTACTAACTTCAGTCTTAGGGTTTCTGTTGCTGTGAAGAGACACCATGACCACGGCAACTCTTATAAAGTGGGGAAACATTTAATTGGGACTGGCTTACAGTTCAGAAGTTTAGTCCATTATCACAATGGTGAAAAGCAGGGTGGCATGCAGGCAGACATGGTGCTAGAGAGGTAGCTGAAGAGTTCTACATCTGTATCTGCAGGCAGCATGAAGTGGCAGCGACACTGAGTGTGGTTTAAGCATCTGAGACCTCAAAACCTGTCCTAGTGACCACTTCCTCTATGTAGGCCACACCTCTCAATGGTGCCATTCCCTTTGGGCCTCTGGGGGCCATTTTCTTTCAAACTACCACATCATGCAAGCATGAGGGTCAAAATTCATATTCCCTGGAATCTACTTTAAAAAGTCAGGCAGTCCTAATGACCACCTGCAACCCCAGTACTTGGGAAAGAGAGAGAGAGGATCCTGAGGCAAGCAGGGTCACTAGATTAGCCAGAATGAGTGAGCTCTGGGTTTCGTGAGAGAACCTACCTCTGCAAATGAAATGGAAAGTGATAAGGACACTATTGCATGTCAACTTCTCACCTCTAAATATATATGCACACATATGAACCCTAACACGTGCAAATATGCATGCACACATATATATCACACATAGAGAACAAACAAATATGTAAATAAATAATGCATGTGAACATAGTCCCTACATCCAAAGAGTTCTAGAAGAGAGGACAATGGGAGAGTGGTCACAGGTATCAGTGCAGGTCAGGATTATTACTATTATGGACATGGGGCGGGTGCAAATGCCAAAGCTATCAGGGAGGAGGTCATTGTTGTCCTTGTAATGCTTAACCCTCTTTGAAGACAGTAGATTCTGAGCAAACAAGAGTTTAGAGAGAACACAGCTGGGCCTGGCAGCCAAGAGGAGACTGTCAAATAAACACAAGTATGAAACAGAGCACCTAGAAGTTGAAAAAACCTAGTTGTAGCCTGAAAACACTGTTTTGGTGTAGTCATCCACCATCTCGGGCTCTTAAAGTCTTTCTGCCCCTTCTCCGACAATGACCCCTGAGCCTTGTGGGAAGGAGGTGTGCTATAGGGTTCTCTTTTAGGGCTGAACCCTCCATAGGCGCTCCCTGGCCTAGACCAGTTGTGGATCTCTGTGTTAATCATCATATAATATAAAAAGATGTTTCCCTAATGAGGATAGAGAGATCCACTGATCTAAAGGTATAATAAGTGATTAAGACACAAGAGGATTAGTTGGATGGTGGTGGCTCACACCTTTAATCCCAGCACTCAGGAGGCAGAGGTAGGCAGATCTCTGAGTCAGAGGTTAGCCTGGTCTACAGAGTGAGTTCCAGGACAGCCACGGCTACAAATAGAAACCCTGTCTCAAAACAAACAAACAAAAAGATACTCACAGCAGTGTGACAGCATGGATGAAAGGCTTTGTCAGCTCAAATCAGACAAAATCCAGCATGGAGTGGGGCAGTGGCCACGGAGAGTTAGTTTCCTTTACAGTTGTGACTACTGGTGGGTCTGACTTACTTCAGAGTATGGTCACACACCCAAGAATACAGGCAGCACTAATTGCACTTGATGGGTGTTTTAAAAATGATGATGATGAAGAGCTGGGAAGAACATGACTGGCAGGAGCTGGTGGGAGAGAATGGCCACACTCAAACTAGAGTGTATGAGATTCTCCAGAAACTGACAAAAATAAGCGTGTTTCTAAAAAAAAAAAAAGAGAGAGAAAATGTTTCTGATTTATGTAGATTAAAGAGAGAGCATGTTTCTGGAAACTGGAGGTGAAGTTGAAAATGCTGACGTGACATTAAAAATGGGTCTGATCCAGGAGTTAAGAACCTGGGTACCTTTTTGAGAGAAATAGTGTTTTAAGTCATTGAAGCAAGACAGCCAAACATCAGGAAAGGCCTCTGGAGGCAAGTGGCTTCTTGGAAAACATGAAGACAACAGGAAAAGTAGAAAAGAAGGGAAGCGTCCTAAGAGGTTTGGCAAGACCTCATGCCACATGAGTGTCTAGAGAGAGAGGAGAATGGGCTTCTAGAACGAATAGAATGTTGTCAGATTAGAGTCCAAGGTAAACCACGCAGAGGCTTTTATTTAATGTTAGTCTCTTGATCTTCTAGAGAGGAAGGCATAATGGATTTAAGTTTCTGTAGCTTTTTTTGCATGGAACCATAATATGCTCACATTAGACGTTCGTCTGTTTGGTTGTGTGCTGGAAACAGAGGCAGCTAAGCCTCCATCTCCCGAAGGCTGAGAAGTTAGTTGCCCAGCCATACGTGCAGACAGTGATAATACTGTGGACCTTTGTGGTTGGTCGTGAGTTGTGTGGCTTCGGCATGTGAAGAGATTCACTCCACTTGAAGGCTCCAGGAAGGAGTTTGCACTTGGCAGTGGAATGGGAAGATATGTGAGTTGGCTGGGTGGAGAGCCACTTGGTTGGCTTCAGATATTCACACGAAATGTCAGCCTGGAGAACTTGGTGTGTACTTTCAGGACAGGGTTATCAACCCTGCTTGCATCCACACTCCTCCTAAAAGAAGGAGGGAACATTACTTGCTCATTGTATTTAGGTTGACATAAAGATTTTTATGGTAAGCTTAATAGCAAAGAATATCATTTCCAAAGTGTGGTGAATGCTGACATTTTAAAATAAAACTGTTACAGCGTTTGAAAATCTATGTCCGGTGGACTCTAAATGTCATGGTCGTTTCTGTCCCTTCCATCGTCTACAAACAGCAGGAATGAGCTCCTTGACTATTTGATTTATGTAATTCTCCTCTTGAATTCGCTTTTTAGACTTCTCTCCTACAAAGCTCTACCCTAAAATAATGCATTTGTATGTTTTCAAGCCTTTCATCGATCACCCTGGTCACCGTTCTCCAAGAAAATGCACATAGGAAATAAAATCATTTCTGTTTCCTTTGGCCAGAGGTTTCTAAATGTTAATGTTCACTTGAATTCGGTTGTTATTAAATTCCATTCTAACATCCAATCAAAACAGCATAAATCTATTTTAAATTATGATAAAAATATCATACATAAAAAGTAAGTTTTCACTTGAAATCAACCTTTCTGGTAAGTGAAGTGGGGCTCAAAAAGCTGTGCATGTATTCACTGGTGGGATGAGATGTGGGTTCAGCAATCATTTGTTACTGGTTTTATAGTATATGATATAAAGAGTTCAGATTGATAAATTCAAGAGCAAGTGAGTCAATTTTCCAGAAACAGGGTCTAGGTGCAGTCACACACTTCATGACAGAATTTGTTTGGTGCTTTCAAGAATGGCATGAAGGGCTAGGGATGTAGCTCAGGGATAGAACACTTGCCTAACATGCATAGGGTCCTGTGTTTGATCCTTATTACAGAAAAAAAGAGAGAGAGACATACTGTGGTAAGAGATGTCCCTAATATCCAGCCTTTGTGGGGGTGTGCACACTGAGAAAGTCCTTCAGAGAGCGACTCAGGACTCACCAGGGCTGGGTAGGAAAAGCACTGAGAATTGCCAGAGAGAAAGCTTGTGCTCAGGAGCAGTGGCTGGGGGTTGCCGCAGGGAGTTCTGGGAAGGAATTCATGGTCTCTCAGGAACTATGGGAATTTGACCAGGGTCTTAGGCGGTGGCCTCTGAGAAGCACATCTGTTGAGTGGGGGGAGGAAGCCCCTCTTCTACAAGGAGTCAGGAAGGTTGGTGAGGTGGAATAAGTGTTCGAGACAGTGCCCATCTCTCAGCAGGTGTTCAGGAACTCTCCAGGATTATCCCTGCAGCATGAACTGGCTTTTGGAGCCTGTTTCCTATGGTAGGATATCTTACTCAGCCTTAATGCAGGGTGTCCTGTCTCTACTGGAAATACCAAGCTTAGGTGACTCCCTATGGAGTGACTATGGAGATAGGTGACTTACCCTATCTGAGGAGTGGTTGGTGATAGAGAGAGGTGGTGCGGGGAGTGGGAGGAGGGGAGAGAGAGGGAACAGTGGTTGGCATATAAAATGAATAAAACATTTTAAATTAAAAAAAAGAAATGGCAGCTTCTACCCCTGCCCCCAGACAGGGTTTATCTGTATAATAGCCCTAGCTATCCTGGAACTAGCTATTGAAGACCAGGCTGGCCTTGAACTACAGAGATCCGCCTGCCTCTGCCTCCCAAGTGCTGGGATTAAAGGCGTGAGCCATCACTGCCTGGCTAAAAGTTAAACACAGTAAGAGATTAGCAACACTATCAAATAATAAAACAACAATTTTAATAATATACTTTAATAAAAGTTATTTAAAATATGGGAATTGTTTATTTCTGGAAGATTCCTTTTAATATTTTTGAGCTATGGTAGACTGCAAGTAACTGGGGGCATAGACAATGAAGCTACAGGTAAAGGGTCACTTGGGGGTCATTCAGGTACAGACAGGTCATGGCAACAGCCAGACCATAGGTACGCAAGGTGGCCAAGGGGGTGTGGCAGTTTTCTGTGAAACCTCAGATTTTCTGTGAGGCTCACATAGCCCAAAGTATTAGGTTTAAGTGAAGTATTAGATTTTATGGAGGGAGGGAAGGAGGGAAGAAGAAAGGGGGGAGGAAGAGAACGAGGGTGGGGGGAGGGAGAAAGAGAAGGGGAATGGTCTAGTAAAACGCAGGGTCTCAACCCATCAGACAGAGAAGGTCTCTGCTTTCTCTACTCTCATGGGTACCCAGGACCTTAGCCTTTACACCCCAGAGAAGCAGGCTTTGTTAATTAGTACCCCGTTTTATGGTGCTTGTGTGAGTTAGACTGCTTCATAAGAATCCCAGAGGAGCTCGAGAAAGGGGTGGGGCTGGAATAATGGATGACTGTAGTCAAACCGCCTTGGACTCCAGGTGGCAGGCTTTGGGGTTTGTTTCCATGCCTTGCTTAAAGCCTTATCTACCTCGGACCTGGATCTCTAACTGCAAGCAAGACTCAGAAGGACAAGCATGACATGTTTCCTCTCAGATGTGGACTGTAGATTATACACATACATATGGTTATGTACGCAATGCATATGTGCACACACACGCAGACACACACACACACACACACAGCAGAAGGAGGGTTATTTGCTAAACGAAGGAGACTAGCAGGAGGGGCCACCAGGGAGGGTAATGGGGATGAACGCAGTCAAAGAACATGGCGCATTTGAAAGAATGAAAATGTCCTTATGAAGCCCGCCACTTTGTGCAATGAACATGTGTCAGCAAACTATTTTAAAACCTAACCATTTAAAAAGATGCACGCGTTCACATACTTGCTATCAGTACATGCGTGATAAACTCAAAAGTCTTACTGGATCTTCATGTGACTTGAAAATAACTCCCTTTATAGGCAAGAGTCGCTGTCAAATCACAAATAGGTATTAATAATGCAGCGTTAGATGCTGACAACACAAAATGCAGGAAAAGTCAGGGGAAAGCAAAGCACAGTGTTCTGTGACTTCAACTGCCCGATACATCTACGGCAGTTTGTATGTGTGTGTGTGTTTGTACGGAGGCAACGGATCAGTGTTGGATGTCATCCTCGGTCACTTTCTATCTTCCTTTGTGACACAGGTTCTCTCACTGAACCTGGAGCTACTTCTTCAGCAAGGGTGGCCAGCAAACCTCCAGGATCTTCCAGTGTCCGTCCACCAGGGAGTGCAGGGTGCATCCTGGCATGCCCAGCTACTTACATGAGGGCTGGGAACTCAAACTGTGGTCCTCATGCTTGCCCCAGGACGTTACTGACTGAGCTGGCTCCCCATCCTCATACTGTGTGGCTAAATAATCCCTGATGGTCTCTTTCTGTGACAGCTCCGCAACATCCCTGCAGATGGGACGGATAACTTAATCGTCTACAGTGGCTGGGTGAAGCAAATCTTCTTTGCAGTCATTGTTTAGAAGAATTTCTCCCAATTTCACAAATTGCTTTGGGTCATAGCTTATGAAATGCTTAAGCCTTAAAAAGCCTGCATCAAGTTTCTTTTGTATTTAATTTGGAGCACAGGAAATTCTGCACATTTGCTCTTCTTGTGTGGTAAACTCATCTTAAATACCTTTACATTGAAAATTATCTGAGAGATGGTTCAGTGGTTAAGAGCACCTGTCGTTCTTCCAGGGGACCAGGGTTCAATTCTCAGCACTCACAAAGCGGCTTAGAACCTTCCAGGGGATCTCACCCCTTCATCTGGCCTCCACGGGTACCAGGCACAGGCAGAAAAGTAGCCATAACCATGAAATAAATTGAAAATTAAACTACAACAAACAAAATTAGAAGGGGACTGTGAAGGGAGGTCCCTGAAACACAAGTATCCCAGAAAATCAGCCTCCGTCTCCTTTTTCACACAGCATCTTCTGTGGAGGTCTTTGTACTTAATAGTCACATAGAGCCATAGTTCCCCCCAGCGTGTTAAAAATGATGACTTTGTACACCTGATTCAGGTAAAGCTCCTCCCACTCACGGGCTCTCCCACTTTTTCCCAAAGTGCACAGTGACTTGCGGCCGAGGCTTGCGCTACCGAGTGGTTCTGTGTATCAACCATCGTGGGCAGCATGTCGGGGGCTGCAACCCACAGATGAAGCTGCACATTAAGGAGGAGTGTGTCATCCCCATCCCATGCTACAAGCCTAAAGGTGAGCCTGAGATGTTGCTGCAGTTGAAATCTGATCGGATTTCCCAGCTTTCGTTCAGCACCCAGCAGGTTCCATTCCCACTTACTTTCTTAGGGTAGTTGTGGTGACAGTTTGCAAGAGATCTGGCTAAGGGAGGTCGGCAAGCATGATTTATAATCTGGAGGGGAAACTGGGTTGCTGTTGATCGCCGTTCACACAGGGTGGTTCTCATCTGTCTAGGTCTGGGCTCACATTTCATGGTGGACATAAAATATTTCCTCATGCAGTTCCCACCGTCAAGAGAAAGAAAGACAAGAAGAAGAAGGAAAAGTAGAGGAGGGTGAAGAAGGGATGGAGGATCAATAATGAGGGAAAGCAAGGAGGAGTCTGCTGCTCTCATGCCAAGGACAGCTCTTGTCCTCCTTCTTTGCTCTCAAAAGGTGTGGGTGCCTCTCTACAGCAGTGCCCCTTGACAGAGGCATGCTGATATTAGCATGATCTTAGTGCATGGGATGAGGGAAGACTTAGCTGTGACTCTATGGTCCATGTGGATACGCAGAAATTTACGACTAGCAAGTCTTGATCAACTTGCAGATATTTGTTCCCCACCCCGTGATTATTTCTCTGTGCCTGTCCTTATGACAGAGATCTTCTTGACACAGAAAAAGATAGCCAGAGAGCTGGCTCATCAGGTAAAGGTACTTGCCAATCCTGACAACCTGGTTTGATCCTTGGAATGCATGTGGTAGAAGCAGATGGGTTCTCTCTGACCAACACATGAGTGCTAACATGTGCATACAAACACACACACACATGCACGCACACACACATACATAGATGATAGATAGATAGATAGATAGATAGATAGATAGATAGATAGATAGATAGGAAGGAAGGTAGACATAGATAGATAGATAGATAGATAGATAGATAGATAGATAGATAGATAGATAGATAGATGATAGATGGATGGATGGATGGATGTGATAAAAAGGAAATACAAAAAGATTACTCTTATGCCTTTGTAAAGACTTTTCCTTAGTACTTCAGACAGAATGGTATAATTCTTCCTTGGGAATTCTTGGTTCCTTCTTTATACAAATAGCCCCAGAGTTCATCAGTCTACGTGTATCTGACTGAGCCCATCCTACAGAAAGATCAGTCAGTAGTTGACAAGCAAGCATACAATCATTATAGGTTTCCATCTCGAAGCCTTTGCTTATTACTGCTGTCATCAACAGCATTTCTGTAGACATGATCTCAGTGTCTTTTATCTCCCTGAAGCATCTCCAAAGTATTCACTTCGCAAGTGGATTAGTTCTCAACCCCTGTCATGGACACCTCAAAGGATATAAGGGCATAGCAACTGGCTCTTCCATGCCCACGTAGATGTTTTTCATTTCCCGTGGTAACAATGGGATTTGAGTAAGCCACCCACAGGCTCTCATCTTTCCACTTCATTGGCCTCTAGATACTTGCTTTTCTCTATCAATTCTTTAATTCAAGAGACAAGAAGGATTTGTGGCAAAGGAAGACTCTGATATTGTTGGAATATGAGCTTCAATATGAAAAGAGCAGAAGGGGTGTTGAGTTATGTAAGGCATTTGTATGTTTAACTTTTGGATGTTCACCCATATTCAACTATATAACAGGGATCACTTTGGCTGAATTTATAATGTGTTGATTAAAAAAATAGCAGGAATTTTGTTCATTCCAGAAGCAAATGTAGTATGCATTTGGAAAGTATAACCCCAAAGTGAACAAACTCTCCAGCCAAAAACAGGCATGTATCAAAGTTCTTATCGATAACAATTCAATTAATTGTTTACTTTCTTTTTTCTCAGAAAAAAGTCCAGTGGAAGCTAAATTACCTTGGCTGAAACAAGCACAGGAGTTGGGAGAGACCAGAATAGCCACAGAGGAGCCCAAGTGAGTCCGGGGCCTTTTATGGACACAATCGGGGCACAGCCAGTTTGCATGATATATGTCATTTTTGTACTCATTGGAGTTCAACGATACATTTAGTATCCAAATGACCTGGATTTACGGACTCCAGGGAGCCCGAGCTGGCTAGGGATTCTCCTTATTTCACAATTCAGCAGTCCTGCCTTGGCAGTATGTGTGAGAAGCACGGAAAAGATTGTGCTCTTTAACTCAAAGCAGACCCTTGCGCTCTTGCAGGGATGAGTGGGGATAGTTCTTGGATGTGCACATGTGGTTTAACTGAAGACCATCATAGTATTGTACAAATAAACCCATCGTCCTGAGCCTAAGTCATGGCCAATCTCTGTAAAACTCATGATGTTGAAATACACCAGGGCGGCCTGAGAAGAAGTCCCAGGGCTGCTAGGACCCAGAGAGACAGAGTGTGGTACTGTGTGGACTAGACCTATGAAACATCCCTATGAACCATGTGGCCTCATTGTTCAGTGTTGATGGCTCATTCTTCTTTGTATAAAGGGGACAGGTTGGGCCTGGCTCTCCAGGGTCCATTCTAAGTCAGAAATTAGCAGCTACTGTCTGCATGGCATGGGATGAGGCCAGCTTATAATGGTGTCAACAGACTTGCAGAATCAAGAGCAAATCAAAGCAGCATTCTTGAGGCAGAGAGAAAGAGAGAGAGACCCAGAGAGAGGAAGGAAGCAGAGAGTTTGAGCTGACTAGGCCAAGGAGTCCCTCAGAACAGCAGCACCCGTGATAGACCGGAGTAATTGGACAGGACAGCTGATCCCACAGTGGGCAGTTGAGTCTGGAGTGCTGACAAGCTAGCTGCAAAGAGAGCGATTCACAGATGGGACAGGAAAGAGGATCTCAACAGCCATCTGGCTCATTTCCCCGAGATGTCAACTCCAACCTGCTCCTTTTACAAATAAAGAGAACCGAATAGAGAGATGTGGCCTTGCGCAAGGCCCGTAGTTCATATGGTGGCTCTCAGCCCCAATGCTCAGAGCACCGTAGCCCATTTCCCAGTCCACAGCACTCTGGGACGCTTCTTTATAACCACTCAATGCCTTCAGCGGTGGGCGGAGGTCGTTACACTGAGGTGAGGCACAGCTCACTGTAGTTGAACAACACAAGTTCTTTATTGTAGCTCAAGTCGCTTCTAGCTCCATCTGCAACTCCCACATTTGGAGAGATAGTGTTCTCTTGATCCAAAATATAGTTCCTTCTAATGCCTATTTTCTGAAACAGACGTGCGTATGCTATATCCTGTGCTTACCTAACTTGAGAGAAACCTGTCACAGGGCCTAAGAACTTGTCTTTTCTAAGCCCATGATTCTTAGCATCTCAGCACTTTTCCCAGGCTGTGGTTTCCAGGTCCTTACTAACCTGCTCCTCTTGTTTTAACACGCCACTCCCGTTTGTCACTGTGCCTCATGAGTGTGATCCAGCCCAGCAGGGAGTCCCAGAGGGGTGTGGATGCTTTACCTCTCTTTGGTGACACAGGTCAAGAGCCCTGGCTTGCCTCAGCTCAGGCTTGGCCTGCTACTTCCCCACGGGCAGGCCTGACTCCCACCACAGATGGAACTGTGGATGCTGCAGGTGAGTGGCCCCGGGTTGCAGCAACAAAGACATCAGAATGCTTGCATGGGCTCCTCGGCCTCACCGACCTTCATACAACAGGCTGGCACTACCCTCCACCTTCCCTCAGCCTTCCCTTGCCATCCGACCTACATCCCATGTGAATCTTCTTTTTTGAAAGTGTTTTAATTATAGAAAATTTCAAACCTACACAGAAGGGCAGCACAGGGAGCGAAGAACCCCCGTGCGTCCTCAGTGAGCCCCTCGGGGCCACGCTGTGCACCCGCAGCCCCCCACTGACCGAACACAATGTGTATCAGAGCGCTTGCATAGTTCAGTGCGTCTCTCTCTAAAAGGGAAACAAGCTTTCAAAAGAAAAGATGAGTTTAAAATGTGGTCCCCAGGACACTTCCATCACGCTCATTTAGGCTACTTTTTAAGGTGAAATGAAGTGGGTCCTGGTGACTCCCATCTATAATCGTAGCACTTGGGAAGGATCACAGCAGGAGAATTGCCATGAGTTTGAGGCCAGCCTGGGCTACATAGTGAGTTCCAAGGCTACTCTGAGCTACAGTGGGAGACACTTTTACAAACAAACAAACAAGCAAAAGTTGTAATAAACTCTGGGCCAGGCGTATTGGAAACGGGGCACCACCATTCTCCTCCCCCTTTCGCGACAGTCATGCATTTCCCTCTTTCTATGGTTTTACATTCAAACACAAGGCTTGGCACTTTAACCACTTGGAAGTGTTCAGTTCGGCATCACTGAGAACCCTTGCACTGCTGTCTGACCTGTCCAGAGTGTTTTTGTCATTCTCAGCGTGCACACTCTGTGCCTGTGGAACAGCCTTTGTTACCTTCCCAGCCCCCGACTCTGCTCATTTCTCTTCTACATTTTGTCTATGAATTCAGTCAGGAGCATCTTGTATTTGCTGGCCTTGAACTCATGACTCTCTGCTTTCTAAGTGCTGCCCTACTTGGCATTTTTAATGAGCACTCTGGGCCTCCCTGAGGAGTAGGGAGTGTGGGCTGCTTAGGTTTTGGTCAACCAGACGCAAGTTAGAGTCATCAATTGAGAAAATGCCCCCATCAGATTGGTGTGTAAGCAAGCTTGTGTGGCATTGTCTTAATGGATAATTGATGTGGAAGGGCCCAGCCTGCTGGGGGAGGCAGTGCTAGGCCCTTCAGGGTGGTCCTGGTTTGTGTAAAAAACGCAAACTGGGCAAGCTGTAGAAGTAGGCAGCATTCCTTCGTGGTCTATGCTTCAGTTTCTGCCTCTGGGTTCCTTCCCTACTTGGGTCCCTGCGTTGTCCCTCAATGATTGACTGTGATGGGGACATGAAAATTTAACCCTTTTCCTACCCAAGTTGCATTTGGTCCTGGTGTTATCACAGCAATGGAAACAAAGGGTTGGCTGTGAATACAAATTTTGAAGCTAACAGGGCAGACAGTCCTTCAAGTCCTTTGGGAGTTCAGAAAGTGCTGTTCATTTTAATGAATTAGTAGACAGCAATAACGGATACACTATAGCTATACCGGGTTCCTCCCATGTTTGTTTCAAGCCTGCATTTCTGCCACCGCCACCTGACTTAGATAGGGGTTCCCCTTCCCTCCCCCACAGAGCGAAGCCAATGTGCTCTTTTGCTCCCGAAGGGACCGTTCTGCTCTCCTCACCTTCTGAAAGCCTTAGCTGCCTGCACCTGTTGCCTGGCCTCCACCCCACTCCTGCCTTCTCCAGCTCTGAGGTCTCTATGAAGCCCCCCTGTATGTTCTCATTGCCTGGCACTTGCGGGCCTGCTCTTGGCCGGCTGGCGGGAAGTCTTCAGTTCCCTGCCACTCCTGATTCTACTCATTGCCTTCATTTCCAAACGCAACCGCAACACAGTTCAGCTTCCAGTCCCCTCGAATGGCAACTGTCTTTTGCGGTCTGGGATGCTTGCTTGTTGACAAGAAACGAGAGGGTGATCCCAGCTGTATTTCACTTCCCCCAAGGAAAGCCTGCCAAGCCAGCCGGAAAAAGATAAATACTCCCACCGCTGCGGTTTACCAAGGCTGAGCTCTGGATTTACATAGAGAGTGGGTGTTCAGAAGACTTTTGTTTTAATTAGGAAAATAAAAAAAAATAAATTAGGGCTTTTGGAGTGAAAGCCAAGGGAGCTGTTGTTCTGACCTTCCTGGTGTCTGCTGTGGGATGTGTTCTCAGTCAGCACTGTTGTTGCTTTGTCGCTTGCCGACACGTTTAAATTCCTCCCTGGAGCCACTGTACTTCTCTGGGATTCCCAGCGTTTCCACGGTTTTGTGACCCTAGCTCCCATTTTTTAGTTTTCATATATGAAAACTAAAGAACTCGGACAGATGGAGACATTTGTATGCGGCCTTCACTGCTATTTTGGCTTTGCTGTGAGTGAAAATTGTATTTGCTCAAACGGAGTCGGGCTGTGTCTCAGGAATCTGCTTTTCTAGTCACGACTAGCACAGAGCGCTTCTCTAAGGGAAGATCCTGTTCTGAGTGTGCTTGTGGGGATGACAGCCATTTAATATGGGGTGTTATGAGTGTCTGCATTTGGGGGCCGTGTGAGCCAAGGTGCTGAAAGAAGAACGACTGGCCTGGTTCAGAGTTAGTCAGTGACGGACAGAGAGAGATTTGATAGGCTGCCGTAGGAGCTGGGCAACATCCGTATGCACAGATTACAAACTAACATAACTCTGAGAATGCATGACCACAGCATGGTACTCAATGGGCTGCGGTCAGAATCCACGCCCACTTAGAACCACACGTTACCTTCAGGTTTTACGCCTAAGATATCTAGCAAACCAGTGGATTTGGTGTTCAGACCTGAGCCTGTCCTCGGGATATTCGGTAATGTGCATGTAGATATTCTGAAACTTAAAAAGCAGGCAGAATCTGAGGAACCTTTTGGTGCCAAGCATTTTGGGTAGAGAGGTTCAGCCTGTACTAGAAAAGGGGCTTCAGTTTCCGGTCAGCTGACAGGAATTCAGGTGTCTTCCTTCCTTCCTAAGTTACACTGTGGGATTCTAAGATGACAGTGGATTATGGAGCCTCGGTGTTTGTCTTAGTTGGGGTTTCTATTGCTGTGAAGAGGTGCCATGGTCACGGAAACTCTTATGAAGGAAAACATTTAGTCGGGGTGGCATTTTACCTGCTATGCCATCTTGCTGGCCTTTTACCCAGCAATTCATAGAGTTAGTTATATCAGACAAGCATATTTTTGCATAAAACTTTCACTTGTAAGCTCATAGAATTATGGAAATGTTCCTCTATTTCTAAAGGTTGGCTTTTCTCACTTATAAAGTTAAGGAGGTAATGTAACAGTTATATTAAATAATATATGTAAGATGTATGTTGTATTAGCTGAATTCCAGGGTAGTTGTCATTTTATGTTACAAAACTAAGCTTTATATTTATACATGAATATATTTGTGGATTATTTTATTGAATTCTTTTTTTTCACCAAAAGTTTTCAATTAGTTTTATGTTTTGTAACTATAAATTTCAAATCATGAGACCTTATCCACTAGATTTATTTTTTGATTGAAGAAGAATTTTGTTTGTTTGTTTGTTGAGACAAAGTGTCAACGTCAGAGTGTAAAGCCCAGGCTGGCTTCAAGCTCCCCATTCTCCTGCCTCCACCTCCCAAAGGTTGGTGTTGTAGGCGTGCAACACCGTGCGTGCAACACCATGTGTGCAACACTGTGCGTGCAACACCATGCTCAACCTCTGCTCATTCCCCCCTTCCTTTTTTTGCCCTTTTATTTTACTTTTATACTAAGCTGCCTTTTCCCCCTTGATTGGCAGCTATTCTTTTCTTGTTTTAGGGATTTGTCTATTTGGATATGTGCCCATACAATTAAAATTAGAGTACTTCTCTAAAGCAAATCCAGGTATGACTTATGTTCCAATGATATGAATAAACAATAAAGGCTTAATTTTTGCCATTTATTTATTTGTGTGCGTGTTCATGCTTGGGCTTGCACATGTGCCACAGCATGAGTGTAGAGGTCAGAGGGCAGCTTCCAGTCAGTTCTCTCTTTCCACCACATGGGATTGAGCTCAGGTCATCAGGCTTAGCAGCAAGTGCCTTTGGCCACAGGGCCATCTTGCCAGCCCAATCAGAGATTTTAGAGTCTAGATCTTTCTGGGGTTCATGAAAGTTTTCTTCTACTATATTTTTCTTTTTGTTCTATTTTTTTCTTGGTGGTTCTGTAAGGTTGTAGAGTGGAAATGCCTATTTCCTTGTTGTCTGTCGGAGAACTGTCCTCAGTTTCTAGAAACCACCTGCATTCTGTGGCATGTGGCCTCTTCTGCCTTTGGGCCAGCAGCATGAACTGAGTGCTTCTCAGGCCTTCAGAGCTCCCCACCCCCTGTATTCAACCTCAGATGCTCCTGTTTCTGCAGACCCACGTGGTGAGACCGGTTCCACCATGACAACAATACATTTAGATTATCTCTAAATTTCTAACCTTAGCAACCTCACCAGGGTCCTTCTTGCCACAGCCTCTAGTGTGAGCACATATTCCAAGGGATATAGCATGGGGCTATGCGGGGAAGCCACTATGCTGCCTACAGATTTGGGCTTTGATGTTAGAACTTTTACTATCACCTCTTCCCAGAAGACAGTTCACCTTTTCGAGATGTGTTTTTCCTTGTTTTATGTTTGAAAACGCTTTTCGTCTGATGTGCTGTCTCGATTCTCTTCAAATATTGGCTCACATAAATTCCCTCTCACTGTGACCCTATAAGTAGCAGTTTTGATGATCAGCGTTATGGGATGTGGTGTATACATGAGTCTTATCTGTTTACAGGGCACTCTTAATGAGCTTTGAAGACGCTGGTGTCTGCAGCAGCAGGGTTGGAGGCAGGGGCAGCAATTCTCTTCATTGACGGCTCCTCAAGTGAGGCCAAGTTTCTTTATTTCACAGCAGAGCATAGTTTCAGGACGAGCTAGTTTGGGGCGGAGCTGGAGAGTGTGGAGAGGACACTTCAAGACAGATGGGAGCTTGGGTGGTCTCCATTGATCCCCGAGAGGACAGAGCAAGCTGCACCCCAGCATGGCTGTGGGCTCCTGTGTCTTAGTAGTCCTTGCCTACAGGATTTGGGAAGCTTTCGGAAGTACACCGGTCAGAGGCTTAGTAAGTGTGGGACATCCATGTTGGGAACTGCTTCTCGCGCTGTCTAGCGGATGGACGCTGACACGCTGGAGCCTGAGTTCTGCTTATGCGATGGTTCCTGTTGTACTGATCTCACTTAGCGTAGTGTGAACTCGAGTATCATAGTCGTGGGGGAGGTGTTGGAGTAGAGTAGCCCATTAACTGGCGTTACTCAATCCAGAGTTTCCCAAACTTAATCTCTCACTGAATTCTTTCGCCTATCACTTTATTTTCTTTTAATATTTTTTATTAACTTATTTGTGTGCATGTGTACCTGTGTGTGTGACGTGCGTTCCTGTGACAGGGACAGGCATGTATGTCACAGATCATGTGTGAAGCTCAGAGGATAACTTTTAGGAGTTGTGAAGGAGGCACCTTCTACCTTGTTTGAGGCAGAGTCTCTGCCTTCATACTACATACTCCAGGCTAGCTGGCGTCCCTGCCATGCTGCACACTCCCGGTTAGCTGGCCTGTGGGCTTCTGGATCATTCTGTTTTCCTTACTTAGCCCTAGGAGGGCTAGGAGAGCCCACTACCACATCCAGCTTTGTACAGGGGTTCTGGGCATCCAACTGGGGTTGGAAGGCTCAGATGCCAAGCACTTTTACCCACTAAGCCATCTCCCCATCCTTCCATCAAATTATTGATATCCTGTGATACAAAGTATTGCTTTAGAGTATCTCACACATACACGTCCCTACTGAGCCTATTGTTTTAAATGAATGTGTACAAGAGACCTTTTCTGAAGAGGGCCAGAGAGGAAATATTTTAACTCACAAAGAATAAATTATCTGCTGTGAACACTCAGTTCTGCCCAGTAGCAGGAAAACAGCCATACATGGGAGGGTGACAAATGAGTGTGGCTGTGTCCCATGTATGGTTTTCATTATAGAGACGAAAATGTAGATTCTATTTAATTTTCATGTGTTCCCAAAATATTATCCTCTTTCATCACCAACATCATCAACCTGTAAAAGTCACTTGTAGCTGATGGGCGGTTACAAGAACAGTCCTAAGCTAGATTTGATTTGAGAGGCCCAGTCTGACAACCCTTATGACTCCGTAGGCAATAACTCAGGGTAAAGAATAAATGTCTCAGCCCAAGGCCAGTTCTTGCACTGCCACCTCCGTTCAACATTTGAAGGCCCAGGTATTTGTTCAACACAAAAGGACATCCCAGCTTCGTCATCTCTGCAAACATATCTGCCTCTCCCTGTGGCTGAGCTCTTAAGTCCAGACAAGTTTCAACACTATTCCTCCTATGCACAGGGGAAACTTACCAATGACTGGCTGAATAAAGATTGTCAAAAATACCCATCTATTGAATAAAAGCATGTCATTTTCTCCAAATGATTATTTATTGCATCTTAAGAAATATTGTCATGCGCTGGGCAGTGGTGGCGCACACCTTTAATCCCAGCACTCGAGAGGCAGAGGCAGGTGGATCTCTGTGAGTTCAAGGCCAGCCTGGCCTACAAGAGCTAGTTCCAGGACAGGTTCCAAAGAGAAACCCTGTCTTGAAAAAAACAAAACAAAACCAAGAAATACTGTAATGCTTCACGCTGGTCCTAGCCAAGAACTTTGATTTTTGTGTGCATAAGTAGTGTGCCTTTAATGAAGAATTCTGTTGGTTGTAAGATTTCAAAACACATGAACTACATAACTGATGGTTGGCTGAACCACAGCATTCCTCGTGTGGCCCACGTGTGACCTCTCTCCTGCCTTCCCATGTTTCTCAGGTTCATCCCAGAACCCTGGTCGGCCTGCAGCAGCACGTGTGGGCCGGGCATTCAGGTACGTGAGGTGAGGTGTCGGGTGCTCCTCACATTCACAGAGACAGAGACCGAGCTCCCGGAGGAGGAGTGTGAAGGCCCCAAGCCACCCACCGAGCGACGCTGCCTCCTTGAAGCCTGTGACCAGAGTCAGGTGTCTCGAGAACTGGATGGCCCTCTACAGGAAAAGGACACTGGGATGACTTACGACTGGGAGTATGCTGGCTTTACGCCCTGCACTGCGACATGCTTGGGAGGTATCCAAACCCCTTCCTAAGGGATAGATGCGTGGTCTATTGTGAAGGGTGTGACCCGGTCACATAAGCTAGGTATGTAAATTAGCCAAAGTCTAAAAGGGATGAATTCATTCAAATAGCAAAGCTATGCTTTTCCCTTTTTTTGTATTTGAGAGTTATAGTGACTAATACAGTACCTTTGGCCTAAGAATCTGCTTCACCAAGAGGGGAAGAGGTTCACTGGTTAATACGGAATAAGTGAGGAAAACACAGAATGGATAAATTGAAGCACTCTTACGTAGAAATCAGTGTCGAAGAACTAGGCAGCCTGGGATTGCTTATAGCTGATGCAAAGGTCAGTAAGATGCATCCTGAGAAAATGTCTCTGTTCATGCCTCCCACTGGGTCAGGAGCCAGCACAGAGCACGCTTGCCCCCATGATGGATGGATGATTGTGTGTGGAAAGCTGACGTGCAGAGCCAGTCTAGGCAGAGGAGATAACTGGTAAACGTAGCCAGGTTCTCCTTAGAGGGTGAAGTAAACCTGGGGATTATGTAAGCATTAAGGATTTTTTTTTAAGGAACAGATTAGCAAGGAACAGGTGTCCAAGAGCTGCTTTCTTCCTAGCTTTCTCCTCAAAGTAGAAGAATGAACATAACCAGCGAGGCGTTAGGAGCAAGGCTTAGTAAAGAACTGGCCACACAAACATGGAGACCCGATGGCTTAGGGTTTCTATTGCTGTGAAGAGAGACCACAACCATAGCAACGCATATAAAGGGAAACATTTGATGGGGTGGCCCGCTTACAGTTCAGAGGTTCTGCCCATTGTCATCATGGTGGGGCATGGCAGCGTGCAGGCAGACATGGTGCTGGAGAAGGAGCTGAGAGTCTGCATCTTGCAGGCCACAGGAAGTGAACTAAGACAGTGGGGTGACTTGAGCATACCTGAGACTTCAAAGCCCACCCCCACAATGACACACTCCCTCGAGAAAGGCCAGACCCACTCCAACAAAGCCACACCTTCTAATAGTGCGTCTCGCCTTGGGGGCCATTTTCTTTCAAACCACCACCACAGCTGAGTTGGATCCCCAGGACTCATGTAAAAAGCCAGGCATGGTGGCGTGGGTGGTGAAGATAAGTGGATCCCGGGGAATCAATGGCCGACTAATCTAGTCTAATCAGTGAGCCTTGGGACAGTGAGATGCCATGTTTCAGAAGCAAGGTGGATGGCTCGTAGGGTACAACACCCAAGGCTGCTATCTAGCCTTCACCTTCATAGTCATGCGTGCCTGTGTGTGCATGCATGTGCACGCGTGCACACACGCACACTTGATTTAAAAGAAAACATATAAAACTATAAATTTTCCTAACAAGAAAGTGCCCCAGTTTCCCAGGTGATCCAGGACCCCTGACACCCTGTCCAATGACTCTTGACTTAACTGTCCAGCCAGATAGTTGCTACACAGTGGGCTCACTCCCTGAGTACCTTCTGACCTCAACGAAGGTCAGAAAGCAAAGAAACAGCTACCTCTGAGTTGTTGGCTCACGAGTGCACTCCACTCTTCCTTGAGCTGGTAGCTTGGAAGTCCCTAGGTGACAGAACTCAAGGCCATCCCTTGTGACTCCACTCCTCACCCTTGAGACTAAATTCTCAATCCTTGCTCTCCAGTGTCCCTGGCCATCTGTCCCTTCTCTATTTAAGTCTCTGAACACACCTATCCTTGAGCTCTGCTCTGTAACATTGCCACCTTGGCACTGAGCCCAGCTAAAGTGGCGTTGTGCCTACTCCAGGCGACTGAAAAGCTACAGTTAGTTTTGTGTGTGGAGCTGTCCTTGTGGAATTTAGGGAAAGAACCTGTAGCTGAGTCAAGTGTGGAGGGGCATGCCTGTCAACCCAGCACTTGGGAAGTAGAGAGGCAAAGAGCTCAGGATTTCCAAGGTCATCCTCTGCTAGTGAATTTGAGGCCAGCCTGGGCTATACAAGAGCCCTAGCTGCCTCCATTTTTTTCCCACTTAGGGCTCCCCCATTCCTAGAAGTCTGTTCCACTTCACTAGGAATTTAGCCTTTCTAGTTTACTTGGACCTGAAACACAAACCATGTCTCTTATCTCTAGAGCACAAGACCTCAGTGTTCCCCAAAGCTTCCGTGGATTTGCCCCAAACTTAACTTCTCTTCCTCTAAGTTCGGGACCTCGGATGCATCCTTTTACACATTTTGGAAACCTTAACACAGGCATGCTCTTGGCATATAGAAAGTGGCTCTTTCTTTTGATGAGTCCTTCAAGCAGTGAGAGACAGTAAAAGTTGAATCAGCTCACTCTGGACTCATTTTAACATGCTCCCTAGGGAGATGTGTTCCTGACACGGTACATTAGCCAGTACTGTTTTGCTCTTTCTCCAAAACCCTTCAAATCTCAACAGGCCGCGAGCTGTAGTTTTTTCCAGCTACTCTTGATATAACTGGTCACTTCCTGTCAGGCTCCAGAGATGTTTATGATGCCTGTCATAAGGCCAAACAGCCTTCAGCCACCTTTACTCTTTGCCAGCGGTGTCGTCACAGGTTCCTGAGAAGGAGCCACCTGTGTGTGACACTGAGTGATGTGCACATTTGCTAAAGCGTGGCACTGTTCTCTGGACTTCTCTGGGGCCTTAGCATACTCTGTTCCCCTCTTCTTATTACCTGAAGGGCTGTAGTAGCCTGCACTTAATCATCCTAGCAAATCTTTTCAATATGATCCCAAGTGCACATGCGCACACACACGCACGTCATACACAAATGTCATACACATAGCACGGACACATATATCACACATGCAATACATCATACACATAGCTCACAGGCACATATCACACATACACACACCCCTTATATGTGAGGGTGTGGTATGAACTTGTCAATAACCTAACTCAAACTGATCAGAACTAACAAAAGGAAGTCTATTTGTTCTTTTTGTTAGTTGTTTGTTTGATATAGAGTGTTACTATGTAGCCCTGACTGTGTTGGAACTCACAGTGTAGACCAGGCTGGCCTCAAACTCATGCAAAGATCTGCCTGCTTCTGTCTCCCAAGCACTGGAATTAAATGAATGTGCCACTATTCCTGGCTGTATTTTTTTTTATTGGCTCTGCTTCTACTATTAGAATCTCTGTTTTCACATTCATCATCCTTTATTTCTTGATGAAGACTTTAAAGTGTGTATTTTTATACACATGTGCATACATGTGCTATCACATGCATGATGAGGATCCTATAATATGATACCATGTACAGATGTCACTCTGTCTTGCTTGTGCAAGGACATTTTATGTTTGCACAATGAAAGATTTACCCAATAACATATTTCTTTGAATGTTTCCTTGTCCTTTGCATATGGCTGTGTGTGTGTAAATAAGAAATGACACTTTCATCAAAACACTGCAGAAATCAAGTGTGAGGGATATATTCTCATGCAGCAAAAGGAATTTATTTTATAAACTTCACTGATCACATTCATTAACATGTTCTAAGTATGTAAATTTAGTGACCTGAATTTCGTTAGGAATAAGATGAACTTATTTCGATGAATTTTAAATTTATTTTTTTCTGTTTTAAAGATAACTGTTTGATCAAATCCACTCCAGAAGTAAGAAGTGTTAATATCATGCTGTTGGATCAAAATGTGGTCTAGGAAATATTTTTGGTCACCTTTGGAAAATTTATTCTACATCGATGAATATTCCAAATTATTTGGTAGACTTTTAACTTTTTTCTGTTGACAAAAAGTATGTCCTTGGTGTTATAAATTCTATCCAGATGGTTTCAAGTGGTGTTCTAAGAGCTTCCCCCAGCCTGTTTCCATAAAATCTTTCAAAATATTCTGAATATATTCTCTAAAGAATTTGTTACAAATTGAAATGTATTTGAAATATGGCTGCAGTTTTCTTAGATAAACAAATAAAATCTATTAGGAAATGAGCATCCATTCTCCTATGAGGCTACTATGGGATTTGATATTTTGAAATAAAAATCAGAGTTACTAGGCTGTAGCCATGTCTTCTTGTCTTTTGGGGTAATCAGAGCTTGTTTGAAACACTCCAAGAAAATTCCTGCTGTCAGTCCACCGTCACGGTGAGCATAGCAATGCAGATGAAGACAGAGGGAGGCATTTACCAGAGAAAATTGAACAAGAAAAATAGCCATCTTAGAAGTCTTTTGGCCTAGACTGCCCACTGCAAAATGCTGTGAAATGGTTGAATTGGAACATGGCATTTGGAGAACGGGCCACAGACTTGTAACGTAGCGGAATGTGCATCCAACATGAAAGCGAATGCGTTTGCGTATTTCAAATATCAGATATTTTTCATCAAAAGTTTGAGCTCTATTTCACCTGATTCCAAGTTTCCGATAATTTCTCACTTTTGTCTCAACAGATGAAGGATACTAATTGAGAGTGTTGGCTTTAGGGGTCACATAGATTTGTCTGTCTGGCCTCCAAGGGAAAGCATGCCTGTGAATGTTCAAGTTCACACAAGGGGCTATCACTACACATGAAAGCCATGTCACACTCTGGAACCCCCAGAGTTCAAGACACAGACCCCTGAACCCAGAGGCAGGGAATTTACTCTTCCAGGGTTTTCCCCCCGCTATTTATCTATTTTTGTCTTTCCATTCTCGTGTGTGTGTGTGTGTGTGTGTGTGTGTGTGTGTGTGTGGTGCATGTTTATATGTATGTTTGCACATATCTGGGCACACATGCGTGCATGTACATATAGGGGCCCTAAGTGTTGTCAGGAATCATCTTTGATCAGTCATCCACCTTACTCACTGAAGCAGAGTCTCTCAATCAAACCCAGAGCTCATGAATATGAATTTGGATTCCGCAGACAGTTTGTCGTGGGGACCTCAACTCCCTGTCTTCCGAGGCTGGAATTCAATGGCCACATTGGGTTTGGGGACCTAAACTCTGCTCCTCACCCTTGGGCAGCAAGCACATTAGCAGCTGAACCATCTCCCCAGGCCAAATCTGCAGTTTTTAATTTACCACCATTTCAGTCTTAATTTCTGTCTAAATTTCAAATGTCTTATTGTTACATAAGTAGAATGAAGACCAGAATGCCATTTATTTGGTCTCATGGGTTATTGTAGACTTAGACAAAAGCACATCAAACCCTGAGCAATGGAGGCATTTCTGCACATAAAATCACCACTAATCGCTTTCTAATCGTACAATTCAAAGCACAACTGTATTTATCAGTGTGTGGTGATCTAGGAAAAAAATGATATTATCTAGAAAAATACGTGAAGTTCTCCCTCAGGAAAGTGTTGTACATGATGGAAAGCTGAACCTCGGCTGAGGGGTTCACCTAGCTTTGGATTCCTCAGGAAGCAGGTGCTTCTGAGTGTCGGCTGCTCCTAAATGTCTCCAGTAAGGAGGTGACAGAATAGACAGACTGAGTCTAGAAGGCATAGTAAGGGCTGGAGTCTTGGGGTTTTCTCATGGCTGGCTCCTGATGCTGTCCAAAGGGCAATGTGCTAGGGATGTCAAGTCCCAAGATCCTGTTTTCATCTTTGCCTGGTGACTTATTCTGTATATGGGTTGCTTCTCTTCCCGTCTTCCAGGCCATCAAGAAGCCATTGCTGTGTGCTTACATATCCAGACCCAGCAGATCGTCAATGACAGCCTGTGCGACCTGGTTCACCGCCCTCCAGCAATGAGTCAGGCCTGTAACACGGAGCCCTGCCCGCCCAGGTATGTGCTGTCTTACGCAGCAAGGAGAGAAATGCTGTCAGGACAGTAACATCTGCCAAAGAGAAACTCACTGTGCAGAGACTCACAAACTCATCAAAGTAGATCAGCCGAGCCCACTCAGAGCTCGTTTGCTCAAATCAGTCTTTGGCCTCAGCTTCTTTGAAGTACATTCTGGAGTTAGGCAGAATTCCTCTTAAGCCTGCCTTTCATATACATCAAGCACCAGTGGGCATAAACTGGCCTGCTATTATAAAAGTCAGCCAGTGTGTTCCCTTCTTCCTCCTTGTCCCCACAAAGGGATTTCTCCCTCTGGTGACAGAACATCTGCCGGAGAGGTCACGGGGGCCACAGCAGGTGCTCCCTCTGTATTTGTGGACAACTCAGTGACCTCCCTGTCACCTAAACCTCACACAGAGATGCCACTACCTTCCTGTGCTGTTCTTTCTGTCAACTTGGCACAAATTAGAGTCACAGGAGAAGAGGATACCATGCCTGAGGAACTGCCTCCATCAGATTGGCCTGTGAGCATGTTTGTGGTTCATTTACTTGCTTAACGAGTAAGGCGGGAAAACCTAGCACAGTGTGGGAAGTACACAACCTCTGGGCAGATGGCCCTGGGTTGTTTAAGGAAGCAAACTGAGAAAGCCACAGGGAACAAGCCAGTTCCTCCATGGCCTCTGCTTCAGTTCCTGCCTCCAGGTTCCTGCCTTGGCTTCTTTCAATGATGGATGGTAACCTGAAAGCCAAAGCAAAAAAAAAGCAACACACACATACACAACCTTTCCTCACCGTCAGTGTTCATCCCACTAACAACTAACAAAGAGGCAGGCGAGGACACGTTTACTTCGATCTTGCCTTGGGCCTCAGATTGTGGAGTTTGAAATGCCATAATCCCCAGAACAGCCAAGGTTGATTTGTTATGGTCTCACTGGTTTGAAAGACTGACTTTAAAAGTAATCTGCTTCCTGCCTGGGTCCTCTCTCCCTGGGTGTTGCTGGCTACAGAAGACGATAGCTCAGCATTGTTGGTTTGCCACACAGACCTTTCCCAGTCTGGCCCTGGGTGTCCTTTTCCTTTATCTACCTTTATTGTGGCAGCCCCTCTTCTGCTTTAATAAAAATTAGTTGTCAAAAAATTGAGAGCCCATTCCTTCACCTCTTGCCCCTCTCGTGGAATCTTAGTGATTATGTTGCCCACCTGATAAGCTGCCTTCACTTGTTAAAGGCAGGTTTTGCTACGTCTAGAGCTCTAAGTGATAGATGAAGGTTACTGTGTCCCCTGTCTGCCATCTGAAGAACACATAAGTGTGTTTTGTGAGCATTCAGGAAACAAGTTATGCTTGAATTCCCTTGATTCCGCTATGAAATGTGTTGGCTGTGATATTGACCCTCCTGCCTTGATGGCTTAAGAGTGAGGCCCAGGGAGGTTGGGCCAGTCTGGTTACCAGGTCCTCTACAATCTGGAGAGGGGCATCCTTCCTGCATGAACCTTGTCCTCTAACCTGGAGTGTCTCAGGAGGAGGCCAGCTCAGATTGCCTCGTATTGGTAAAACCTTACCCACAGTGAGACGACACAGTGTTTTTTATTTTTTTGTCTTTTTTTTTTTTGTCTATTCCTATGTTTCTGACTTTGTTGGTATCCATCAGAAATACTAAGAATTTCTTGGCTGCTCTCAGAGCCATCTTCCTGGACTCAGATGGGATAATGCAGTTAAATCTAAGACCCAGAAACAGCACAGCCCCATCGCCTCACAATTCCAGCTTGGTGACTGCATTTCAGGGTAGTCCACACCAGAATACTCATTACAGAATAGGTGTTACAAATGCGAGGGAGGGAAAGTCTGGTCTCACTGCCAAGCAGGACACCGGTGCACTTTGTTACTGCATCCAGAACTTTCCGTGAGGATCAAGCACAGTCAGCTATTTGTGTTCAAGAGTTCAACCATTGCACATTCAAACCTATCGTGATTAAAAGTATTGTTTTAGTGGCTTAGGAGTATAACTCAGTATAGAGGGCTACGTAAGGGCATAACATATGTAAGGCCTTATGTTTGATCTCTAGCAGTGTGGAAACTTGTTTTTTTCTGTATCAAACATATCCAAGTGTGATAACTAATCTCGTCGTCAGCTAGACTTTGGAAACAAGATCATCAGTTGAGGAGCTGCCTCCATCAGATTAGCCTGTGAGCACATCTGGGGAGTGTTTGCTCAATTGCCGGTTGATGTAGGAAGCACCGTCCCTAGGCAGGTGAGCTTGGGCTTTATAAAAAACTGGTAACTGATCATGAGCTTGGAAGTAAGCCACTGAGTGAGCAATACTTCTCCAGTTTAGACTCAACTTCAGGTTCTGAGTCCAGATTCCTGCCTTGAGTTCCTGCCCTGTCTTTCCTTGATGAGAGACTACAAAGTGTTAAGATGAAATAAACCCTTTCCTCCCCAGGTTGCTTTTTGGCCACCGTGTTTATCATACCAACAGAAAAGCAAACAAAAACAACAGAGTCATGATTTCTTGTCACTATTCCCTGAGTAGTGTCATATAGCAACTCATTATACAGTGTCCGTTCACACTGTACCAAGTACTCTGGGTAACCTAGAGTACATCACAGGCTGCATAGGTGTACACAAAAGCACCAGCATTTTATATAAGGGACTCAGGCAAGCATGGGTTTCGGTGTCTTCTGGGGAAGGAGGCTGTCTTGGAATACTTGCTACAGGTACAAAGGATGGCTTTATTTGGGGTAGTGTGGGGTGTGAAGCTGACTGGAAGAACCGTTCATACTAATGCTTGGTACTAAGTGGGGAAACCTTAGTGAGCCAAACAATTTATCTGGGTTTCTTAGCTTTCATCTTATTCTAGTACTGAAATCTGTGAACCCCCAGGGACACCCTTCCTTTAACTGTGCATAGACACCAATGTCATTCTCCATGAATGCAGTTGAGTCTGCTTCTGTATCTGAAGCCATCAAAATAATTCCATCTCTGCGGTGTTCTCCAAAAATGTCCAGAGTGCATTCCTTTCCACACTGTGCTCCTCTGTGCAGCAGAGCTAGGTAGAGGAGGCCGAAGGATCTCACAGCACGTAGAAATCGTCTATAGACTTTAAATCTGTCAAGCAGTGGAATGAACTTGTAGCTACTGCCTGTGCTATATCATGCATTTCTCTGCTGTTTCAGTCAATAACTTCACATCCGTTTAGAGATGTGGTGATGAACATATAACATACAAATAACCCTGGTTTCTGAATTTGAGAACAGAATTATGGGTTCTTAGGTTGTTGGTTGGCAACTTGCCCAAGAACACACAGTCAGTAAACTGCGTGATACAAAGTCAAACACCAGAAGGGAGATTTCTCATTAACTGCTATCGAGTCCAAACTCTGCCTCTTCCAAACCACAAAAAGGAAGCTGCTCCTGGCGGAGCTGATCTCTCGGTTTCCAGCACTTGCTGCCTTCCATCCCCTTTCTCTACGCTAGCCAACACCCTCTCTCCCTGGAAAGACGGCTGTAAAAGAAATGGCTTAGAATTTGTGCGGCCTTTAAATGGTCACTACAGAATGATGAAGCATGAAATTCTCATAGCCATTTGCTGTGAGGCAAGTCAAAAGAAGAAAAGACAACCCATGACACTGGAGACTGTCTCTCTAGATTTAAATGTCATTTCAGATTGGCATGAAGATAGTTTGTTGTTGTTATTGTTTTCTTTTTGTTTTTGTAGTCCTGGCTGTCCAGGAACTCACTCTGTAGACCAGGCTGACCTTGAACTCACAGAGATCCACTTGCCTCTGCCTCCCAGGTGCTGGGATTAAAGGCATGCAGCATGAAGCTGTTTTTTGTTTTGTTTTGTTTTGTTTTGTTTTGTTTTATCAGAACTCTATGCTCTCCAGGACACTGAAAGTGTTTATGTGGGAAAAGTAGACCAGGCACCAATAAAACTGGGTAAACTGGAATGTTCCGTTGAGAGCAGTTTCCATTATGACAGGATGAATAGAGGCCCCAAAACATTGACAAAATTCTTTACTCTATTTAGAAAAGTTAATGTTTATATGTGTGTCTGGAGATAGGTACTCAGAGGTCAGAAGAGGGTTCCTTACAGCTGGAGTTACAGGTTGTTGTAAGAAGGTCACTGTGGGTACTGGGAACTGAACTCGGGTCCTCAGCAAGAGCAGCAGGGGTAAGATCTAAGAGACTTCTCTCTTTCTAACTTGCAGGCTGACTACAGTGTGACTGTCTCATACGGAGTCCTCTGGTTGGCTTTCTTTGACCTGGGCACTGAAATCCACTTTCTTTATTTGGCGTAGGGTTAGATTCCTGGGGCAGCCTTAACAAAGCACAGTAGGCTAAGTGGCTGGAAGAACAGAAACTCATCATCTCACAGATCAGGAGACGTGAAGTCCAAACCCACAGAGTCAGCAGCCCTGGTTCCTTCTGAGGCCCTGGAAGGAGAGTCATTTCCAGGCCCTGCTCCATGGTCGCGGTCTCCAGCATTCTGTGGCCAATGAAGAGCATTCTTCCCGTGGCTTTGTAGTGCTTTTTCCTCAGCAGGTCTGTGTCCAGACTTCTTCTTTCCATAACACACCACTCAGGTTGTCTAGGGCCCTCTCTAATGGCCACCCTTTAACTTTACCAATGGCAAAGACTATCTGCAAAGAAATTCTCGGTTATAGATGTGGAAATTATGTAATTTCAGCATTTGGGGGGAAATCACAATGCAACTCATAGTAACATCAAAATTCGTTGTGATCTTAACTCTAACCCTTGAATCACATTTTCTGTGACCTCTGCCCTAAACACACACACGCGCGTGCACACACACCCACCCACCCACACACACACACACACACACATACACAACCACACTCGCACTAACACACACTCTCACATTGAGGAATTTGCTCTGGAGCCACACTTGGTTACTGTGATCCATGCTTGCTCGGGCTCTCTCATGAGTTCTGGACCCAGAGTCTTTCTCTACCAGTACATTAGTTAATTCTCTCCCTTAAAAGGAATCACTGACTCATTTCCCATTGGTGATGTGAAGGTCAACAGAATGTAAATAGGAAACCGACCTCAGATGCTTTATAAAGAGGGATTTTTTTGATGGTCCCCAAAGAAATGGAAATGGTTGGGAATATAGGATGGATCTCCACACCGGCATTTCTGTCTCTTAGGGATTTGAATGAGAGAATCTCTGAGCCTTGTTTCTTGATCTGAAAATGAAAACAATATTAGATTTTAGGATTACCAAGTCCCTTGATCTCTAGTGTTGAATTTTTCTTCTGTGGTGTTGGAGATGGAACCCAGAACCTCATAAATGCCAAGCAAGACTCTTCCCCAACGCTACACCCTCAGCCCCACGCTGTCTTTGATTTGGGCTGATGGTTTCAAGTTGCATTTTACTCACCTCTTGCATTGATTCGTGACCTCCTCTGAGTTGGATGATCCTCAGCTTAAAGTGTGGTTGATTTCTTAGAAGTCCTTCCTCTATAAGTTGAAAACATTCTAACCGGAACCCGCTAGCCGTTAAGAGTTTAGCGGAACTGCCCATCGTAGCATCCCCTCTCTCCCCTTGTGATCAAGGAGCTGCAGCTCAGAGCCCCCACTCAGCATCAAAAGTACCAGACAGTTTCTACAGTCCAAAGGAACATGAAAGTTCAGGACATACAGTATGTGCCTGATGAGTGATCCATTCTCACCATGGGCATGGAGAAAAACTCATTCAATCAAGCCATTGAAAGCTGGGCACTCTCTGTGGGGTGACAAAGGTCAGATCTGGTCAAGTTCTAAGAGTGACAACCTCTGCCAGAACCGTCCAGGAGATAAGAGCGGGGTGAGTTTAGTTTATAGCGTCTTCTTGACCTCCAGGCCACAGCAAGGCTTGACAAACTCTGGAAATGGTTTCTTAAGGCTGCTGAGGAATGCGTGTTGGTGTGTCCCTTCACCAGCCCACACTGCAGTCCCCCTTCATTCCTCGTTGCCTTAGTCAGAGCTCTTACTCTCCCCGTGCTCAGCAACATATGCCCTGGAGCCTCCAAGCCGGGCAGAATGGAACAGACAGTACGCTTTGGCCACTCTGCAAAACTAAGAGTTTTTATACAAAAGCAAATATTGTCCCTTGTTTCAACGTTGCAACTTTAATAACCTTTTCAAAGATTGAGAGTTATGTTGGAGACAAGCCAGGGGAGGCAAAGGTTCCATGCCAAAATAAAGGGAAGTTTGCAAAAATGTTTTAGGTTCTAGAAACCAGGGGTGTAGGAATAACAGGGACAGGGGGTTACATAATATTTTCCATATAAATATTTACTGACTCCAAGGGCAATAGCAGTAAAATCTCACCCCAGGGTGAAACTTACCACTGAGACTGGGTGGACAGTCGGTGGACCTGTATTACCCTAAGGCAAATGCACTTGATGTATTAGCCTGGGATCTCCAAGCGGGGCGGGGGGTTGTATGCTTATTTGCTCTTGTGAGGTTGCTCCCCCTGTCCTGTCCTGCTGCATGGCTGATATTTTTCCAGAGTTTGCCTTTTCCAGGAGAGAGCCAGAAGTTTGTAGAAACGTGCAGGGTTACATAATGGCCCCACAAGTCTGAAGACAGCCTTCAACTCTGTCAGGAGTCAGTGCCTCATGGGAGAGAGCGTAGGAGCAACAGGCATGAGTGGATGAGTGGCGGATTTTTGCACCAACCTGCCACTCATTTCTTGAATTAATATATATATATATACATCATATACATAGACATATATACATGTGCATGTGCGCGTGCACACATGTGCACGCACACACGCACAGCTTGTCAGCTGATAAGACACTGTTACGCCCCTGCCAGGATAAAAACAGTGCCATCTCCAGTCCCTTGGGACTGTAATTGACTTTTCTAGTCACATACATTTGAAAGGTAATCAGGCTGAAGACATTCCCAATAATGTTTACAAGTTTAAGCCAAATCATTTTAAGAGTGAAAAGGACACTTCCTAAGTAATTAGATATATAGTCACATTGCCAGCAAAATACTGCGTGCACACACATGTGTGTAGCTTGTGACTTTTCTCGTGGCCAAGGCTACAGAAATTTAGACGTGATCAATGAGAATCTAACTGATAAACCTCCAGTTAAAATAGTGTTGGCGCTTCATGGTTTGCTCCAAGTACAGACTGCTGATAGGTCTGGTATAGAGGGGGAAATGAAAATGGTGCACCAACAGCAAACCCATGGAACCAGCTATGCAAGCTTGCAGATGAGTAGAGTGTGATCTGATGAAGAAGCTGGCCCTGGGGGTCTTTGCAGGCTAGAAGCTCCGATATAGTTATAGCAAATGAGAGTTCAGCTCCTATTTGACAGAGGAAAGAAAAAAGGAAGGGAAGGAAGGTAGGAGAGAGGGAGAGAGAGAAGGAGAAATAGACCTACTTCCTTCAAATTGCACATAAAATTGAAATTCCAAATCACAAGAAGAAAGACATCTAGTACCAGTGAAACCAGTCAATAGGTTCAACATTTGCAAGATGAACTTATTCCGGGTGAAATGAAAACACAGAAAGAAAAGCTGGAAAAGACTGAGGTTATTGGCATCTTTGGAGATAGAAATTAATTAATATTACCAATAGAAATAGCTAGAAGTTGTGAAACAGAAATTGGCAGAAATGGAGTAAGAATGGCTGCGTGTTACAGAGAAAGCATTAGAAAGAGAAGCCAGTGAACTAGGGATAAGTTGCGGGAAGAATGGACTCGCCACTTCCTATCTACTGTGAGCTAGCAGTTTCTACTATGTATGTGCTCCTGAGGACATGATGCTCTCCCTCACTACCATCCAAGAAGCAAGAGCACCAAGGCTCATGAACTCAAACCCCTGATACCGTGAGTCAGAACAAACCCTAAAGACTATGCTCTTGATGTTTCAGATAGGAGTGAGGATTCCATGACCTTGTGGCAAAGACCTTGCTTATGTTTGTCCATGCCCTCAGACATGGTAGAGGCAGAATTTTAGGGTGAAGGTCTGAGCTGTTCATGGGAGTTCAGACCTGTAATTGCAGTACTTAAGAGACTGAGGTGGAGGGGATTGAGAGTTTGAGGCCAGCCTGGGCTACGTAATGAGAACTTGTCTTAAAAAACAAAACAAAATCCCTTTAAGTATGCAGAACAAGTTGAAGTATAGGCTAGGCTTGTAAGGGGTAAAGGAAAGGTAAAAACAAGATAACGAGGAATCGAGAATGTTAATCCAGTATTGATGTCAGAGCTTGTTTGGGTGCAGTTGCCAAGCCCAGCAGCCTAGACTGCTTGACTTACTAGGTTTGCCCTATCAAGCTGACAAACCATAAAGATAAGAAATAAAATGGAGAACCCATGCAAAGCCAGAATCTACTTTAATGAATGATCTAATTGTGGAAGCTAAATACCCATCCCATACACTGAGATGCTTTGGTTTTGTCTCTGAAAGGATAGACTCCTCTTGTGAGAGGGAAGGCCCCTTTGACAACCATGAATCACATAAGTCTAGCGTGGTGGTGTGTGTCTGGGATCCCACCCCTCATTTGGAATGCTGAAGCAGGAGGCTGTGATTTTCAAATTTATTGACAATTTTCGCTATAAACTTACATCCATCCTAATGACTTTAATTCTCAAGATTGTCTTTTAAATTCCTGACATCAGTGATTTGTGCTTTTTCCTTAGACTTCCTCAAAGACTTGCTAATTTGATTAGACTTTTGAAGAAACAGAGGTTTTATCTTCTAGCTTATTTATTTCTGCTATCCCTATACTCTATCTATCTATCTATCTATCTATCTATCTATCTATCACCTATCTATCATCTATCTATCATCTATCTAGCTATCTTCTATCTATCATCTATCTATCAATCATCTATCTATCATCTATCTATCAATCACCTATCTATCATCTATCAATCACCTATCTATCTATCATCTATCTATAAATCGCCTATCTATCTATCTATCATCTATCTGTCAATCACCTATCTATCTATCTATCTATCTATCTATCTATCTATCTATCATCTATCTCTCCTTCTACTTTTTCACTTTTTCTTTGCTCTTTTTACCTCTTGAAGTAGAAGCTAAGATTGTTAAAGTCAATCTTTATTCTTCAAATGTGTGTTTAAGGCTATTGATTTTCTTCCAATCAATTTTAGCTGTATCTTACAAGTTTTGACATATGATTTTTTATCAATATGCATTTTAAAATACTGACTGCAACTCCTTCTATTAATATTTTTATATATAATTTTTCCAGACATTTTTCTCATGTGAATTCATACATGCTCCTGGGAAATTTAGAAAATTATTGCATAGTTTCAAAATATTTAGGTCTTGTCTAGCTCACTTCCAGTTTGATCAGAAAACTTACTGTATTAGTGACCTCAGGCTCTTAGAACAAAGTACCATTGTGAAGATGACTTTAACAATAGTACTTTCTTGTCCCTTTGGCTAGAAAGAGAAAGGTGAAAGCCCTGTAGAGTCTGGTTTATGGAGAGCACACTCTGCCTGGCCTTTTGTCCCCGGATTTCTCCGTGTGTCTGCAGATGGTGGGGAGAGAGCAACGAGCTACCTTGTGACTACTCTCACCCTAAATCTGAAAGCCCTCATCCCAGACACCATCCTGTTGGAAGACAGTGCTTCGACATGTAAATCTTGGTGGAACACAAATATCTTAACTAAAACGTTTCTGTGCAGTTGGGATTTTTGCTTTTACGCAGGATTTAGAATATATATTCAAGTGTAGCATTCTTTTCTTTCTATATGAACCTTTGTGCCCAGGTTTTTGCAAGCTTCATAGTATCCATTAAAATATTCCAATTCCATTTTTTACTTTGGAAAATTAGCCATCAAATGGGATTCACATAGTCCTTGAAACTTCATAGGAATCCTGTGGCTAAACTAACAATGTCTAGTCCTTTTCTTTAAGGAGCAACTTGCTGTTTCCTAGAAACTTATTTCAAAGATATTTCCCAAATAAATCATTAACTAGAAATCCCTTTTTCCTATACCTAGCAGCTCATGTTACATGTGCATTATGTTCGTCAACTTTCCGACACTTTAACAAACACTGGAGGCAACTGCCTTGCTGAAAGGAGACCTTTGTTTAGCTTCCCGGTCTGGAAGGTGTCAGTCCTCCACTGATGGGCGCCATTGCTTTGGGCCAGTGGGGGCTCAGTGCATCATGCTAGGAGCCTATGGTAGAAGAAGCCCAATCACTTCATAGCAGCAAAAGAACGAAAGGGCAAGGGGCTGGAGTCCCAGCACCCTCCCAAGACATGCCCCCAGTGACCTAAAGCTTCCCACTGGACCCCACCCCTTGAAGGTTTCACCACCTGTTAATAGAACCAAGCTAGGGACCAAACCTTTAACACATGGACATTCCAGCCTGCTTCTTATTCTGCCGCCACACTTGGATTGTTAGTTCTTCACTCGCAAACTTCCTTTCATAAATAAAATATTTGTTCTTTGTCTCATGTCATGAGTACTACTGGGTTTTTTTTTCGTTTTCCCCATAGAAAAGTAAACATGTTTAATATAGAAAATTAGAAATAAGAAAATTAAAAATTACTTTTAAATATATACGTTTTTCGAATGAACTTGTTCTCTGGTAGTGAATGCCTATATAATGAATGAAAGTAATAAAAGTCAGAAAAATACAAAAAGAGAAATTCTGTTACTCTGATATCAATGGTTATATGCTTATCTGGTGTGTGAGAGACTTTTGTTTAAACAATGTAATCACACACACACACACAGTCAATGTACTGTGTGTAATTACTCCGTGTCCACTTTAGTAATGACTAGCAATGCTGCATCCCAGGCTTTTCCCTAACTGCTTAAACTTTTATGATATTTTTTCACTTTGTGAAGTTCATTATTTTTATTTTTTTATTTTTACCTTACAAACACCCTGGAGCCAGCATCTGTTTTAACATTCGCCTTAAGCATTTTAAAATTGCTTGCTCCTGACGTATCTCTTTGGTAACCAGTTAAGAATTCATGCTCCCTAAAAAATCAAATGTCCACAAGTAAAATAACTATGACATACAACATTTCACTAATCAAATGGGCAAAGACTTTTAAAAATGGTATTCCCCAGCACTTCAGGAAATGGGGTGTGGAAGCTTCGGGTGGGGTGTACACTTCATTGAGTGACTTGGAAATACGGATCTAATGCAGCTGCTGTAGTTTTTAACTTTTCCAGCTGTTTCACAAGGAAACTTGATTTTTCCAAGCTCTTATTAGAAAGGAATCACATTATATATGTGTTGCAAATCCAATCCCAACATTAAGGAATTTTTCTCAAGGATATTACAAATAAGGAATCCAGGTGCCCCGACGATTTCCTGAGATGTGTTTGTAAGCATTTAAAGCCTCTTCTGGCAGCCCTATAAATCATCTTTGCCTCGGGACTCAAAACCAAGTCAGATTTTATTGTTGATGGATGGCTGTGGCAGGACAGGATGGGGGAAACAACCTGCTCCCTGCCACTCAGGGTCTTCCCAAACTACTAAGACCTTTAACCCACTTTCCTGGCATTTCTTCCCTTTAGATGTTGTGTTTCTGTGTCTCAATCACATATATTCGTGGAGATGTCACAGTATAGAGCCTGAACAGAGTAATAAGACCTAGAGCAGTGGTTGTCAACCTTCCTAATGCTGTGACCCTTTTACAATTCCTCGCGTTGTGGTGACCCCAACTGTAAAATTATTTTGTTGGTACTTCATAACTGTAATTTTGATACTGTTGTGAATCGTAATGTAAATATTTGATCTGCAGGATATTTGATAGGCTACTCCCAAAGGGGCCGTGACCAACAGGTTGAGAACTTCTTTTTGAGAGATCCAGAGAGGAGCTTGAGATGGTCTGTGCTTGTTGGGTTTCCCCCTCATTTGAAGGTTCACCTTTTCCCGGTTGCTTTTGCCTTGTGTTCACCTGGCTTTTGATACAGATGGCATGTGGGCTCTTGGGGACCTTGCTCAGCTACCTGTGGCGTTGGAATTCAGACCCGAGATGTGCACTGCCTGCATCCCGAGGACTTCGCAGCCCCTCTGGAGGAATGCCGAGATGAGAAACCTCACGCCTTACGAGCATGCAATCAGTTCGATTGCCCTCCTAGCTGGCATATTGAAGAGTGGCAGCAGGTACAGAAGCCTGGCAACCCGTGGCCCGTTTCACTTACGGCAATGGCGGGAGCCCTGCTTTGCAGCAACAGAAAGTAAGGCCACCACTTCACAGTCTCTTTCCTTAGTGTTCCAGGACATGCGGCGGGGGGACGCAGAACCGGAGAGTCGCCTGTCGACAGCTGCTAACGGATGGAAGCTTCTTGAATTTATCAGATGAATTGTGCCAGGGGCCCAAAGCCTCCTCTCATAAGTCCTGCGCCAGGACAGACTGCCCTCCACAGCTGACTGCCGGAGACTGGTCAAAGGTAAGAGCCATCCTTAACCCCTTCCTCTCTGCTCCTCCTTTGTTTCAGCTGCTGAGTATTTCCAGAAGAGGTTCAGAGCAGCGCTAGTGAGAAACGGGCACAAAGCCAGGTGAAGGTCATTCAGAAGTCAGTTGTGAGCCCGGGATGCACGTGGAAAATGTTCTCCTGCTCACAGTCTCACTCTTGCTCACTCTCTTGCTCCGTCTCTCTATGTTTGTGTCTCTCTCATGCTCACAATCTTACGGGAGAAGCCCTCAGCCTGTAACTTACAATGGACTTGCCCTCAAGAAGTTTCAATTTTTGGATTCTTTTATTATCTCGAAAAACTTCAAAGCTTTTTAAAACTTTGAGGTGTATGTGTGTGGGGTGTGTGTGTGTGAGTGCAGGGGTCTGTGGAGCCAGGGGTGTCAGATACCCACGCACTGGAGTTACAGGCCTCAGTGAGCCACCTGACACGGGTGCCGGGAATAGAACTTGGGTCTTCAGCAAGAGCAGTATGCCCTCGTAGCCACGCTGGGTAGTCTCTCACTCTGCCCACCCCCAACTTCCTGATTGTTTACTACAAAGTCCAAGCGACTTGGTTGGGCTTCTCTTTTAAACTTTTAATCTTTACCTTTACAATTGGTATTCGAGATAGCCACGGAAATAGGCGATGCCTGGATTCAGATCTTTCTATCAGTGTTACCCTAGGGATAGCTTGGCATTGACCCACGTGTATTAACTATTTATAATATGACAAATATTGACTTATAATTGCTCATTCTAAATTAGATAGTCCTGTTTTCATAGCCTTACATGCTTGGTCATTCAAACAACAGACATTTACTGAACAATGCTGTACTGATTACTAGAGGCACCAAAAACCACCGTTTTAAATGAATGCGCACTCTAAGAAGATACGTAGATGAAATAAGACTCACTATCATGTAGAGGGGAACCCAACACTGGTGCCACGTGTGCATAAGTATGGGAAACGGGGAAACCTCTATTTCTACTTACGTGCTGGGAAAGGTTTTAGAAGAGGTGACTTTAGTATTGAGTTTGGGGAAATGAGGACAGTCTCTATGGAAATGAGATCAAAGGGTGTCCCGGGTAGCATGTGACTTTTGAGTTTATCAGTCTCTTGTGGGGTTCAAGAACAGGATATGGAAACGGTGGGAGGTGAGACGGAGAGTCAAGGCTGTAACCAGCCGGGAGAGGACTTAGGTTATTTTTGTGTATCCCCATGGTCCTCAAAAGTATGACAGAAGCTAAGGCAGTCTGGGTCATGTGATAGAACAGGAAGACTTGGGAAACAGAGAAGCCATAGAAGTTAGAGGTTGTATTAAGACGACTTGGAGATGATGAAGCTGTTGGTACAGAGAATAGCAGACAGTGATTCCTTCATTAATGAGAAACGACTCACTTAGATAATTCCCGGTACAGCTTGTACACACTTAAAGCCAGCACAATGGCATATGTCTATGTAAACGCCACAGGTCTAGTGAAATAATAGATGGCAGTCCTACAAATTGCCGTAATGGGGGGGCACGTTAGGTGTGAATCTGATTAAAAAAAATACATTGTGTGAAACTCTCAACAAATTAATAAAAAAAATATTTTAAGTACAGTTTTGAAAGGGACTTGGGAAATGTAACAGACATGTTTGACCGTTAACTTGACAGTGAATAAGCAAAAAGAGGGATGTTCTATAGCTTTGTCTTAGGAAGCTAGTGGCCAGTGTGTCGATTATAAAGTTAGCTAGAGGAGGGAAAACATATTCAGAAGGTGATGACAAAGGGACAGAAAATGGGTTTCATTTAGAAACACGTACAGCTTGGGGGTCTGTAAAGGTCTTGATAAACAATCACAGCCTAGGCGAGGTCTGGCCAGAGCTGTGAACGTAGGACCCAGCAACCTGGAGCTGGTAGCTGCAGTCATAGATGATAGACACCAAGACATCTAAATGTGTATTGTCGCAGTTCCTTTTAAATCATTAATAGATTTCTGAAGAAGCAAACTTATGGTAGCAACACTATTGTTTAATATCCTCTGACCCCTCATTGAATCATAAAAAAAGAAAATGAAACAAAAATAAAACAATTAGGACTGCAAAAGGAAAGAGACACAGGTAATTTTCATAAAAGTGACCCAAGGGGCAAAGGTCAAACCAAACACAATAGCAGAAACTACAAACTCAGCCACTGGAGTGTGAGAGAGAAGAGAAGTAGGGCCAAGAGACATTGAACATGGACACCAACAACAAATATACAGACAAAGAAATGATCCCACTCTGATTAGAACCCTGAACAAAGCAACTGCGGGCCAATCAGTGAACCCAAGAGAAGGGTGCGAATGAAGAATTCACACCCACTCGGGCCTCCCACTGACCTTGAGAGAATGTGCTGGCAACTCAAATCGAGGAGGATGATGTGGGAGGAGGGATAAGAAAATGTTCCCTTCCTTGAGAACATCCAGAGAATACAAACCTCAAAATGGTGAACTACATTTGAACCCCAGAAAGCAGAAGAGGGAGTTCTCACCATGAAGGCAATGAATGTCCTGAAATGCTCTACCACCTTACTCTCCCATGTTCTACAAGCACAGAGAACTAACTATGAATTTATATGGGAGCATCAGCAAATGCAAAGCTTGCCCCAAGGCAAGTATTGGTGGCACAGCAACATAAAAAAAAAATTGACCTTGAAACACATGAAAATTTAACTTAAAGTTACAAAATGAGCTGAAAGAAATGAAGAAAGTTACAGAAACAAATGAAAATATAAAATCTAGCGAACATGGTAAATAATAATATAGTGTTGCAGAAAGATAGTTCACAGGGGCAGGAAAGAACTGAAAAATGAAGGGTGAGGTTTCTGTTTTTCAAATTTTATTATAAACTAGAAAGAACTAAGGCCCAGCTGGACTTCAATAATGTAACTAAAGAGATGTGCAAAGAATCAGACAGAAATTAAAAATGATTCAAGTGAAAATGATATAAAAAGAGAGAAAATAATCTAATGAATGTTAAGTCCAAAGAAAGAAAATCACCTAATAAGAGAATAGAACAAAAGGCTTAAATTGCCATATTTAAAGAGTACCCTCTACACATAGGAAACCTGGGTGTAATGACAAAAATTGGAAACGATCATTATCATGACACATCTTACTAAAATGACTGCATTTTATAGATAAAGAAGTGTTTTTGCACCTGGACAAGAGAATCAAGATGCTTATTAGAGAAAGAAGATCAACTAGCATCAGATATTGCAACAATACTCCTTTGTACTGGAAAACAATAGAGTAACACATTTAAGACCCTAAAAAAATAAAAATGTAAAAGATTTTATACCCTGCCCAACTGACCTTCATATGGCAAAGACTTAGACAAATATTTGCCCAGTTAGGACATGCTGTTGCCACAGGTCTTCCTGAGGAACCTGCCAGACATCTTCAGTGAAATCCCAGACAGTTCAGCACAAGGTTGAGGCCCTGTCTGTGACAACTGAGGACACAGATTATGTCACCTCTCCCACAGTAGGGAACAGTCTCTAAGTTTTCTACTCAGAAAAATGGCTTACAAATGATCCTGCTGTACAAAACAGGGGCCTGTGTTAAACACACCCCATCATTAGAGGCATATCAGAAAAGATGCTTGATAGTTATTTAACCAGTGTGTTATAGGAACAAAATTGGTTCTGTGGTATTTCTTAATAAGTTGTTTACATTTATTATATGGACATTTTAGTTGTTTATTTTCTGCTAACATGAAAACAATGGCATTTAAACTTTTCATTCCTCTCCTTTGGAAGTCTAAACAAACCACAAAGAGATTATATAAAAGAGAAATTCTTCAGTGAACAATTAAAACTGCTTGTGCCTTAGGTGATAGTACTGTTATCTTGTATATACAAGTTTGGGTCATTCTTTAATGGACTTTTTCTGTATCAGTCAGCTTTGCATCAGTACAGCAATATGCCAAGCAATTAATTCATGAAGAGGAAAGATTTCTGTAGCTCAAAATTTGTGAAACTCCAGGGGCACTGTGGTTTGTGTCGTCTGCCTCTGGAGAGTGTGACGAATAGCAATGGTAAAAGTAACTGGTCACACCTCAATCCAGGGTCCAAGGAGGATAGATGGGAGGAGTCTGACAATCTCTTTTAAGGCTATACTCCCAATAACCTAAGATCTTCCCTTTAGACCCCACCCCTTAAAGGTATATCTCTTCCCAACAGCACCTTTGTAAGAACCATATCTGTTTTAAATTATACTCAACCATACATTATTTCATTTTATTTTGTTTGCTGATACATAATATGTGAAATGTGTGTGTGTGTGTGTGTGTGTGTGTGTGTGTGTGTAAGAAAAAGAGAGAGAGGGAGGGAGAGAAAGGGAGAGATGGGGAGGGACTGTTTAAGGCAGGGCAAACATGCCTAGCTCCTCAAATGCATATCACATCAGAGGTATATCATTTCTTTCTGGAAAAAAAAACAGAAAATCCTTTTGCTAAATATACATTCCATTGATGTTATGTATAGACGGCCTTCTGGATGATAACACACCAGTACTTCCTGCCCCTACCTAACTGTAACTTAGCGCCTATTCATCAACCCTTCCCCATCCCATCTGCCCCCTGCCCTGACTCCCCAGGCTACAGCACTCTTATATCGGTCCTTGTCTTTTCTGTGTTGGTTCATTTTGTTTAACGTAATGACCTTCAGTTTCGCCCATGTTGTCACAGGTGACAGGATTCCATTCTTCTTTGGGTCCAAATAAGTGTCCCCAGATATAAATGCTCCACAGTCTCTTTATCGATTGTTGGTGATGGGCTCTTATGCTTTCATCAGCTACTGGGAACTACATAAGCAGGGGAAGGCAGATTCCCTTTCAACATACTGACGTCATTTTCTTTGAATAAATAACCTGTGGTGGGATTGCCAGATCCTATAGTAGTTCTGGCTAATTTTTTTTGGAGGAGCTTCCATACTGTTTCCCATAATGGTTGTATTAATTTACGTGTCTATAGACCAATGGTATGGCAGGGTCCCTTTCCTCCACACTTGTTATTGTTTATGTTTTTGATGAAAGCCCTTCCTACTGGGGTGAGGGAGCATCTCACTGTGGTTTTGTATTTCTCTGGCAATTCATGATCGTGAACATTTTCCATGGGCTCCTTGGTCATTTGAATGTCCTCCCTTAAGAAATGTCTGTTTAGGTGAATTGCCCATTTATTAGTTGTACTTCTTGAGTTTGCCTAGAGAGATTTATGAGTTATGTTTTCTCTCATTTGGTCAGTCATTTCTTCACACAGAGAATTGTTCCCTTTGCTGTGTGGAAGCTTCATGGCTTGATGAAGTCTCATTTGGCTGCAAAGCTCTTTCCTGTACCTGTAGAGTCACATCCAAATGGTTCTTGTCCATTCCAATGCCCAGATGTATGTGTTCCTGTTTTCTTCCATTCCAGTGCCCAGACATGCGTATTCATTTGTTTTCTTCTAGTACTTCTCAGGGATTATATTTTTGTCTTTAATCTATTGTGAGTTGAATATCTTTGTAGCTAGTGATAGGTAAGGATCTAATTTTCATTCTTCTGTACATGGATAACCAATTCTTTTCCCATTATCACTTATTGAGAATACCATTCTTTCTCTGGTGCTCGCTTTTGGCCCCTTTGTTGAAAATCAGTTGATTGTTTATTGATTGAAAATCAGATGCACAAGTTTACTTTTATTCTGGCCCATTACTCTAGATGTTTATTTTTATATTAATTCTGTCCTGCTTTGACGAATATATTTTGTAGTTTATTTAAAGCTGGGTAGTTCAAGGCCCCTTCCCTTCTATTTTCTCAAAATTGCTTTAGTTATTATTTTTTGGTAGAAATTTTAGGATCTTTTTACAGTCCTGTGAAGAACATCATTGACATTTTGAAGGGGATGGCTTTAGATACGCAGATTTCTTGGTGTAATGCACACAACATTCATCCTTCTAATTTATGACCATGGGATTTCTTTCCAGTCCTTGTGGCTCCATCTCAATTACTTTCATCAATGTCTTACAGATTTCATTGTGCAGCTCTCTTAGCTTTGGCTATTGTTAATTACTTAATTTTAGTAGCTATTGTGAACAGGATTCCCACAATGGTAATTTCACATAGCGGTTTTACGTTCTCCATTTATCAGCGTTTTGTTGCATGAACATACAGTGAAAAGCATACTAGGAGGCTGAGATGGTTCAGTCAGTAAAGTATTTGCCACGTATGCATGAGGACTAAAGACAACTCTCCAACACCCACATAAAAGATGTGGTGGTGCACATTCATAATCCAAGCATGGCAGAGGCAGGGGAGAGGCAGTTGGAGCCCCAGGGCTTGCTGGCCAGCCTGTCTAGTCAGTTGGTGAGTTCTGGGCTCAGTGAGAGACATTGTCTCAAAAATAAGGTAGAGGAAACACTTATCCTTGCCCATGCCCACACACCCACGTTCATGTGTGCACATACACACACACAAACACACACTCACATATACTACACACAAAAATTAAAATCAATGAGGCATGACTTCTAACGTCAAGAATGAAATCGCAAATTCTACAACAATAAATTACTGTCGGTTACTTGCTAAACTCAGAAAGAAGGGACGGAAGACGGGAGAAAAATAAGGAAAGGGGGAATTAATGAAAAGGAAAAGAAAGAAAGGAAAGGAGAAGAGGAAAAAGGTGAGAGAAGATGCAGTGAGAAGCTCTTCATGAAGTGAAAATCAGCCCTGAAGCCCGTTGCCCTCGGCGGGCTGTCCTACGCATGCTCTGTCCGTGGATTGTCCTGCGCATCCTCAGTCTGACATGTTCCTACTCTCTTTGCAGTGTTCCGTCACTTGTGGCGTTGGATTCCAGAGAAGAAAGCAGGTGTGTCAAAGGCTGACTGCCAAGGGCCGGCGCGTCCCCCTAGATGAGACGCTCTGCAGGGGCCTGCCGGGGCTCCCCCTCGTGAGACCTTGCCAGATGCCTGTGTGCAGCAGTAAGTGGGCGGCAGCAGCCCTGCTTCAGCCTCCTCTTTTCCTTTTCAGCCCTCAGCCTATCTCAGTTCCGGGGTGAAGCAACCCAAGCAAGGCTCCAACTTGTTTTCGGCAGTGAATATTAGAATCAGGGAGACCTAGAGTTTTCAGGGAAGTCCATTTTAAGCAACATCTGCTCAAGAGTGTGCCTTGTAGGGATTAAGCTGAATTGCTTCTTGGCTTACTTTGCCAGGAGTGTATCTGTATTTGCATCATTGAAAGTAGAAGAGCTCAGTATTTGATAGAAAGTACTTTAATGGTTTTTATTCTGTATACATCAAAATCAGTAGGTGTAACAACACGGTTTAAGCAAATGGCATATTGGCTATCTTGTCAATTGATTATAAATCATAAGTTTGCTATGACATCAATAACATGCTTTCATTCTATTCAAAGGTATTCTGCGTGTATGTGGGAGGATGCCTGTCTACACATTCGTGTGTATGTAGCATGTGGGAGGAGCATAGCCAGTGAGCACAGGACTGTCACCGCGGCAGCTGTGAGCAGGCAGCCGAAAGGTGGCGATAAGGGGACAGTGGGGAGAGATAACCGCTTCAGGAGCCAGTTTCTGCTTTGCTTTTTATTGTCTTCACTCACCTATAGAATGGCACACATTGTGCCAGGTAGCCCCACCGAGCTTGCCTGAAGTGAGGACAAAACATCAGAGGTGAACTGTTGTCATGTTGCCTATGCATGTGTCCTTAGTTTGTTGAGAGTATTTCCTGGAGAAAGCCACCAAACAAAGTAATCTGAGCATCAAGCTCGTTGAAAAGTAGTGATATTTGTTGATTGTCTTCCACGATGTTAAGTACCTTGTGTGTTTATCTCATTTGGTTGCCGCAGCAACGCTGAGAGGCAGACAGCTTCCTCATTTAGAGACAAGGCAAGCAAGACCAAGGCAAGCCCTGAGTTTTACCGGAGACTCCATGTCTGCCAATTGGCCCCTTCAGCCTGTTTGACCACAAGTCTGTCTGACTCTTGAGCCCACGATATTAGCTGCTGCTCTCTGCTGATTCATGGACACTAACTTTTTTTTCTGGGACTACTTTGAGGACATATTTTCAAAAATCTTGACATCCTAAAACCCCAAGATTCCAAGTTTTAAAGCCTCTTGGAAATCAGGAATGTCTGCGGCAAATGGCTCAGCATGGTGTTTGTTTGAGTCACTTGCCTACCTGATTTTTATCTGTGAGACTAGGTTGTAAAGTGCCTCCCAGGACAGAGAAATTAGTGTCATAACCAGCAGCCTCCTTAAAGTTAGACAGAATGCTATGTGGGGATGAGTTGTGGTCATCAGAACCTGTTATGTACAAGATGGGATCATAAATCGTTATGACATTCAGGGGAGAGAAGAATTTCACCAGCATTAGGGAAGAAAACAAAACAAGCCAAACAAAGCATTTTTCTTTACCCCACTATATTCCCTAGCCTGCTGACCATGCGGGCCATAGAAGCAATGGGAGAGAGAATACTCCTAATAGCCAGCCACCCTGAGTGGACCTCCAGTTCTACCCCTGTTCGGTCTTAGGTCATCATCTCTGGTTGATGGTGCTTGTCTGGCCATGCTGTGATCAGCTCCCTCTGAACATTCATGGACCATTCTCTCAGCAGTACTCCATCTTAAGCCAGGCAATGAGCAGGACACTCTCCCAGCATCCTGTCTCTGTTGCTTCTACCTTGCCCCCCATGTATGCCATTTTAACCATTCTCCTTAGACATTCCAAGATTCACTATATAGGTCTCCAAGATACTTTCTACTTTCCTATAGGACACACCACCAGGTTCTGTCTTCCTTACCAATATTTTCCAAAACACAGGACAACCAAGTTCCTTATTGATGACCTTTCTGATAGGTAATAACCCCATTCCCAACTTAACAATTCTTCCATGCCATTGGCATGGCTGGGTGGCACCCAAGTAAAGCGCGAAATAATCCCACACCAGTTTGGACTTATTATTAAAAGGGTTATTTATTTGAGGGGAAAAAACTTAACAGAACACCATCCTATACGACCAGGAAAGGAGTCTAGTCGCCTGGAACCAGAGTCTGAAGCAAAAGAGCAAGAGGAGGGCTGCTGCTGCTTTTTAAAGAGAGGTAGACCACGCCCCAGTGGGCTGGTATCTCAAAGGCTATTGGCTGAAGGAGCGAAAGGTGCTCCCGCAGCACCTCCCCCTTTTGTTTAAGTAAGAGAATTCTAAACCTACTACAAAATTATATACAATAAGAACAAATGTCCAATTCTAACTAGCTTGAGTCTTGTATATAAATAACTTGGCCAAGTCGTGAAAGGAAAGTAACTACATTTATCTAGTCTTCAACCCCATCGAAGATCCAAGAAGGGAAATAATGTTACCTGAGTAATTAGGAAGTGCAATCAAACAACTTCCAAAACATGCAACAAATCACAGAGACAACTGGCTACATGGGCAGTTACCCTAAGTCACGTTTGCAGCGTTGAAGCAACCAACTTTGGCTAAGGCCTAGAATAACTGACAGATTATTTTTAAAGGCAAGAAATTTTCCAAAACCGTCTTACCCTGTCTTGGCAAGATTTGACAGTTCTGCCTATCCATTTCTGGATACTATGTATTTTTGTCAGTAGTTGAGGTATAGGCAGTTCCTTGCCCAGAGGCCAGTTTTGCCAAGAAGACAAGCTCCAAGTGGAGTGTCTTTGATGCTCAACAATCTCCGGGAACAGATCAGTGTTGTCAGGAGCAATTGTGTCTCGCTACCACAGAACTCTTAAGTTAGATTAAATGCCATTTTCTACAGCTCTTTGAAGAGGTTGAAGATTATCTATTTATACAGAATATAATCTCTGCGTATCTAAAAACCTTATTAGTCTAGCTTTAAATATGACAAACATAGATGACTATTAATCTATAATTCTTAATACCTATCCTATCTAACTTAAAGGCTAAGAAAATAAACAACTGTGCAATAAATGAGGACAATGACCTCCAAATTTAAACAGTGTACAAGTATACACTGCAATATGGTAAATATATATTTATCAATGCATAAACAATATATAAGTATCTTAATCAGAGGTAGAAATGTACACAGCAATATGGTAAATATATATATCAATACATAAAAAATGTTTTAAACAGAGGTAGAAGCATGCATGCATACAATATTGAATATAATTTAACTTTGTATCCATATACAAGAATCTATGCCAATGTAATTATCTATAAACAATAACTCACAAATAACAATCTATTATCCCATCATCCAATTTTCCCTCTTTTTTTCAAAAATATCCCCAAGCTTATAAAATTCTTCCCCCAACCCTCAACCGTATAACAACTATAATCAACCCCTAAATGATGTCCCTAAGTCTGAGGACAAACTGTGCTGGGAGAGGGGACATCGTCCTCTAGAATTACTTCAGCTATCATGGGGGTGACGTTCTTTCTAGGGGATCCTGTGAAAGTAAAATGATGGTTAAATTTCAAGATCAATGTCTGCAAATTGCAAATAGTCTGAGTATTTTGTGGAGGTCTGGCCAGAATGTTGTAAAAGATGTGCACCATTTCAGCTAACCAAGTTGGAACCGTCTTGTGCAGCTGGTACTTGAAACAGGTCTTGTAGTAGCGCTATCAGTATCATGACATCATAACAACCAGGTGGAGTTGTTGTTATGGGGGCCCCATCTTCTTCCTGGAAACTTCAAAGATAGCTGCAGGAAAAATTCATTGTTCATTGTGGAAAATTTAAAAATTATTTATATAGACATATATGGTTGTATATATTCGATGAAAAGCATGAAAAAGACAAAAATAGATATGAAGAAAAACAAAGATACTTTCTAAATTCATTTTTCTCTCTGTCCCATATCATGGCTCTTGACATGAGACAGAAACTCCAGAAACTCTGGGATTTTCTCTTAACAACAGGCTTGGAATTAGAGAGGGACTGAGTCAGAGTCCAACTCCAAAACCAGCTCTATAAATTTAGAAACATAAACATATCTTTGATTTTTATACTTACAGAATATATTCGGCTTTCTTGATGATCCCTATTGGATAGTTAATTTTCCATCTGTGAGTATTCAAATATCCAGGGTCCCTTGAATTTTTTGAAGATAAGTGTTTTCCTGCAAAGACAAGAACAGAACCCTGACCCTATTCTATATGTTTTTCTTACCACCCGTATGATTATCATCATTGTGGATGAGCTGTCATGTCTCCTTTCTAAGAGGTTTCTCCTCTTCAAACCGAACCTTTATTAATTTTGATGGTATCCACAATTTTTCTTCTCCTGTGGAAACAAGAGCAAAACCCCTTCCCCAACGCAGCACATCTCTGGCTTCCATTGTGAGGTCAGCACATCCCTGAAATAAACCAGTTGATTTAGTTCAGCAGATTTTTTCCATTATCCAATGTCTTTCTGCTGCTGTTGTTCCTTTCTCATTAGTGTTAAGAAAATTCAAGGTTAATAAGGCATTATGTAATCTATTTCTGGGGACATTTTCCACCCCTTTCTGTTTGTTTAAAATATCCTTTATAGTTTGATTTGATCTTTCTATGAATGCTTGACCTGTAGGATTGTATGATATACCTGTAACGTGCTTAATATTATAATAAGCAAAAAACTGTTTCATTTTCCTAGAGACATAAGCTGGACCATTATCTGTCTTTATTTGTGCAGGTATACCCATGATGGCCATAACTTCTAATAAATGTGCGATTACTGAATCAGCTTTTCTGAGCTTAAAGCAGTTGCCCACTGAAAGCCTGAATAAGTGTCAATGGTGTGATGTACATATTTTAATTTTCCAAATTCTGCAAAGTGGAACACATCCATCTGCCAGATTTCATTCCTTTGAGTACCCTTCGGGTTGGTCCCTGCAGGTAGCAGTGTTTGGTTATATAAAGAGCAAGTAGAGCATCTCTTTATAATCTCCTTAGCTTGTTGCCATGTAATGGAAAACTCTTTCTTTAAACCTTTGCTATTGACGTGATATTTTTTATGAAATTCTGAGGCCTGCAACATGCTTCCAATCAATAATTGATCAGTTTCTGCATTACCTTGTGCTAGAGGACCTGGCAGACCCGTATGGGATCAATCAGATGTGTGTTATGTACATTGGACAAAGCCTATTCCTGATTATGTCTTATACCTGTATAAACAATGAAGTCAATTCTGTATCATCTGGTATAAATTCAGCTGTGTCAATATGCAAGATAACTCTTTCTGCATATTGTGAATCAGTAACTATATTAAGAGGCTCTTTAAAATCCCTTAGCACCATAAGAATGGCATATAATTCTGCCTTCTGGATGGAAGTATAAGGGCTTTGTTCTACCTTACTCAATTCGTCTGATTTGTAACCTGCCTTCTCTGATTTATTGGCATCAGTATAAAATGTACAGGCTCCAGTTATTGGAGCATCACGTACAATTCAAGGAGGAATCCAAGAAGTTCTCTTTATAAGGTTAAGTCTACTGCTTTTGGGATAGTTGCTATTACTTTCTCCCAGAAAATTAGCACAAGCCCTTTGCCATGGTTCATTGTCTTCCCATAACCTTTTTATTTCATCAGTAGTGAAAGGCACTATAATTTCTGCTGTGTCTATACCTGCTAGTTGATGAAGTCTCAGTTTACCTTTCATAATTAATTCAGAGACCTTTTCTGCATAACTTTTAAAATTTTTTACTTGGTTTGTGTGGTAAAAAGATCCATTCTAGCCGGGCAGATCCATTCCCAGATGAAGTGTTATTCCTAGAAATTTCTTGCCTGCAATACCTTTTCAGGTGTCCTAATTTACCACAATTAAAACATTTGGCAGGTTGATGTCCCCTCATCACTTTGGAAATCACTTCTCCTACCCAAGATTCATCATCGTAGTTAAAGGTCTGAAAATTCAAGTTATGCTGGATCCATTCATCCATAGGTGCTGATCTAGACCTTAAAGGCCCAATTATCTTTTTGCATTATAAGTTTGCATTTTCAAAAGCCAGCAATTCAAGAATTAGTCGTCTAGCTTCTGGGTCTGTTACTCCTATGTTCAGTGTCTTAATTAATCTTTGCAAAAAGTCAGTATAGAGTTCTCTCTGTCCCTGCCTAACCCTGGTATATGACTCTATATTTTTCCTTGGTTCTGGTATCCTATCCCAGGCATTCAAGGCTGCTTTGTGGCATAGGGACAATACTTCTTCATCATAAAGAGATTGGACCTGTGAATCAGCATAAGCTCCTACACTAAGAATTTGATCCTGGGAAACCTCCACAACTTTTGTCCTTCCTTGCTGTTCCATATGTTTGGATTCTTCTCTGAAATAAACTCCAAACATCAAGGAAGGTCCATCTTCTAACTCCACTAATGCTAACTGGGAGAAATCATTGGGGGATAGCCCTGACATTAGAAGCCCAAGTCCTTATCATTTCCTTAACAAATGTAGAGTGCAAGCCATAAGTAACAACAGCGTGCTGAATTTCCTTCAGATCATTCAGTCTTATCAACGTCCATCTACCTTCTTTGGCTCCCTTTGAGCCTTTAGAAGTTGACTCTTTGTCAGAATAAATTACAGGGTATGTTGCTAAAACCCTGGGTAAACCAATTCTGATAGCTGGTGGTGGCATTGTATCCTGCCCTTGTATCTTCTCGCCCAGTTCATCAGCTCCAATAATTGCCTCAATCATTTCAAATCTCTTAATCAGACGTAAGGCCTGAATCGCCTGACCTGCAAAGGTTTCTAGTGATTTCCCTACAGTATTAATTTTCTGGTCCCCATTCTGCACCTGTGATTCCAAGGTCTTAATATTTTCTTTCAAAGATAACATCTCCTCCTTGAACTGCCCCCGGATATCATGTAAGTTGCCATTCTGGAGGTATATTCTGTCTGTTACCTTATCAAAACTCTGTGATAACTTCTGAAAGTCAAATTCAACAGCCTGGACCTTCTCAGGTAAGGTCCTAGTACCCTTAGATATGGGGTCAATTTTGCCTATCATGGTATTAATCTTATCAATTAATGCCATATATTTCCATAATGATATAATATGAAGAAGAAAACCGAAACCTAATAACCAGTAAATTGAGATACCTCCAAGGTCATAGAGGCCTCATGTGATTTCAGCAAAAACCGCGGCTAGAGTCCCATTAAAAATGAAACCTGCCATTTTACCTGTTAACCAGCAGATGGCACTGTTTCCAAGTCACTACTGGAATCAATGGAACGGTGTCAGGTTAGATCCTGTGGTACTCAAGAGGTTAGATGTACACAGAAGAAGAAAACCCAGAGTCCAGGCACAAAGAACAAAAATCCAAAGAGCTTCCAGCAGCTGATAAACAGCACGGCTCACCCCAAGAGCCCACCCTGCTCCTACCAGATGCAGGGGGTCATGACACAGCCGCTGCGAGAATGGCCTGCTTCTGCTGGGACAAAGGGTCACAGTGCAAATGCAAATGCTGTGGCGGGGATTTCAAACAGCTTCCACCGGATGTGGCAACGGCTTGCGCTCTGACTCACACTGCTCAGGCACTGCGCTTCCAATGGGGGATTTAAAACCCACTCAGAAAAGATCAAGCCAGGCGGGCAGAGACTGTCTGGGCCTGTGGGTCCCGGGAGGTGTGGAGTTTTTAACTGCTGACTCCACGCACAGGCTCTGGCTGGGGGAGGGTTCATGCCAAGCCGAGCTGGCGGCAGGAAGCTGAGCCAGAGGCAGGCAGCCAAGCTGGGAGATGGGGGGGGGGGGTTCTAAAACAAAACATTGGGCGCCAGATAAAGCACGAAATAATCCCACACCAGTTTGGATTTATTATTAAAAGGGTTATTTATTTGAGGGGGGAGAACTTACAGAACACCGTCCTACACGACCAGGAAAAGAGTCTAGTCGCCCGGAACCGGAGTCCGAAGCAAGAGAGCAAGAGGAGGGTTGCCGCTGCTTTTTAAAGAGAGGTAGACCACGCCCCAGTGGGCTGGTATCTCAAAGACTATTGGCTGAAGGAGCAGAAGGAGCTCCCACAGCACCCAAGCTTCCTGCTGTCCTGCCTTATTTGGTTAACGTCTCACTGTGACCTCTGGAGCTTCCAGATATCCCTATTATTTCCCAACCTTCTGCTCCTGCACTAGAAACCAGTTCACTTAGCTGGCTTTTCTAGTCATCCACTTAATCAACTCTGTTGCCTTCTTTAACCTACTGCCAGAGTCCCTGATTATCTTTAAGCTTACTATTACTTTCAGGTGATTTGATTTTCTTGTCTGTTTTTTTTTCTTGGCTTGAGGTACTGGGATTCCTTCCTTCCTTCCTTCCTTCCTTCCTTCCTTCCTTCCTTCCTTCCTTCCTTCCTTCCTTCCTTCCTTCCTTGTTTTCCTTTCTTTCTGTTTTTGAGCCTGTCCTGGAACTAGCTCTTGTAGTTCAGGCTGGCCATGAACTCACAGAGATCTCTGCCTGCCTCTGCCTCCCAAGTGCTGTGATTAAAGGCATGCACCAGCACCACCTGGCAAGGTAATGGGATTTCTAAGAATAAATAGCGTGACCCTGCCAGTGAAACATGCATGTCTATGCTGTCTAAAATAAGCAGGTCACCCCATGCTTACTAAGAAATCACTAGATATTCTCCAGAGGCAGAGTTTTCCGGTGGCCATGCTGCCATTTCAATGCAAATGATCTCATCTTTGACCCCTTGGTAACAGCAAGGCTGCATTATAGCACTGCGTACTTTTGACTTTTCTCTCTCCTTCACCTCAAATCCACCCTGCTTCTTCCCCAAACCAGAAACTATATGGTCTTGCATAAGCTTAACCTCTCTATAATTGAAGTCTATAGACAAGCCAAGCCCAACTGCTGCGGCCTCTCATCTGATGCCTTATCTACACTGAACAGTGTCCTGGCTTTAAGTAAAATTCTTGTTCTTGGAAAGGTTTGCTTTTTCTTGCTTTTCACTTTAGCTATTTGGGGGTACAATGGGGTTGGAGGCAGGTAAGAAGAATGTCTTGGTACTTACCCTAAAGGCTAGCAGCACACCATATAGTCTAACTGCACTCCAGCTGTTCACTGGCAAACTCTCCCTACTAGGCACCTCTTCAGGATGGCCCTTTAAAAGTTCCAGTTCTTCACTCGATTGTGTCTATCAGCTGATGTTCTTTTCACTTTAGGGCAACCCACACGCTTAGCTAGCATCTCGGAGTGTTGCAGTTTGTGCCCAGCCCCCTCTGCAGACTTTTAGGCAGTTGTTCATGCTTTTCAGGACAGCCTTGTGAGGCAGCTACAGCCACTATTTCTTTAAGAAGGAGACAAACGTTACAGGTTGCAAGGGTCGCATAATGAGATACTGGGAGGACCTGGGCTCTGCACTCAAGCAAGTTACTCCTGCCAACATTGGTCACCTTTCAGACGTAAGCACAACGGAGAAGAACTTATTAGGGAAGGAAGTTTATGGGTAAGAACTCCAAAGAGAAAGAGATGGATTTATCACTAGGGGTCACTGGTGGTCTTTTCCTTAGAGCATTAGTGTGCTGCTAGGAACAGAGCTCAGGCTGGCATTGGTTAACAGTAAAACAGAAGCAAGAAAGTGGGAGCTTCTCTTTCAGACTGATTTGGGCCATACTGTGGCTATGGGGTCTCAGGAGCATCTCAACTCATCTAGCAAGTCCCACCCACAGCATCTCTGCTGCCACTGATCTGTAGCCCTCAAAGAAGCCTAAATAGCATCCAGAAGCTAACTCCTCGCATTCTTGACATAGATTCAAATGAGCTTGTCTTGCTGGATCCCCATGCTTAGTGAAAGGAGAGGGAACCAGCAACAGCCAAATGACCAATCTGAAGTCCAGAGTCTGATGGTTTCAGCATGGTAATAGGAAGACTGTAAGGGCTGCGTCTTGATCAAAGTCCATTAAGAAGTGTCAAGAGTCAAATGCTGGAGGAACCAAGTGTAAATTGCAGCCAGGATGGCATGGGGCAGAAATCCAGCATGCTTCTAGGGCTTAGAGTAATGGCAGGGACACAACAAAGACAGACAGGACAGGTATGCTAGGCACTGAAGCAAGTGCTGTAAATTTCATCTGGCACCTGGAGTTGGCCTTTTTGTCAGACCCAGAAGGAAGATATGTAGAAGAAAGGGTTTCATGTTTTATAAAAGCCAAAGATGTGGTACCTTTCATCCCTGCAATCGTGGGAGAGATAGGAGTGATGGGCTAGCACCATCATGTAGCCCAGAAGCCCCTCCAAAAAGATTCCATCCATCCCTGACCATTCTATAGGGTAGATGGTGATGCCCTGGTCTCATTGGGCTCTGTCAGAGTTACAATGTTGGGATAGTTCCAGATATAAGAGAGACAGAAAACCTAAACCAAATCAGTCTTCCTCTTTCTCCAAGATCTGGTCCAATGATACCACACTCTCGGGATCTTCTCTGAAGGGACTCTCGGGAGAACCAAAGGGGAAACTGGCTAAAGATATGGAGCCTGGCAGCCTTTCAAGTTTCACGGGTGTCTGCTTGCAGGATAATCTCAATCCACATCCTGCCCCCTGCTATCAGATCTGCTCTCTACCCTCAGTGTGAGCAACTGCCAAAGCAGGGCTAGGAAGGGGATGAGTGGGGACATAGGGTTTGTCTTCTATGAATGGGCATGCATCCAGAGGGGAATCCAGGTTTCATGGTGTGCCTTGGAAGGAATCAGGTGCTATCAACTCTAAGCGTGGATGAGGGACATCTTGAAAGCCACTGGTAGGCCCAAGTCCACACCACTCTTATATTGTCTCCAACCTGAGTCATTAAACTAGACAGTATAGGGTTCTATGCCATACTAGTCAATAGTCACTCTTTGCATAGAGAACTCTACTGTCCTGAAAGAATCTTTCTTTGCATTTTACACCACGGCATTTATCCCAGTCTTGGACTTGGCACTGTTCTTAAAGACTGAGCTTCAAAGCTACCCATTGCCCACGCATCCTTCCAACAGCTCACTTCTGAGAAACCTGATGACAGACAAGTATGACTTAATAAGCAAAGTGCTGTGATCCCTGATGCTAAGGTCAGACATATGTGTTCCCACTGTCATAGGAAGGGACATGTGTGTGGCAGAGACTTGAGCAGGATGCTCACGGACAATACGGACATTCTAATTTCCCCTCCCTCCTCACTAGTAGCAGCTCCTCACTGTCACCAGATAGAAGACACTGGCCCAAGAGTGCCTTTTCCTGCTAATCCCGTGGTTTGCTTAAGGATGCTGCCCTCAAACCAGCTGAGCATTTCAGTCAGCTGTGGAACTTTCTAAACCCCTGACACTTTAAGTGCAAGCTATACATTAGAATGTCCGGGAGTCGAAACGAGCTCACCCTGTGACCTGCCCAGGAACCAACATATATCATCAAACAGTAACCTGGTTTCCTCCCACATCACTCCAGAATACACGAGTTCTCAGGTAAAGACAAGGGCAAAAGCTGGTACCTTATGGGACAGGATTGTAGGTAAATAACCCTTTGTCCCAACCTGTCATCTAGAGTCAGTGGGAACAAATGAAGCTCAGCCCCAGCTCTGAGTCCCTCTCACTTGGCCCCATTGCTTCTGGGCTGCCTTTGTGGTCTGGCAGGTGGCTGAAATCATCAACCATAAGAGCCCAAGTGAGCCCGCCACTGGAAAGTACGTGTGATCTAAGCAAATGGGCTTAACTCTCATGCTTGTCTGATGGATAAAATTCCTAATATCGCTCTCACTTTGCAGACAAGATAGAGATTCAGAGAAACTTAATGCCATAGTCTTCCTGCAGAGCTGGGATTCAAACTCAAGAATGTCTGGCTTTAAGGTGCCTATCTGTTATACCTTTCTGCTTTGAACACACTCCTTTACACCCCCAGACCTCCCTGGCTGTTTAGATGACACATTTGGGCTAGATTCTGAATATTTCTGCCCCATCCTCCTTTTCAGACCTTCTAAATATATTCACTCGCCTTCTCTCACCTCTTCTTCCCTCAGATTTGGTGGAATTCTGGTCCAAGCCAAACTAACTCACCAAGAGCAATTCAGACAGTGGGTGGGTAGCCAGCATACTGCAGAAGCTTCCTACAGATGGAGACTTGTACCCAGACACTGGGGACTAGTCAAGCCGTTACTCCCCTGTGGCAAAGAACAAATCTCTCTCAACTATAGAAGAACCTTTCACTCTGTTTCACTGAATCATTTAACCTCATGCCTGCCAAACCAGGGCTTCATAAACTAACTTACATATTCTCAAGGATCATGGTCAAACTTGCACGCATCCTTGCTTAGGTACTAGATAACTGTGAAGTTTATCCAAAGTATGGATGTAAGACATTTTTCTTGTTTTAATTCACATATTTCTAGAGAATTTTAGCAAAAGATATCTTAATAGGCCTAGATCAATCAGCCTCAGAAATTCTCTGCCAATGAACTTTATTTGTGAGTGGTTTCTCTCAATTTCTTTACTTTTTTTTTCCCTGCAGAAGTGAAAGTTGGGACAAAGTCACGACATGGAGAACAGGGTCCCCAGATTCTCGGTGTCCGGAGAGTCTATATTCAGACGAGGGAGGAGAAGCGGATCAACTTGACCATCGGCAGTAGAGCCTACTTGCTGCTCAACACATCTGTGCTCATCAAGTGCCCAGTAAGACGCTTCCAGAAATCTCTGATCCAGTGGGAGAAGGATGGGCATTGCCTGCAGAACTCCAAGCAGCTTGGTATCACCAAGTCGGGCTCCCTGAAAATCCACAGTCTTGCCGCTCCTGACATCGGCGTGTACAGGTGCATTGCAGGCTCCGCGCAGGACACAGTTGTCCTCAAGCTCATTGGGACCGACAACAGACTCATTGCACACCCATCCCTCAGAGAGCACCCACGGGGACGCTCTGGGGTGGACCACGAGGAAGCCAATAGTTTGGGAGCCACATGGCATAAAATGCGTCAGATGTGGAACAACAAAAATGAGCTTTACCTGCACGATGGGGAAATCGACAACCAGCCATTCCTGAGAGCTCTGTTAGGGCCGTGCAGGACTTCTGCGGGGAGCACCAACTCCTGGGAGCTTACGAACAAGCAGTTTGAGGCAGCCATGAAACAGGGAGCGTACAGCATGGACACAGCCCAGTTTGATGAGCTTATAAGAAACATGAGCCAGCTTATGGAGACAGGAGAGGCCAACGATGACCTCGCATCCCAGATGATCTATCAGCTGGTAGCTGAGTTGGCCAAGGCTCAGCCGATTCCTGTCCAAAGGAGGGGTATCGACGAGGAGGCTCAGCTCGGAGGGGAGACAGCAAGAGCTCCCCAAAGTCCCACAGTAGCGAACTCGGGCAAGCTGACTTTTAAGCCAAAAGGACCTGTTCTCATGAGGCAAACCCTACCCCCTTCCGTTTCATTTAACAAAACAGTAAATGCAAGGATTGGGAATACAGTGTACATCACAAAGAGCACGGAGGTCATCAGTATACTTTGCAATCTTATTGCTCCCAGCAGTGAGGCCACGTATACGTGGACCAAGGATGGAGCCTTGCTGCAGCCGTCTGCCAAGTGAGTCAACTCAAAACACAGTATCTCCTTGACAGTTCCTTATTGTGGCCTAGTCTAGTTTTCTTGGAAATATTTTCACATTTCTCCTCCTTAGAAAAAAAAAAGTGCTCCCTCCCATTGTCCTTTATCTACCTAGCCATTTTTACTTCTTTATTCATGGTTGTGCAGGTGAGCATGTGTGCATGCATGCATGCGTACGTGTGTGTATGCATGTGTGCGTGCATGCATGTGTGCATGCATGTGTGTTTGTGTGTTCACGTGTGTGTGTGAGAGAGAGAGAGAAGAGGAGAGAGAGAGAGAGACTTTATGTACCTATACACAATCTAGGAACAACAAATGGGAAAAGGAAAACCAGGGATATTTGCCTTTCTTTCTGAGACTAACTTAATTCACTTAGCATTGTTAGAGTGATAAAGGCCCATCAAGGAAAAACTCCTGGTCAAGGGACTAGACTCATTGGCCTCAGTGGAGACCTAATACTCAAGTTTGATATGTCAATCACCTGACGTAGGGACTATCCCTCAAGGAGGAGAGGCTACCATTAGCAGGCCAGGCTCACCTCAAGCCATGCTAAAGTGATAGGCGGACAAATAGCTCAAGTGGGTACTTTACTTTTCCTTCCCAGAATTCCTGCCGTCTTGGACAGTTTCATAAACCACAGTGTGGTTAATGAGGTTCTAGGTCTGACTCAGAATGATGGAACCTTTTTTCTTTTTGTTTTGTACCCTATCTCTTTCAGATGCTAGTCAGAACCGAAAACCTTTTGTGTTCTGTTTTGTTTTGCTCGTTTGTTTTGCTTTATTTGCTTATTTATTTGCTGTATTTGCTTTATTTTCCCTGATAGTTTGTGCTCTTTCTCTAAAGCCCCCATCTCTGCCACATGACTGCCCCATCCAACTTGAATCTGACATCTGTGTCTGTTCACATCAGGCGACATGGAGTTTTCCTTCTCTCTGCCCTTCTCTTCCAGGAAGCTGCTGGGATGTATAGCTTGCCTGCTATTGGTTTACTTAAAAAAAAAAAACTAATAAAATCAAAATAGAAGCCAGTAAGTCCACATCCCAGCCTGTTGTAAATGCTCTCTGATCTAATGCAAGAGGAAAACTTTCCCCAGTCTTCCAAATATGCAGTTTCTTCCTCGAGGCAGGGGGCTGGACCTGATTACCTTTCAGGCTCCACACTGGACCAAAGCCTATAAATTTGCACTCTCCATTCTCCATAACCTGCAATGGTCGCACAGCAATTATGTATGCTACTTGAATAAATTCTCATTTTAACTCTTTACAGGATCATTTTGGATGAAACTGGGAAGATACAGATAAGAAATCCTACAAGGAGAGAGCAAGGGATATATGAATGTTCCGTAGCCGATCGTCTCGGCTCAGATGTGGAAAGTTCATTGGTGTTATACGCAGGTAATGCTCATGGGCAAAGTCTAGAGTGACTGGGGTCTCGTTGCTTTGTTTAATCATCTGAAATGCTTTAGAAAGATAGCTTTCTAAAACCTGAGTATGTATTGCAATGGCACAGGTCTTATTTAAGCACCAGTTGCTGGGTGCTGCCTAAGACGTTGCCTTAGTAGGTGTGGAATGTGTTTGGTGTTTGATCTTTTAAACATATTCCTAGTTTATGCCAACTCTCTGGAAACAATGTCTCTAAGGCTCACTTTCCACAAATCGGGAATTAATGAGATTGAGGTTCACTGGCAATGGTGATGTTATTGACTTTTTTAAGTTCCAATAGCCGAGGAATGAGAATCACTAGTTGGTACTTTTTTAAAGTTGGTACTTTTCTCTCAGTGACATACCTGCGACTCCTTAGTCAGCACCCCCACCCCAGAGATCGTAATATTATATCAGTATACATCTTCATAGGTGCTGAACATTGTCATTTTGTATCAAAATATATTCTACATTAGAAGATCATATTTAGCTGCTTAAATTGTAGGCAGCAATTCCTTGTGGCAAGATTGTATTCTAGAACTAGACATAAACAAGAGAGCCATTCCCCGGGGCACTACTCTCTTTCTCTTTGTGACTCAAATGGACCAAGGAAGAATAGAGACAGCAGCAGGGATTAGAACCCAGTTTGCTCACCTAGATGCTAAGCTTGGTGGTAGACACTTGTCATCCACAAGCTGACAAAGGTGAACCCTCTGGTGTTGAAAGTTTCCTGAGTCTGAATGACTTGAGGATGGCTGCCTTCCCAGGGCAGCATCTGCAGGCCAGTGGTTCTCGACCTTCCTAATGCTGCAACCCTTTAATACAGCTCCTCATGTAGTAACCCCCAACCATAAAATTATTTTCGTTGGTACTTCATAACTGTAATTTTGCTACTGTTATGAATCATGATGCAAATACTCATATTTTCTGATGGGCTTAGGCAACCCCTGTGAAAGGGTTGTTTGACCCCCAAAGGGGTTGTGACCTGCTGGTTAAGAACCCCTGCTTCAAGCCTCTGTTTTCTCCTGGACTGTTGTGCCTGTAATCATTAGCTCCTTTGAAGCAATCACAAACTGTGGTAGTTCCTGGAGTGGATAGGTGACCTATCCCCTCCTCTACCAGTGCCCCTAAGTCCACCCCCAGATAACCTAGACTCCTGATGGAGCTGATGTGGGGGCCTCGTGATCCAGAGGATGAGCTGTGACAACGGAAGATCCCTTCCACCCCAAGGGTTCCCATCACTCTCCCTCGGGATTCTTTTCCTCTTCCCCAGGCATTCCAAAAAAGAATGGAGCTTTCAGTCATCCAGGCTTCTTGAGAACAAGAGTGCATGTGTTCTGTTTCATTGTCCACGTCACAGAAATTCTGCACATAGGTGTTCAAAGCATGTGACCTGACTGAGTTAATGAATGAATCCATTCATTATCCAGTTTCAAGGAGTAAATGACCTTGAATGAATTCCTGACTCTGGCTTTGTCTTTATTATTTCTTCAACACAAGTTTGATGTGGCTGTTTGTTTCACATTAACTAAAATGCCATATTCTGACCTCTCCTCCAAACCGTGCTAATCCACTTGAGATAGCTGCATATGATTTCATAAATGAGGAATTTCTGCAGAGTAGAGATGTGTGAGAAGTGGTTTAAGGAAGCCCCCATAATAAGTGGACATGAATTTACTCAGATAGTGTGAGCAGGGGAGACTCTGAGCCACACTGACTCTGAGCTCTGCAGGGTTGAAGAGCTATGAGCTCACTCAGTACTTTGAGATTCCTATGAGAGCCCAGCAGGAAAACACTTTGTACATGTTTGTGGTTAAAAGAAAGTTCACAAGAGTTGTGAGCTCCTGCCTAGCTGGTTTTTCCCAGTGCAGCGTTGAGTGAGCCCTGAACTCAATGTTTTTTCTGTGATTGACAAGTCAGCTTGTCTCTGGCCCTAAAAGAAACTGTACATGGGTTTTGTTTTTTGTTTTTAGAATCTATATTGTTGTTGAAATGTCTGATTGCATCACCTGGTGCATGGGCAGGCTTTGTTATTATTGATGTCTTGGTGCAGCTGAGCAGAGAGCACAGTGAGATGCTTTGGCTGTGATGGCTTAGCTTTGACTTACTCTTACGTTAGTGGGAGAAATCCTGGAGAGCCTTCTACATCCAGGATAGCACCTACCAAGGGCAATAGGCTAGATCAAGATCCATAGCCCTGCCTCACACCCATCCTTCCATGAAGTGTCAGATGGCCACAGTCCCTGGTGTTTAGGCCTGCATCAACTCATCTGAGGCTGCACGCGAGAGATGCGATTCTGCCCTGCCTTGCAGTTTTGCATCTTGTGAACTGAGTCTTTGTGAAATTACCAAGAAGGAGTTAACCTTTATTTTGGTTATGAACGTAAAATATCTTCACTTTATACTTGATAGTTGCAATCTACCTACCACCCACCCATCCATCCATCCATCCATCCATCCATCCATCCATCCATCCATCCATCCATCTCCCCACCCATCCTTCCATACATCCTCCCATCCATCCACCCACCCACCCATCATCTCTGCACTGAGTACCTCTCGCTGTGTGTGTGCTTGTCTGTGTGCACCACAGGTATTAAAGAGACCAGCACTCGTCCCTGCTTTTAGCAAATCAATGATGCTTGTCAATGAGCAAGAGCTTAAACCTAACATAGTTTCTGCTCCCTTTGAATCAAGAGGCACCTGTCATCTTGTCTATTGAAAGAAATGTCACCAAACCAGAACACAGCCATCTGTCTGTTGTGGTGGGAGGCACCGTGGAGGCAGCCCTTCAGGCCACTGTGACAATCCACTGTCCTGTAAAAGGTAAGTAGTATCATTTCCAGTGTGAAGTCTTTTGGCCAACAATAGCCAGAAGGTGAAAGCTGGCACTTCAGTGTTCCCTCCGTCCTCCTGATGAACTCACATTCTGATTTCTAGGACTCTCCCACACATCTAATTCTCAGAAGTGAGCTCATGCCAGATCATAAGACTGACACCGGGGCTGAGGAGACAGCTCAGTCAGCAAAGTCTTTGCTCTGCAAACATGAGGACCTGAGTTTGGACCTAAAGCATGCACACAACTGTAGTAATAAGGGGCTCAGGCTGCATTCCTGGCACAGGGCCCCTTGTGCCACCCGGCTCCCGGTGTGTACCCGAAATAATTACACGGAAACTGTATTTATTTAAATACTGCCTGGCCTATTATCTCCAGCCCCTTATTGGCTAACTCTCACATATTATTTTAGCCCATCTCCATTAATGTGTATCGCCACTTGAGTTGTGGCTTACCGGCATGAGTCTAACCAGTGTCCATCTTGTGCTGGAGAAGCATGGCGTCTGCCACACTGCCTTCTCTCTCACAGCCTTCTGTTTTGTCTACTCCGCCCACCTAAGGGCTGCCCTATCAAAAGGCCAAGGCAGTTTTTTTTATTCACTAATGGTAATCACAACACACAGAGGGGACTCCCAAATCATCCCTGAGGACCCTCCTACACCACACAACAATAAAAAAGAAAGGTGGGCACAGTAGCATGTGCCTGTCACCCCAGATCTGTGGGGTAGGATGTAGAGACAGGGGGATTCCTAGAGTTTGCTAGCCAGTTAGTCTAGCTAGTCAGTGAGAGACCCTGTCTCAAAAGACAAGGTGAAGAGCGATAAAGAAAGCACCCAATGTTGACCTCTGACTTGGTCATACATAAGCACCTACATGCTCATGTCCAAACACAATAGCATGTTCTCTATCTCTCTGTCTGTCTGTCTATCTCTGTTTCTCACTCTCCCACACACATACATTCCATACATTCACACACACATGCATGCACACACACACACACACACACACACACACACACACACAGTGGGGAGAGAGGGAGGTTTAAGACCAGATTGCCACTTTGTCTCCCCTGTGGGCTATGACTGACACACACACTGGAATCTTCATCCTGGGAAGGCCAGAGCACCGTGTGTGGGCAGATCTTTAATAAAGAGAAAGTTTTAGCTACGAGGTTGTGTGGTGACTATGGAGTCTGAGAAAACAGATTTCTGGAAATTGCTAGATAGGTCTTCCTGCTACGCAATGGCCTTGGCAAAGCCAGGCCAAAGACTAGGAACACCAGTATTGTCTACTCAGACTTCGTCCTGAGCTGTCTATGAGTGGGGCTCAGCAGCCTGTGTGTCAGTGGCTTTTTCCACTGTATTTGCTAATACAAGCTTGACTCCTTTATAAAAGACTATGTATGTGCAGTGCTAGCGATGGACCCTCACCCTCAGGTCTTGCTCATGGAAGGCAAGTGTTTCCCCACCAAGTTCTACCCACAAAACTCTGGAGTCCCCGGGATGTAGACAGACTAGATATCTGCACCGTTCTACATTTTACAGATGTAAAGGGATGGGCTGCTGTGTGACTCACTTTAGATCACTTCCTTAGAGAGACACGTAAATACCAAATTGAGTCTACTAATTCAAAAGGAATTTCTGTATGCCCTTAATTTACTATGCATTGACTTAGCTAACGGAACAAGTATATCCCCCAGTTTCCAAGGATTAATAAGACACCCCAGGATTTGTAGCCATGTTTGATGTTCCCTGATGGTGACCCATCCAATGCTGTGTGACTTTGACTCTTTCACTGAGGACTTTTCTGTCGCTGTGGAGAGATACCATGAGCACAGCAACTTTTTTATAAAGGAAAACATTGAACTGGGGCTGGCTTACTGTCTCAGAGGTTTGGTCCATTATTGTTATGACACGGAGGTGAGCAGAAGGAGCTGAAAGTTCTACGTCTTGATTCACAGGCGGCAGCAGGAGACTGCTGTGTGCCACACTGGCAAGACTTGAGCTTATAAGACCTCAAAGCCCACCCCCCACAGTGACACACCTCTTTCAACAATGCCACATCTACCCTAACAAGGCCACACCTACTATTAGTACTAATCCCTATGGACCAAGCATTCAAACACATGAATCTATGGGGGCCATAACTATTCAGACCACCACAGGAATTGTGGGAAAGTGTTTATTCATCCCATATAACATGGACACCAACCACAGATTAAAAAAAACAAACGCCAAATCTAGTGTGAGTTTAAATCAATGAGTTTGTTGGTGATCAAAAAAGACTCAAGCAGTTACATCACCAAAAGGCCCATCCCTACATGACTGACCATTCAGTCAGTGAGTCTTAAATGTTTAACATTACAAAAGTATGAGGGGCCCACTCTCCTGTTTTGTTAAACTTCCTTCCCTGGAAATCTGAACCATGTATATTCCCTCGCCTAAAGGTACCATTGACAAACAATGATTACATGAAGCTCTCTGCAAAACTTATGGGCAGCTCTACCAAAGAGTCTCCTCTGCTCTAGCAACGGCTTCCTGCTGATGCGATCTTGGGGAGGAGACTTCGCTTTTTTTTTTTTTAACCTTTTGTCCTGTCCAGAGTCTTGTAACTTCAGCTAACTTCCTGGGTTGTGTGACCCGGCCCTCTCTTCTCTGCCAGAGCTAATGGATTCAGGACAACCAGTTACAAGACGCAGAGCAGCAGCAGGGGCCTGTGAGGCTGTCCAATAGCACCTAAGGATGGTTGTCATGAGAGGGCCGGCTCACACTCGTCCGACTCCCTTCTCTTCTTTCCCCCTGATGGTCTCCCTACTTGCCCTGCTTCCAGAGGCACACCTTTGGCTCCATGCGCCCTGGAAATTTGCTAACCTCCAAGGTATTCGCTTTCAACCCCTGGCAGTCCTCGCAGTGTTTGGCCTACGCAGACTCTTGACAGATCGCCCAGGCTCCCAACTGGCTCCACCCACAAATATGTGAATTTTCTGGCAAAGTGGACCTACCATTACAGAAGGGTCCAGCATTCTCTAGTGTGGCAAGGAGAAAAGCAGAACAGAACTGTTCGGAGGCCAAGCCACGGCCTCCAATCTCTGTAGCCCTCCACCTGCAGAGGATTCTGAAAAGTGACTTCTATTAAGAGAAACGTTTCTTTTTATTTTATTTTTATTTATTTATTTATTGAGGGGGGGTTCAAGACAGGGTTTCTCTGTAGTTTTGGAGCCTGTCCTGGAACTAGCTCTTGTAGACCAGGCTGGCTTTGAACTCAGCGATCTGCCTGTCTCTGCCTCCCGAGTGCTAGGATTAAAGGCGTGAGCCACCACCGCCCAGCTAAACGTTTCTTTTTAAATTTTAACTTCCTAATTGTTTAAAATCAAATGGCAGGGCGGGGTTGGGGTGGCATCCAAGGACTTGAGGACCGTTATTTGCTGTCTCAAGTCAGGGACTAGAGGCAGTGGGAACCGTTTCCACAAACAAAGTCCTCAGAGAAGACCCTTAAACTCAGCCCAAGTCTGGTCTCCTATCCACTCAAGCAAAATATAAACTGTCTCATCCCTTGCCGGCTCTGTGGCTCCTCCTGCCCTGTGCTGTTACACTGCTGGTGGGCGGGCCTGCCTCCTGCAGTGGGTGGGCCTGCCTCCTCTTCTTTCTGCTCCTTTCTTTCCTCCACTTCCTCTCCAGCAAAGCTCAGAGTTGGGAGTATTTACCTATCCCCTCCATTCATCTTTTTCTAGAAACAGTCCCTTCGATCATTAGTGCCTGGTAGCCCTCCGCTAGGGACTCAGACCCCAGAAATCCTTCAGAGGTCCTCCTTCTCCTTTCAAAGTGAATCTGCCCCTGGGGGGGGGGGGCAAGCATGTTGAGTTATGTGTCATTTTGAACAAACCTGTAGTGAACTTAGTGTTTCCCCATGGGCAGAAGCTATAGCCAGCTTAGCCTTCTACGGACAGTCGTCTTTTAAAAGGCAGATGCTGAAACCAATAGAAGTCAGAAGTGTGGGTCGACAGACTACAACCATGGATGAGTTCTGTGTCTGTCTTACCCTCATCTCCGAAACAGAAAACACTCTAGTAGTAGAAGGGACTTTGATATCATTTATTTAGTCTTTTTCCATAGATGAGTATATAGCATGATTCACAAAATCAAATGCTTCCAGAACTGTGTAATTCAGCAGAATATATCACTTTAAAAAAAAAAAAAGCAAAACAAAACAACCAGTTGCTCTTGAACCATTTTCTGGTAGTTTTTTTTTTTTTTTTTTTTTTTTTTTTTTTTTTTTTTTTTTTTTTTTTTTTTTTTTTTTTTGTGGTTCCTAAAGCTCATACCTAGAACTTCTACTTCTAGACAAAGTTGTGATTCTTTGTCCTAAACAACTTGTTCTATGCTGCTCACGTGGTGAAGATATTAGCAGAGTTTATCTATAGCCACCCTTAGAGATTATTCTACTGATTATATCAAATGATAGAAATGGAAAAACCGGCATTTCCGATGGTTAAACATTCTATGCTAAAAAGGTTGTTTGTCTTGCTTGTTATTAAGAAATATTTCCTCATAAAATGTGGGGTGTTGGGGAGTGAGCTCACCACCCCCCACCTTCTGTTAAGAAACAAAGAGTAATAGAAACCATTGTTGTCTATTTCTTTCACATGAGCACGTTTCATAAGCACTGTTTATGTTATGTATTGGATCCCCGGTTGCTAGATTCCTCCACCACTGATGCAATAAGCCAAATCAGACTGAATTAATAAATCCGGATTTAACAATCAGGGCAATGCAAAGCAGAGCAACCCCAGGTAGCCCTCGGGAAAGCAGGAGACAGAACAGCAGGTTTTAAATAGCTGGTAGGCACGGTACTAGGCATCCCTGGGGGAGGAGCTACTTTTGGTTGGCTTCCTTGGGGGGGGACAGAGTCTGGGGAGAAAGAGGTGGGGCTTCCACCTAATCATCCCAGACTCTTTGGGCTTATGGGTGGAGCTTGCACCAGAACAATTTTCTATTTCATTTTTTTTTTTTTTGCCAGGGGAGGGGAGGTGGGTGGCACATGCCTTGACCCATGTGTAGATGTCTGAGAACAACTTCAGGAGTCTTGTTCCACCACGAGGGTCTCGGGGGTAGGATTTAGGGCCTCAGGCACGGGGGCAAGCATCTTTGTCGACAGAGACATCTTGCCTTCCCACCCCCGTGTGCACGCTCCAGTTTGTGAGTCACTCCTTAAGCTCCCCAGACACAGCTAATGCGAGCCCCTTATGGAGCAGTTTTACAGTGTTTCAGTCCCTCTTTTGTGTCTACGTTCACCAGGTCCACAGACAGAAAAAGGCCTGAGCTAGGAAAATGACAGTCCCAGAATGAATGGAACTGTCCAAGCTCTATGGTTCAGCCACTAACACCTCTTAAGCATGGGGGCCGCTTGACACCGTTTCCTCAGAGCAGAGTGAAATCTAAAGGGTTGGCTGTGCTTTGACATTCAAACTGAACTGAAGAATACAAACAACATAGAACACCAGTTAGGACATATAGTGTCTACAACTACTTCCAGAGAAGAATTCTGCAGCAGGGAGTGGCATCTGGCCTCATTAGGAAGGTATCTAGGTAGGGCAGAGGACTTTAACAGAAGTCATAAGGGCATAAAGGTTAAAGAAGCTCCTAAGCAAAACCCAGTGCTGTGTGTTACTAGGGGGAATCTTCACCAAGAATGAAAAGGTTTTTTTGCGATGCTTGCAAATAGTTATTAGGTTGAATTTGTTTGGCTTTGTTTAAGGCAACATCTCAGGTTGCTCAGGCCGGCCTTGAACTCACTACGTAGTACTGCTTCTTCCTCTAGGGTACTTGGATGACTGGCATGTGCCACCACACCTGGCTTGCAAGGATCTACTTTAAGTCAAGTTAAGGCAGAGTTTGATATACAGGGCATTTACTAGTTGTTACTGTATGTCAGAGGGAAGCAAACGAGAAAGGAGTGGAGACAGAGAGACTGGCCTAATCCCGCGAAGTTTTCTGGGTCCTGGGAGAGTTGAAAGGTAGGATTAACTCACCAAGCAGCTGTGCTGGGTCCCACACTGTCACAGCTTGCCTCCCTCAGTTACAGCAACTTCTCAGAAAGCCAGAGGACTAAGAGCACTGTGGTACTGACAAGGGACCGGCAGGAAATGAAAGAGAATGCAGATTCCATGGCAGATTCGAACATATAGGAAAACCCAGGAGCAGGATGAAGAGTCGAAAGGCAAATTGCCAAGTAAATGGTGATATGATAATTGGTTATAAATATGATTCTGGTTACATATATAAAATATGGATAAATTAATTCTTCAATTAAGATACAGGAGATACGTTTGATATTCGGGAATGATGGAAATCCTAGAAGTGCAAATCAGAGTAAAACACCTGTTGCATGGAGCTAATCAGATAATCCTATGACTGTACTTGAACTTCAGCATTCTATAGTTTTAAAGGTTGAATTTCATAATACATGAATAATATTTTGATCAATTTTTCTGTTAACCTTTCAAGACATTTTCAACAAATTTTAAAAAGCTATGTTTCTGGGAGAAAATATTTGTCGCACGGTATCCACGATACGCAAATGATTACTGTGGATCACCTTAAGTACCAAATGTAACGGTAAGGCCGCCATAGGACCAACAGACTTGTTAGTTTTATGAAACTTGGGGCTCCAACATACAATTCATTTATTTAAAAGTTATATCTTCTTGATAAATTATTTTTTATTGATATGCAGTGGTCTTCATGTCTTCTAATCTGTGCTTAGCTAGTTATCCCAGGCTCTTTGGGGCTTCCATTTACTTGATAAGTTGACTTTGAACCATGAGATGTTTCTTAGAGGTAACAGATAATTGGGGCTAGGGTTTTCTTTTTTTAATTACTTTTATTGAGCCATATATTTTTCTCCATTCCTCTCCCATCCTTTCCCCTCCCCTTCAACCCTATCCCATGCTCCTCACGCTCCCAATTTACTCAGGAGATCTTGTCTTTTTCTACTTCCCATGTAGATTAGATCCATGTATGTCTCTCTTAGGGTCCTCTTTATTGTCTAGGTTATCTGGGGTTGTTAATTGTAGGCTGGTTTTTCTCTGCTTTATGTCTAAAAGTCACTTATGAGTGAGTACATATTATATTTGTCTTTCTGGGTGTGGGTTACCTCACTCAATATGATGTTTTCTAGATCCATTCATTTTTCTGCAAATTTCAAGATGTTGTTATTTTTTTCCCTCTGTGTATTGTTCTATTGTGTATATTTACCATATTTTCTTTATCCATTCTTACGTCGAGGGGCATTTAGGTTGTTTCCAGGTTCTGACTATGACATATAATGCTGTTATAAACATAGTTGAGCACAAGTCCTTGTGGCATGATTTGGCATCCTTTGGGTACATATCCAAAAGTGGTATTGTGGGGTCTTGAGATAGGTTGTTTCCTAATTTTGTGAAAAAATCGCCATAGTGATTTCCAAAACAACTGTATCAGTTTGCACTCCCACCAGCAATGCAGAAGTGTTCCCTTTATTCCACAGCCTCTCTAGCATAAGTTGTCATCAGTGTTTTTGATCTTGGCCATTCTCACAGGTGTAAGATGGAATCTCAGAGTTGTTTTGATTTGCATTTCTCTGATGGCTAAGACTGTTGAACATTTCCTTATGTGTCTTTCAGCCATTTTAGATTCCTCTGTTAAGAGTTCTCTGTATCCATTTAATTATTTGTTCTTTTGATGACCAGTTTCTTGAATTCTTTGTATATTTTGGAGATCAGCCCTCTGTCAGATGAAAGGGGACATAACAATAGACACAGAAGAAACCCAAAGAATTATCAGGTCATATTCAAAAGCCTGTAGTCCACAAAATTGGAAAACTTAAAGGAAATGGACAATTTTCTGGATAAATATTTCTTACCAAAATTAAATCAAGACTAGATAAGCAAATTAAATAGACCCATGGCTGCTAAAGAAATAGAAACATCATCAAAAGTCTCCGAACCAAAAAAAGTCCAGGACCAGATGGTTTCAGTGCAGAGTTCTACAAGATTTTCAAAGAAAAACTAATATCAATAATCCTCAAATTGTTCCACACAATAGAAACTGAAGGAATATTGCCGAACTCTTTTTACGAGGCTACAATTACCTTGATACCCAAACCACAGAAAGATATTACTAATAAAGAGAATTACAGACCAATCTCACTCATGAACGTTGATGCAAAAATACTCAAAAAAAAATACTGGCAAACCAAATCCAAGAACACATCAGAAAAAATACCCACTATGACCAAGTAGGGTTTTCTTTTTTAAGAATTATTCTCTTTATAAGAATGTGTATGAGACCGTGTGCTATGTGTGTGCAGGTGCCCAGAAAAGCCAGAAGAGGGTGTCCAGACCCCTAGAGCTAGAATTACAGGCACTTGTGGAATGTCATCATGGGTTCTGGAAACCAATTTGGTAACTTTGGAAAAGCAGCTAGAACTCTTAACTACAGCTTTCTCCAGCTCCAAGGGTCAAGTTTTTGTTTTGTTTTGTTTTGCTTTTTTTTTTTTTTTAAATCCAGTCAGCCAGTCTGATTCTCTTTATTGGTGAGATCTGAAACCATTTACAAGTAAGATTATAACTGAGAAATGTTTAGTGAGTCTTACAACTTTTCTGGTTATTATTTGTTCTTTTCTTTCTCCTTGTTAATACGAGATTTCTGCATTAGACATGATTAATTCCCTCCTTGTTCTTCTTTGCTCATATTTTCATGAGTGCATTCATTCCTGTAATCTTATGATTGAAACTGTCTTTCTTATCCCACTCAGTATACTATCTTTCACCTATCTTCTGGAGTATTGGCATGGAATCATGAGCCACATGTCTCGAAATGCTCTTTTTTTCCTCCACCGATCTTCAATATATCTTTGCTGAATAAAGCAACGATCTCAGCTGGCAGTTGTTACTTTTTGGACTTGAGCTACACAGTTCTCTGCTTCCCTGACTTTCATGGCTGCTGGTGAGAAGTCTGACCTTAGTCTGATATGTTGTTAAGTAAGTTGATATCTCCCACCCATCGCCGGATGGACAGATGAGAGAGATAGACATGCACTCACAGACAGACAGACAGACAGACACAAAGAGAGAGAGAGAGCGAGAGAGAGAGAGAACGCTTTGCTTTGCAGTTTTGACATCTTATGATATGTTCTTGAGAAATGCTTCTCTGGACCTGTCTATTTGGCATTCTAAACGCTTCTGTGTTTAAATGTCCATTTGTTTCTCTAGATTTGAGGGAATTTGTATGATAATTTCATTGAACAGATTTTCTATGCTGTTAGTAGTCATCTTCCACAGCTTGTGCTTCTCTCCTGTGTATTTTTGAGTTTGGTGTCTGTCTTAGTTAGGGTTCTGTTGCTTTGATGAAACACCATGACCAAAAGCGGTTTGGAGAAAAAAGGATTTGTTCTGCTTATGCTTCACGCCACTGTTTACCATCAATGGAAGTCAGGGCAGGAACTCAAACAGGGCAGGGATCTGGGGGTAGGAGTTCATGCAGAAACTGTGGAGGATTGCTGGATACTGGCTTGCTCTTCATGGCTTGCTCAGTCTGCTTTCTTAAAGCCCATGGGACCACCAGTCCAGAGATGGCCCCACCCCACATGGGTTGGCCCTTCTGAATAATCATTAATTAAGAAAATCCCATATAGGCTCACTTACAGCTCCACCTCATGGAGGCGATTTCTTCATTGAGGCTCTTTCCTCTCAGATCACACTAGTTTGTATCAAGCTGACATAGAAACTAGCTGCGGCTGTCTCTCGATCCTACTCCAGAGCTCATGCACAGTGGCAGCCGTTGCTCATTTTTTAAAAACTGGCATTTAACCTTGATCTTGTCCTCCATCCCTGATAGTCTCCCTTATGCTTTGCAGACTTTATTGATGAGCTTTTCACGTCCAGCATTGCTATAGGACTTTTTAAAGATAAAAGCTTCCTGCCTGAGCTTTCTGTCCATGCTGCTGGTTTTGCTTATTCATCTTGCTGACTTCCCCTCTGGATTGTTTCTTCTCCAGATCCTAGATCGCCTTTGCTTGCTCATATCCCTTCTAAAGTTACTGACCGGTTTTTATTAGTAAACTTTAGAAATCTTCACCCAGCATCTTATCCATTTTGGTATTTTGGAATTGGGCAGTTGAAGAGTTTGCAGGAGTCATGTGACTTTGATTTTTCATGGTTCTGGTGCTTTTGTGTCCATATTCTCACATCTATTCACCTGCCTGACTCTTCCAGTTTTAGTTGGAGATCTTATTGATCAACCTTCTCTTGTGGGCTCACTATCTATATTGATATATGGCTGTGTAAGTATCAATTAAGTAAGCCATCCAATTTGGCAAACTATCGGAAGTTATTCTTACTTCTTTGCCATTACAGATAGCAGTGAAAGAAGCTGGGTTTCTTTTTTTTAACCCAAAGAACTGTTTTGTTTTTTTTTTTTAACCCAAATAGGATTAGAACTACTAGGTCATGGGTATGCCGATGGTCTTGTAGCTTCAGGGAGTGGTAAAGTGTACATAACGTTTAATGCATCCTTGCCAAATTGCACTTCTAGGAAGTACAAGCTTATCGGTACTGTAGGTTTAAACCCTGTACTTCTGTCATTATCTTTTGCTGTCCATTGATAAAAGAGGGCAGGAAAAAAGTAGGTAGGAGTTACATACCCGCTACTTAACTGTGCAGTGTGTGCGAGCAATTGGTGGGAAATGTGGGCCTTTGGGGGCTGGAGTCTCATGCTTGGTGTTCCGTCTTCATGAGTGAAGACAGGGAAAGCCTTTAATGGATGGGATCATGGTCAGTTCAGAAGATTTGTATTACAAAATTGAGAGGTATTTTCTTTATTTCAGTCTTTCTGTTCTAGGTTCAAATATTTTGGAGAATACCTAGGAACTTTGTTGTTAACTTGCCAGATGATTAGCTCTCTTTACTGGGTTGAATAATGCCTCTTTCAGGGATGGATCTTGAGGAAATATTTGCGGTGAAGCAGGATTATATGGTTGAATTCCTAAAGATAGTCTCATCACCCCATCTGTTGCTTTTCCCATCTACTACTGGTTTCTATTTCATGTGGTGATTCAGAAATGTCTTTAAGTCATAGATCGCTTTGATAAAATGGGGGGAGGGGAGAAAGGAAGGCAAAAAGAAATAATCATCTTTACCAAAATACATTACCTACAAATATTTATATGTAGTTTTCAGAAGACTTAAAAATAAAATTTGAGGATTACCTGTTTATCCCTATTTTATGAACTGAACATATTGGTTCTTTTGACCATATCCTAAGTTAAGGGAAATTTATTTTTCTTCATTTATAAATTTGAAATATACAGTATCATCTGTATTTTGTTGTCAATTTAAAAAACTATTTACAATCCTTGAAATATCTAAACATTTAGAGTCAAATAAAGTCTATTTAAAATGACCTCTGCTCAAAAAAACCCCCTCCCACTCTTTTTGTTTGTTCTGCATATGGTCCAGAATCCCCCTCGAGATCACAGCATACACCCTCTGGATAAGCATTCATTTTTAATGCAGCTTCTAAAGAGTGGATGATAGCAGTTTGTCTGCCTTCAGTCCAGTGTTAGGTGAATACATTACCAGAATTGCTGTTCATAAGGCTGAACCTTGGGAATGCCCACTGTTCTCACCGTCTGGGCTCCTGTATAGGATTCTTCTCCCCGTTCTCGACATCCGGAGTCGGTGGCTTTTGTGATGTATATAATTCCATATGCACAATACCAAGTGAACAATGCTGCACGCACTGCACCAGCTCTTATCACGGTGTCTGGTGTGCACAAGCCCTTGTTTCTAACTCTTCAAGGAGCTACCGCAGGGATCTGGCTCTGAGACAATATGTGGCATAATTGCCACGGACACTTTGTGGTCTGTACATGAGACCCTGGAGAACGGTATCCAGAAGCTCACAGATTATGATTGACAAGAAGAACTGCCCAGTCCTGATGAAGCATAATCCCAGTATCCTGAGAGGTCAGGGAGAACCACAGCAAGAAGAGAACATGGTGATATCCTCCTCCATGACACAAGTAAAATTTTAGGAGACTTTAGCTTAGCAAAAGACCTTTAATTACAGAGTTGGGGAATATATGGCATGATCCAAAAGATTTCTAAAGCCTCAGAACAAATTGCTGGGGGTACTGAGTATGCCCATCTGCGGGCATCATTTCTAGAAAAGGAAGTGTGCGTCAACAGCTATTCAAATGTTCTGCAAACGGCAAGCGCCATCGCTTTGTGTTTGGAGTTCTGGATGCAGCCTCAGTGACGGTCAGGCCCTTCGATGCCAGAATGGACAAAAAAGCGTGCAGTTAGTTCTACAGAAGGTTATTCCTCAACCTTCTGCCGCAGCCTAGCTCCTCTACAGTTGGGAACTTCTTCCTGGCAGTCACTTTAATGTCTTCTCTCCGACACCAACACTGTGCTTCCTGCCTATCATCACAGTTATTTGTAGCAACTCCTTTCGTTGCTGCCCACACTGTGGTCAGTAAATCTCTTACTTCATACATCTACAGGTGACTCCCTGGGATGGGGGGAGGCCATAGGAGTTTAAGCCTTCATTTCTTCTAGAAGAGGGCGCAAAAGAACTCACGGAATATTGTGAAATAGCTGAAAGAAAGACAAACAGTAGAAGCATTCAGGGATGCTATGTATTTACGTCAAGGGCTGGCATCTTAGAATGGTGTGCATGTGCCAAGGATTTATGGTGTCGAGTATTTCATGGGCCTTTCAAGGATGGAGGAAATTTGTTTTTAAACGCTGACTACTTTAAAGACACCCTTGAGGGGCAGGCTCTTTGCTGTACATGTTTCACAGGCTCAGCAGAGCTGGCCTTTTTCCCACAGCAGTCACCTTCCAAAAGCTATCCCAGCGCTGTGGAAACAGACTGCCGGATATTTCAGAGCTGTGAGTCCTGTGGGAACGGCCTGTCTTTGAGGTTAGATAAATAAGCTGAAGTCATTTCTGACATGTTGGGGCTGTCTGCACAGAGTACACATTTGTAGTTTTGAGAGCCCGCGAAGGGCAGCAGTGTGAAGAATCCTGTCTGCAATCCTCTGGTCTCCTCAGTCCTTCGGAAGCATTTGCAAGTGTCATGATGTTTCTAGGTGTAAAGTCCCCGAGTTGGCCTCTTAGCAAGGGGGCTTTTGTCTCCCATGCATGTCTACAGCCTCGCTGCATGTTTCCTGTGTCATGTTCCTGCCAACTGTGGACATTCCCTGGCTGCAGGTTCAGCGCCACACCCTTAGCATACAGAGGCTTGGGTCCCAGTGTGCTTGTTTCTAAGCTGCGGCAGTTTCAGAGTCTGAACATTATAGAATCTTCTGGACCCACTTTCTGACCGGCCTGGACCCCCTTTGTTTTCGACTGCTGTGTTAAGCTGTCCAGGCGCACCTGCCCTCCACCAATCAGAAGCAGGACAGGAACTACTTTCCGCTAGCGGTATTGAATACCACGGATGCTTTCATCATTACCAATAGTTCGAAAATGGATGTTGAAGATCTGGGAATGGTGCAAAAGTATCCCATCCCCTGGCTGTCCCTGTTCCTGGCTTTCCTCTTGTCCCTTCCAATAGTTTGGTTTGCAGATATTCTAAATTCTCTCTCTCTCTCTCTCTCTCTCTCTCTCTCTCTCTCTCTCTCTCTCTCCTCTCTCTCTCTCTCTCTCTCTCTCTCTCTCTTTCTCTCTCTGCTATGTAACTCTTGCCTATAAGGACAGTGCCCAAGCCTTCCAAGATGCTCCAAAGGAAAAAAATGTTTATCCTCCTTAGAAAGCCAGAGTTATTAATATAAGGCCCCAGAGGATTTTCCTGGCCTTTCATTGACACATATATTTAGGCTGCTTTAACAAGCTTCATGTGGGTAAGCCACTACTCCAGGACGACCTAGGTGAGGGAATCTGGATGGTCTTCCCAAGGACTTTGTGCTAAATCAGAGGCCGTCAGCTGGAGCCACATCAGATTGCTGAAAGAAAAAGCTGTTTAGGAGGAATCTCACCTTGGCTTGCCCTCTTGAAAGTCAGTGTTCCACACCCCAGCGACATCACAGTCCAGTGTGGGGAACAGCACTGTAAATGTGGATTCCTTGGAAAAGGTTCTTACCTACTCAAGGACTGGTAATCTAGCCTGCTCATTAGGAATTGTGGGCTGGGTTTCAGTGCATGAATTTGGGGGAGAAACAGACATTCACTTGACCGCACTTGCCCCTGAAGTTATTACAGGGCATTATTCTGAAAATGACATCGGAAATGTAAATATCGGGAGAGATAAGATTATAACCCTTTGTAAAGGATATAACTGTTTACCTTAAAAAATAAAATGCAGTCTTCTTAGCACATCTTCCTTCTCATTTTTATTTATTTTATTATGTGAATGTATCTGTGCATGTCTATATATGTGCGAAGGCACCCTCAGAAGCCAGAAGAGGGCATCAGACTCCTTGAACTGGGGTCATAGGCAGTTATGAGCAGCTAGACTTGGTACTGGGAACTGAACTCAGGTTCCCTGGAAGAGAAACAAAGCATAAGATAAGGTGAGCATTCATAACTAATAATGAGTCTCCATGCCATGACTTGGGGCTGGTGGTCCAAGAAAACCTGCTGCAAGCAGTGATAGTACAGGTTTATCAAAAGTAAGAGTACAGGCATAGCATACACTCCATGGAAACAAGGATGAAACCTAAGTTGTCCCTCTGTTTTAGGGTTCTTTAAATGATTTTAGGGAGAGGGAGAAGCAAAATTCCCAGGAGCAGGGATGTGGTGGATCCTTATTCCGACTGACAGATGGATTATTATCTAACTTTGATCTGTGCATGTGCAGGTCCTATGTCCCATATTGTTAATTACCGGCCCCTCCATCATGCAAAGACAAGATGGTGAATAGAGGGTTTCCCTGATAGGTCAGTTCAACCAAGGCTTCATCCTCACCGTGTTTGAGCCCAATGCAGACTTAAGTTGGTCTTGTATAGCCCACTTTCGACCAGGCTTTTCCTCACTACGGCTCACCCACAGAAGGATAGATGCTGGATGTTACCCTACTGGGGAGAAGCAGACACATTTTCCAACGAGAATTGTTTATGGTTGCTGAGCTGTTCCAGCATTCACTTGCCTACTGAAGTCATGTCTAACCAAATGGGGATGGGCCATTTAGAGCAAGGGAGAAATCCTCGCAGAGCAGGATACCCTTGGCAAGCTGTCTGTAGCTATAGTTCCTGGGGATATCCTGCATGTCTGAAAATTTTTACAATCACTCATGGTTTTGCACAAAGGATTTTAGAATTTATTTGTGTTGCTCCTTGGCTGTACTATAGAAATAAATAATGTTTGTTCTTTCTTCCAGGGAGAGAGAGAGAAACACACACTTTCCCACTGAGCCATCTAGTCCCATAGTTGTTACCTTTATGAAAAATTTATATCCTGGCTGCAGTTTCCCCACCCTCCTCTCCTCCCAGTCCCTCCCCCTACCTATTCTTTGCCTCCCACCATCCATTCCTCCTCTTTTCTATTCAGAAAAGGGCAGAACCCCTGTGGATATTGACAAAACATGGCATATCAAGCTGTAGTAGGACTAAGCACTTTGTCTTGTATTAAGCCTGATCAAGGTGGCCCAGTATGAAGAATAGGGTCCCAAAAGCCAGCAGAAGAGTCAGAGGCAGACCCTGCTCCCACTGTTAGGAGTCCTACAAGACCAAGCTACACAACTTTGATCAGTCCCATGCAGGCTCCCTGGTTATCACTTCAGTCTCTGTGAGTCCCTATGAGCCCCGGTTAGTTGTTTCTGTGTGTTTTCTTGTGGTGTCCTTGACCTCATCTGGCTTCTACAATCCTTCCTCCCTCTCTTCAGCAGGATTCCCCCAGCTCAGCCTAAGGTTTGCTTGTGGGTTTCTGCATCTGCTTCCACCAACTAATAATGAAACCTCTTTGATGACTACTGGGATAGGGGCCAATCCCACCAATCTCATAGGCTGGGCAGACTGTAAGTCTAGGGTTATGTAGCCTGGTTGGTGTCCAAATTCCTCCACTGGTAGTCTTGCCTGATTACAAAAGGTGGCCAGTTTAGGCTAGTATCTGCTTTGGCTAGAAGTCTTAGCTGGGGGTCATCCTTGTAGATTTCTGAGAGTTTCCTTTGCACCAGGTTTCTTCTGAAATGACCCCCTTTCCAATAGGCTCTTTCAGTGCTCTCTCCCAACCCCAATTCCACCTGATCCCGTATATTCCCATCCTCACCTGCCCCGTCCACCTAAGACATCTCTTCTATTTCCCCTTTCTAGGGAGATCTGAATGTCCCCCTAGATCCCTCCTTGTTAGCTAGCTTCTTTGGGGTTGTGGATTGAAGCGTGGTTCTCCTCTACTTTACAGCTAGTATCCACTTCTGAGTGAGTACACACCATGCTTATCCGCCTCACTCTGGATGATTTTTTTCTTACTTCCATCCATTTGCCTTCATATTTCCTGATGTCACTGTTTTTAACGGCTGAGTAATACTCCATTATGTAAATGTGCCACATTCTCTTTATCCATTCTTCAGTTGAGGGACATCTAGGTTGTTTCTACGTTCTGGTTAGTATGAATAAAGCTGCTATGAACGTAATTGGACAAGTGTCCTTGTGTTATGATTGAGCATCCTTTGGGTATATGCCCAAGAGTGGTATCACTGGGTCTTAAGGTAGATTGATTCCCAGGTTTGAGAAGCCACCATATTGATTTCCAAAGTGTCTGTACAAGTTTGCACTCCCACCAGCAGTAGAGGAGTGTTCCCCTTGCTCCACATCCTCTCCAGCATTAGCTGTCATTTGTGTTTTGGATCTTAGCCATTCTGACAGGTGAAAGACACCATCTCAGAGACATTTTGATTTGGATTCCCCTGATGGCCAAAGATGTTGAACTTCTCTTTAAATGGTTTCTCTGTCATTTGAGATTCTTCTGTTGAGAATCCTCTGTTTAGGTCTGTACCCCATTTTAATATGATAATTTGATGTCTAATTTCCTGAGTTTTCTAAATATTTTGGAAATCAGCCCTCTGTCAGATGGGTTGGTGAAAATCTTTTCCCATTCTGCAGGCTGCCATTTTATCCTACTGATAGTGTCATTTGCCTTACAGAAGTTTTTTGGTTTCATGAACTTTCATTTACTAATTATTGATATTAGTGTTCTATTAAAGAAGTTGTCTCATGCCAATGTGTTCAAGGCTATTCCCCACATTGTCTTCTATCAGGTTCAGTGCATCTGGATTTATGTTGAAGTCTTTGATCCACTTGGACTTGAGTTTTGTGTAGGGTGATGGATACGGATCCATGTAGCGTGAATTCTAATTGGTATTAATAATAAAAACCCAGATTCAGATACAGAGGTTAATGCTGAAGGTCAGAGAAATGGAATGGCCAGCCACTAGAGAGTTCTTACTTCCTCCAATGCTCAGAACAAAGGGGTGATCCTCAGACTGCTGCCTCAGACTGAATCCTCAGACTGCTCCAGACAGACTGCACTGAGACCCTGTCTCCTCCTTCCTTACATTCCTCTCTCTGCTCAGTCATATCCCTCCTATCCCCACCTCCCTAGTGCTGGGAGTAAGGGTGTGTGATCCCAGTTGCTGGGATAACCTTTGTGTGAGCTCTGTTTCTCTTTTAAACTGGATCAATTCTGTTTAGCTTAGGGTGGCCTTGAACTATCTGCCTCTATCTCCTGAGTTCTGGGATTAAAGGTGTGTGCCACCACTGCCTGGCCTCTACAGCTAGCTAGTGTGGCTACCTCTGAGTTCTGATTCTCAGGCAAGCTTTATTTGTTAGATTATAAACAAAATATCAACACAGATTTGCATTCTTTTACATGCTAACATCTGGTTATACCAGCATCATATGCTAAAGATGCTTTCTTTTTTCCATTGTATATTTCTGACTTCTTTATCAAAAATTAAGTATCCATAGGTGTGTGGATTTATGTCTGGGTCTTTGATTCTATTCCATTGATCCTCCTATCTGTTTTTATGCCAACACTATGCAGTTTTTATTACTATAGCCCTGTAGTAGAGCTTGAAATCTGGGGTGGTGATATCTCCAGAAATTCTTTTATTTTACAGGATTGTTTTAGCTGTCCTGATTTTTTTCATAGGAAGTTGAGTATTGTTCTTTCAAAGTCTGTAAAGAATTGTGTTAGAATTTTGATGGGGATTACATTGAATCTATAGATTGCTTTTGGTAAGATGACCATTTTTACTGTGTTAATCTTACTGACCCATTAGCATGGGAAATCTTTCCATCTTCTGATATCTTCTCCAATTCCTTTTTTCAAAGACTTGAGGCTCTTGCTATACTTGCTTGGTTAGAGTTACCTGAAGATATTTTATATTATGGCTATTGTAAAGTGTTTGTGGACAACTGTTGCAGCTCTGGGGGAAGGGTATCCTGACTTGTCGGGAAGTCAGGCTACACTTGAAACTGGGTTACGATAGGGGATGGTCTCCCCGCAAGACATCCTGCTCCTCTCCCAGAGAGAACTGGTGGAACTGAACTCTGCTTTGTTCCCCTAAGGGAATGTCCTAGCAGAGCGATTGGTTTCTTCTGCTGCTCAGCTACACCCCAAGATGCTGCTTCTGATTCACTCTGATAGAGGGGAAACCCCTGCAGAAATGTAGCAATCTCCTCTGGTTCTGGCAAAAAAAAAAAAAAAGTTACTTTTCTTGCTCTACTCCTAAGGGAGTTTCCCAGCAGATCTAACTGCTTCTTCTGGGTTTTTTTTTTCTGCTCCGGTCCCGCTAAGGGACCATCTCAGCAAAGGTTCTTCTGCTCTATGCTGAGGAAAGAAGATTTTCACCCAAATCTCTTAGGAAGAGATGTATTTGTCCGGGAGACTGGCTGCCTCCGCAAGGCTGGGAAAGGACAACCAGTAACTGAACAGGCAGAGGGGCTTATATAAGACTTCTTAGTGGTAGAGTTTTCCCAGGGAGAAGACTTTCTGCTCATGGATAGGTTAGTTGGTCAGGGAAAGAGTTGGCTTTGGTTTCAGGGCCAAATTACGTTTCTTCCATTGGTCCTTTTTAGCTTTTTGGCTCTATTTTCAAGACTAAGGTTTATTTCTTTTACTAGCTCTTGTTCTAGGACCAATGTGCGTTTCTTTGGCTCTGGGTTCAGGGTCAGGGTGCGTTTCTTTGGCTCTGGGTTCAGGGCTAAAGTGTTTCTTTCACTGGCTTGAGTTTCAGATCCAGGGAGTGTTTCTTTCACTAGCTCTAGTTTCAGGACCAGGGTGTGTTTCTATAATATTGTTTGGCTGATTTATTTCTTAGCCCTTTTATTGTTCATATATAGGAGGGCTACTGACTTTTTTTTTTTAGTTAATCTTGTATTCAGTCACTTCACTAAAGGCGTTTATCAGCTATAGGAGTTCCCTGGTAGAATTTTTGAGGTCGCTTTGTATACTATCATATCATCTGCAAATAATGATACTTAGATCCTTAAATCCTTTCCAACTTGAATCCCCTTGATCTTTTGTTGTCTTATTGCTCCAGCTAGAACTTCTAGTTACAGTGAATAGATATGGAGAGATAGGACAGTCTCATCTTGTTCTTGATTTTAGTGGAATTGCTTTTTAAGTTTCTCTCCATTTAATTTGATGTGGCTGTTGGCTTGCTGTATTTTGCTTTTTATTTTGTTTAGGTATGTCCCTTGTTTCCCTGATCTCTCCAAGACTTTTATCATGAATGGGTACTAGATTTTGGCAAAGACTTCTTCAGCATTTAAAGAGATGATCATGTGGGATTTTTTTTCTTTCAATTTGTTTATATGGTGGATTACAATGACAGATTTTCATATGTTGAACCATCCCTGCATGTCTGGGATGAAGGCCACTTGATTGTGGTAGATGATTTTTTGATGTATTCTTGGATTCAGTTTGCAGTTTATTGAGTATTTTTGCACTAACATTCATGATTTGCACTAATGTTCATGATTTTGGATTTGGTTTGCAGTTACTTTATTGAGTATTTTTGTACTAATGCTCATGAGGGAGATTGGTCTGTATTTCTCATTTTTTGTTGAGTCTTTGTTTGGTTTGGGTATCAGGATGACTGTAATTCTGGTAGGTCTGCCTTGAAATGTGACTTGGCCCTTTTCCCTTGCAACTTTTAATATTCTTCCTTTGTGCTGTATGTTTAGTGTTTTGATTATTATGTGATGTGGAAACTTTCTTTTCTGATCCAATCTTTGGTGCTCTTTAGGCTTCTTGTACCTTTATAGGCATGTCCTATAATTTTCTTCTATTATTTTGTTAAGTATGTTTACTGGGTTTTTGAGCTGAGATTCTCCTTTTTCTATTCCCATTATTCTTAGGTTTGGTCTTTTCATGGTATCCCAGATTTTCTTGATGTTTTCTGTTAGGAGTTTTGTAGATCTACCATTTTCTTTAATTGATGAATCTGTTTTTCCTGTTGTATCATCAGTGCCTGCGATTCTGTCTTCCATCTCTTGAATTCTTTCAGTGATGCTTACACCGAGTGACACTTGTTCCTATTCGCTTATCCAGATCATCCATTTCCTGAATTCCCTGTTTGTTTCTTCTCTATTGCTTCTCTTTCTATTTTCATGTCTTGATTCATTTCCTTCACCTGTTTGATTTTCTTGGCATTCTTTAAGGAGTTTGTTGTTTTCGTCCAATTTTTTTGGTTGTTTTTTTCCTCAGTTCTTTAAAGGAGTTTTTCATCTCCTCTTTAAGGACCGCTGGCATCCTCATAAAATTGGTTTTAAGATCATTTTCTGTGTTTCCGTTGTGTTGTAATATTCAGGGCTTGCTGTAGTGGGATGGCTGGGCTCTGGTAGTGACATAATGCCTTAGCTGTTGTGTTCTTACATATTCATGTAGGCATCTGGATTTGGAGTGATTATAGGTCTAGGTGCCCAATCGTTGTTGGATGCATGTTTTCTTCCTTGGTTTCTATTTCCTTTCTGGTCTTCTGGATCCCATGGCCAGTGGTTGAATAGAGGGAATGGACTTCTGATGGCCTGGATGGGCTCTGATTCAGCAGGGGTTGGTGCCCAAGTTTGGGGCTGAAGTTCTGGCTATGTGTATGATCTGTGATCTGGCTGGTGTCCTCTGGGTTTCAGATGCTGACCTGGCTTCTGGTGGGGAAGAAGGCTTCGCCTAGTTTTCAGGGAACTGGCCTGGTATCTGGGGTTCAGGATGCTGCCCTGTCCTCTGGGGATCAGGATTCTGGCCTGACATCTATTAGCATGGGAGGTGGGAGGCTTCCCCAAAGGTGTGGGCCAGGATCAGGTAGCAAAGAAAAGAGGAACATTTGTGGTCATGCTGGGTGGGAATTGAGTGGGTTGGTTGAGATGTTGGCTTTCCTGGTTTTCAGGAAGCTGGCCTGGCCTCTGATGTGGTGGAAGGATTGTTCCAGAGAGGTAGACCAGGGTCAGGTGGCAAGGAGAGGAGGGGCACTGGGGGTAATTGTTAACTTTTTTAATTGAACACCTACCAAAATTAAATCATCTATGAGAGTGATGGAAACAAGATAAATAAGGTTCATAACTTCCTCTAAGTTGATAGCAATCAATAACTACTATACATCCTATATTTATTACATATGTGTATACACACACACACACACATATATATATATATATATGATCTTGTTTGATACCATAACCAAACCTTCCAACAACTATAAGCTGCTTCAGAGGGAATTTATTAAGAAATGCATTAGAGCTACCTACATTCTGGTTAAGAGATGTTCTGAATCTAATTACATGGCTCTGAATCTCATTTTCTGTGTTTAATAGCTGTGACCTTAGGAAAGCTTGGCTTTTCTATGTATCTGTGTACAGAAGAAGCTAAAAATATCTATGTCCTTGTCATTTGCATGATCTGGCTGTTTAGGGTCAGCCTAGCTTTCTCAACACCATTTGATGTTTATCAATGTGTTCCTTTTATAGTGCAGCTGTAACAAATGACTGCAAACTTACAGGCTGAAGACACTACTAATTGATTATAATATAGATCAATAGGTCAGTGGAGTGTGGTTGGGCTCACTGCTCTATCTGGAGGATCAAAGGTCAGGTGAAGGTGTTGTTGAGGGTGAATCCCTGTCTGGGGCTCTGGGGATCCATCCCCTTCCCGTTGTTGGCAGAATTCAGCTCCTCATTGCAGGACTCAAGGGCCCACTTGCTTGTTACTGTCAGCTGGAGGAAACTCCTGGATCTTCCAAGATACCTGCGTTTCTTGGCTCATGGAGCCTTCCTTTCAAACTCAGCAGGGGAAGACGGTGTCCCTCATCATGTTCTTTGGCGTTGTCACTCCTCCTCCTCCTGCTTTTCAGCTCTAATCACTTCGCTGCTTTTCAGGACTCATAGCACAGTATCGGTCCTTCTGGACAAGCATCCTCTTTTAAGGCCATCTGACTTGTAAACTTAGCCAAATATGCAAAACCCCATCACACCAGTGCTTATACTACAGTCCTGGGATGCGGACTGTAACCTAAGGGGTCCAATCAGAGGATGAGAATCTTAAGGCAACACCTTTGGAAATCCCGCCATCACACACAGATGGCACAAAGCCACAGGAATAAAGATGAAACCCCAGAGAGCCACCAACTCGGACTAGGGTTTTGAAGCCCTCAAATATTACATCTAAACACGTTAACATTCCTGTTGTTATTTCGCATTCCTTCTGCACTTAAAGCTGCTGGAATCCAGTGTGAGGTCCAAAGTTAACAAAGTAACAGATGAGGAGAGCAGCACCTCCCTTCCCACCCCAGGCAGCAACTTTTCCACTCTGTTCCAACTTCTTTGAGCATCAATTGCATCTTTTTTTGGAAAATATATTCTTTCCTTGTATAAATACATACTGACCGCAGTTTTCCCTCCCACCACTCCTCCAAAGTCCCCCCCATCTACCCTCATCCCTAATATCTCCCCCTCCAGTTTTCCAGTTTCCCTTCAGAAAAGAGCAGATCCCTGAGACAAAAGCCAAACATGACAAGAAAAGATACAGTCAGACAAGGCAAAAGCCATCACTTTGAAGGCAGACAAGGTAACTCAAGAGGAGTCCCAACTGATGGTAAAGGAATCAGAGATATACCCACTCCCACTGTTAGGAGTTCCCACGAAACACCAAGCTAACAGCCATAACATAAACGCCGAGGGCTGCTGCAGGCCCTTGCAGGCTCCGTGATGCCACTTCAGCCCTTGTGAGCTCATATGTGCCCTGATTAGTTGATTCAGTGGGTCATGTTCTCCTGGTGTCCTCCATCCCTTCTGATTCCTATATTTCCAACCCCTATTCCATGGGAGTCCCCTATCTCTGGGGGCGGGGGGCACCCCACAGAGACTTCCAATTTATACTTTCTTTTAACATAATATCTGACTATGGGTCTTTGCATTTGCTTCCAGAGTAAGCCTCTCTGGTGGTGACTGGACAAAGCACAGATCTATGAGTATAACATCAGTAGGAACCATTTCATTGTGTTTTTTTTTTCTTTTTGACCAGTTGTGTTTGGTTCTACCCTAGGTCACTGGACTATCCAGTCTCTGGTTCTTGGATATCCAGGCAGTGCAGGGCATGGGCTCCCACTTGTAATATGGGCCTCAGGTTAAACCAGACATTGCTTGGCCAATCCCACAAGTTCGAGGTCACCATTTCCCTGGCACATCTTGCGAGGGTTTTGTGGCAGGGTTGGTATCCAATTTTCTCTTTTGGTAGCCTGCCAGTACCTCCCCATGCCAAACAGACTAGAATGGAAGGGTGAAGGTTCATTGCAGGCACCAGCTCAATCTCTCTATGTTCAATGAGTGGTATGGATGCTGTCCTTGGCAATGGAACCCTGCTGTCAGTTTTTGGGAGCAACCCTCTGTCCCAGCAACATCCTGAGTTCTTTAGGGATCTCCATGGGAACCCCTTGGCCAACAACTCAACCAAATTCAGAGCGGTCCCGTCACCGGCAACCTTGCCTGACTGCAAACGATGGCCAGTTCAGACTCCATAGCCACTATTACTAGCCCTCCTTACTAGGGCCACCCTCATGGATTCCAGGAAGTTTCCACTGCATGAGGTCTCCACCCTCCCCCACCCACACATATGCCCTCTAATTCCAGCTGTCTCTCCCTGCTCTCTATCTCTGTCTCTATCTCTCTCTTATAAAAGCAACACAAAACAAAGCAAAAGCAAAAATCTTGGGTCTGGTGCAACACTTTAGTACAAGTATCAATCTGTAGCTTCTGCATGTATGTACGACATTTCTAATGTACGACGTAATGAGATTTTTCTAAAGACACACAGCAGATGCCCTAAGAGCTTGAATGGCCAGCTTGGTAGAGTGGATGGAACAAGCAATGCAGGACTTCCAAGGCTTAGTGGAGTCTTGGGCTATAAGATGGAGCACACAATGACCACCTCCTAGGAGGGAGGAGTGACAGTGAGAATTTGAAAAAGCCACCAGGCTCTTGGGCCATGCCTTCTGCCTGCTACAAGGCACTTTGGGCATGCTGTTATAATAGTGGTGAGGTGATTTCTGCAGAAAGCCATTCCATGTTCTCCCCCATCCAGAGCACTTTAGGAGGAGAGAGATCCCTCAAACCAGCTGCCTCGTTCAGTCCCAGGCACCACTGAGGCACCCTTCACTCTTAAGAATCAAGTGAAATTGCTCTGATTTCAATAACCCAGCAAAAATGCTAATACTTCTCGAGATGTGGTTGAAGCAATGTCTTCAGGTCTTCCTTCATTCTCTGTGCCACCGTCTCCTTTTCAAACCACTTCCCCACCGACTTGCCCAACTTAAAATCCCTTCTGTTCCCAGAGTGAGGCAATTTCACTGGCTCCTATCCCCTAGTCCCATGGACCAAAACCTTTGCTGCACCACGGTTTCTCATGCATGTGCCATAAAAATGCAATCAGCCGTTTCCTATTGGCTATGACTTCCCCAGTTCCTGACGTGTGCTCCAAACACTAAATGGTATTTGTCTCGCCGTTCTGTGGCCCTGTTCCTAAAGGAGTTGCCTTTGTCATATTTGTTTTTGTTCCCAAGGTGTCCCTCAGCCTCATGTCACTTGGTTGAAGAGAGGAGGATCTCTGAGTGATAATGTTTCCTTGCTTTTCAATGGATCCCTGTTGTTGCAGAGTGTTTCCCTTGAGAACGAAGGAGCCTACCTTTGCACAGCCACCAATGCTCTTGGGAAAGCGGTGTCAACCTCTGTGCTCCACCTGCTGGGTGAGTGTCCCATTCTCATTGTTCCTGAGGTGTCCTTTATATGTAAAACGCAGGGCCAAGACGTGTGGACATTGGAGTCAAAGTGTGAATGACACAGGTGTTTCCCGGTTCTCACCCCACCACCACTGCCTACTTAAAGTCCCTTCTAACACCCTGTCACACCAGTCCTCAGAAGGTGGTGACCCTGAAGCTGTTCTTCTTCTCAAGCAACATGCCTTTTTCTGCCCAGAAGTAAGACTTTACATGTCCTGCTTCAATGACTAATTAACTCTCAACCCCAATCATATGTGGCTGCTGGACTGAGGTCTGTTTTAGTCAAGATGATTTCTGGTGCTGTTAAATGCGCGTGCGCGCGCGCGCACACACACACACACACACACACTCACAGACAGGCAGACTCAGACACACACCCATAAAGGCACACACGCGTGCACACACCCACTTACTTCCAGACCTGTGTGAGCCAAAGCACCCAGGCACACGCAGCGATCTGTTAGGAAAAAGTTCCTCTTCACAGCTGTCTTCAAAAACACTCAGCAGAATGGGAAGTTGATGGTTTTTGCTTGGTAAGATGTGTTACACATTGTTTCCTCAGAACGAAGAGGACTGGGCAGTAAGACTGTATTTCCTAAGGCTCAGAAAAAGCGTGTTCTCCAGGCATCCAACGGCAGAGCAAACGGTGACAACTCAACTGGAGAGCCCCTGCCTCAAGGTTTGGAATTTTGACTGTTTACAGACTTTCCTTTCTGGGGCATGTATTTTTTGCTGAGTGACTCTTTGATTTTCTCTTTGCAGTCTGTTCCTGAGCATTTATTTACTCAAGCTTTTTCCTTGCTCCTCAGCCTTTGGTAGTTCAATATATTCCTTTCACAGTGGAACAGGTTTTGCAATGAGGCCGCTCACGGAGCTCATATCCTTAATACACGTCATTATTTGTGATGATGGCGATATTGATTTTCCAGTTTCCAAACTATCATCACCTGAATAAATACCAACAGAAGGAAGTTCTCCATGAGTGGTGGGATCCCTTCTTTCATTTTCTAATTCACACACCAATTTCCCATACATCCCAACTTCTCATGCATTGGTCTGCGATCCAGGGAACCTACACCAGGTGTTCCAAGCTTGTAACCCACTTCAGAATGCCAAGGGAAGTAAGGTAGAGGTAAGAAAACCAGAAAGGACAGTCAGGAAAACTGATGATGCTCTCAGCTCCTGGTTTCTCAAAAGTAGGTTGTGATGGCCCAAGGACAAACCAAAACTACTGTCAGGCCACATGTTTTGCTATGTGGACTAGTTAGAGCTATGATGTCACTTCGGGATTTGAAATTCTGAGGAGTTCCTTGCAGCTGAACCATTTATCATGTAGAACATAGTCTTGTATATAGTTTCTATGAGCCATGCTTCCTGATATTCAAGGGAGAGGATAGGAAGGGTAAATGGTGTTAAGCTGTCCACATGTTGCTGATAACATCACTACTTAAGACAGTCATTTAGATGTAATACTCTCATTATTACAGTCAATTACTTATTCATTTGGCATTCAGTGATAAGTGCTGAGCACTTGTTTTTCCTAGGTAGGGCTGCTGCACTATAGTCTTGGTCTTTGAAAAGTTTGCAGCCCAAGAGGGAGACACGCACGTGAACAATTGTTCTGAGGCAGTGTAGTGAATACGACGAGAAAAACACGGTCAAAGCGCAAGGGCATTGCCGAGGAAGAGGCCCAGCTTCTTCCTGGAAGGTGTCAAGTAGGTTTTCACATGCGTCATGACATTTGTTCTGGGGAGGGAAAGAAGGACCCTCCGATAAGAGAAGCTAGATTGTGAGAAAACATTTAGCTATTGCATATGCCATGGGCAAAAAGACCGTAAGAACCCCTGCAACAAATAAAACAGCAGCTGTTCATGAGGCCAGTGCTACTGGAAGGCCAAGCCTTTGCTGTAGACGACACTTGGCTTATTGGGACTATCTATGACATTTTAGCACCTGTACCCAGACTTGTACCTATGCAGAGATGTATTCAAATACTTAAATGTACCTGCTTCAAAGTGTGGCAGCCCTTCAGTGACGAATTAGGCTATTACTTTATAGAGAATTATTTGTTCACCAATGTTGCTTCAATGACTCATATATGGCATACCCTGTCCTCACGTTGAATAGGACAACATGTATGACTCTGGCCTTCTGGTAGGAAAGATGGACAAGAAATAAGTAAACAAATGTGTGTTTATTTTTCTGTAGCTAAGTACTAAAGAGGGAATGATCAGATCAATAGAGTACGTAATGTTTGGTAGTGACTGCTTTGGGGAAGATAGTCAGGACAGGCCTTCTGGGGAGGAGCTATGTGAGCCTGAACCTAATGGAGGAGGTGAAGCCCTCTGTGCAGCAGGGTGAGAGAGAGGTATTCCCAGAGGAGGATTAATCAGTGCGAACTACACATGGAAAGTAGTGTGGTGGGCTTAAGGAACAAAATGAGCATGCATGTACTGAGGGTACAGGAGGGGAAGGGAGTTGCTAAGAACCAGCCACCCAGTCCTTCAAGGGTCAAGTTAAAATGTCAAGAGTTAGCAACATGTTTCATATGGGAGTGCCAGGCTGCGGTGTACTTTCCAAACGCAACTGGAAAAAGATTGGCAGAGCCTCTTTCCTCATTCTAATGATCTCCCAACTGAGTGATTTCGGTCTGTCTTTAGCAGGACCTATTTCTGATGAAGAACTGCATGAAAAACATAAGAAACTCCTTCAAGCTAACAGAGGCCGCCACTCCCCCATTACCAAACAGTACACAAAAGTCCTGACAGACTCTTCGTTAAAAGCAATGTACAAGTGTGCTGTGTGGCCCTGTTCCTGGGGAGACCTGAACAAATGTCTGCTCACCACAGATAGGGAACTGACAGAGACCAACGTAAGGATAACAATGAAGTGGGGCTTGGTGAGCCAAAGAGCTTACTTACAGGAGTATGGGAGAGGCCTACTGCAGGAATAGGAATGACTCAAAGGGACCTGCAACACTGAAACCCGGTGACATCTGGGACCTGGGAGCTCACTGCAGGACTTCAGGCAGCCCAACAGTCTGAGCATCTCTTCAGGCAGCCTGGCTGATGTGAGCCTCCTCAGCAGTCCTCAGTGCTAATATAGACTTGGGAAAGGAGGAGTTCTGTGCATCTCATTGGTTTCAGTGCCTTAAGTCCCTTTAGAAGCTCCTGGGTCTCACTGAACCTTGGAGAAAATTGCTACACAAGGAGGCGGCCCTGGGAAAGTGCAGATCAAAACCAGGTGATGCAAATTCATGCCTACTAGAATAGCTGAAAGCAAAACCATGAACTAAATTCCAGCGAGCGATCTTTCAACTAAAGCTTCCATCTGATGGTGAGCTGAGACCACACATGAAGAATGTTGGACACTTCATAGTTACACATACACCCATCCTCGATCCAGAAATTCTACTCACCAGTATTCATTCAAACAGAGCGAAAACATGCTCACAAAAAAGGGTTTGAGAGCTGTCATAGCTGTTGACAGCAGACTATGATGTATTGAGAAATGGTGTATTAGCAGTAAAGGAAGATGCACCGTTGATACTTCCAATGACATTAGTGTATCCCCAAACATAGTATACTAAGTAAAGGAAGCTAAATACAGAAGCCCAGGAAGAAGCAAAGTCAAATTATACTGTTTGTTTTTGGCTTTTTTGTTGTTGTTGTTTTTTGGGGTTTTTTTGTTTGTTTTTGTTTTTGTTAAAAGTGTGGTCGCCTGAGGGGGAAAAGGGCTGGCTGGAAAATGGCACAACGAAAGCTTTAGGATGTTAAAAACATTGCTCACCTGCTGTGGATCACAGAAAAAGACTTTAGGCAATTGTGAAGCTCATAAAATTGAGATCTGAGCACTTTCTTTCACATAAATTATACTTTAATAAATGCCCAGTCGTTTTAAAGAAAGGCACATGCACCCTGCCTTGCACTGAGACCCGGAGTTAGGCTCATGCGAGTTCCGGTCTCCTTGACACATAACAGACGCTGGGCAACTTACTTAGCCTCATTCAGTCTCTCCACCCCCCGTAAATAAAAATAAAGTTAGTGGCTTCATGACAGAACATGGAAGAGTCAAAAAAATTAATTTTTAAAGTGTCTAACCCACTACCTGTTCACCCTGGAGAGTCTCAATAAATAACCACATTGAAAAAAAGTACTGTTTTTAAATAAACTATGATTCTGAGAGTCCAACTGAGATATAATTTATGGTTCTGCTCTACAAAAGATGCCATGTGCAATTTAAGGTAAAAAACTCAAAACTCAGAATGGAAAAGAGTAAGTTTTGGAAGCCATTCCGTTCTGTGAGAGATCATGTGGACACAGCTGGTAGTGATCAATTATTCACCATCATTGCAGGGAAATTTGGCATTCTCTGTGGCCGTCCACAAACCTGTCATCATTGCGTCCTACCTCATCGTCTACCGCGTGTCGGCGGGAAAGCGTAACACAAAAGCTGTGCTTACTGGGGGCGCTTGGCTTCTCCTCATCTAAAGGAAACCCCATTCTTACCTTTCCAGTTGTCTCTAGAGCAAATCATTTATGCAGTTTTAGGGCTGATGTGATATTTGGGTGAAGAATTCATGGAAAAGTAAGGGTAGAGCTCTGCTCAGAGAACACTGGGGAAGCACTGGCCACCCGATGCCTCCTTCCTTTCTCCTGGGTTTCTCTGGTAGTCCTAGCTGACTATCTCCCAGGCTGAGCTCCAAAGAGCCCCTTCTGGCTGCTATTTCCAGTCAGCAAGTACAGTAGAAACTCAAGAGAAAGTAAGCCTCCCCAGGTGCAATGGCCTTTCCTGTGTGTGCTACTTAAAATGCAGGTAGGTAGCTAACCCCAGAACGGTTCATGGCGTTATTTTGCCCTGTTGCCTCCGGCGCATCATCCTTTCTTATTCGGGATTGTTGGTGACATTTCATTTCCTTTTCTGCAGAGCCTTTTTGGGAACCCGGTAATTGGACGCATTGTTCTGCCACCTGTGGCCCCTTGGGGGTCCGCCTTCAGAGACCACGGTGTGTGATGGCCAATGGGCAGGAAGCCAGTGAAGCCCTCTGTGGGTCTCACAGGAAGCCGCTGACTGGGTTTCAATCTTGTAACACCCGGGATTGCCCAGCAAGGTATATATGTTTCATCACTGTCTTACCAGTACACTAGATTTTACTGGTCTTGAAAGACACAGTAGGGGCTAGAGAGACAGCTCAGTGGTTAAGAACACTGGCTGTTCTTCCAGAGGACCCAGGTTCGAGTCCCAGAGTCCCCACAGCAGCTCACAACCATCTGTAAGTCCGGTTGCAGGGAAACTGACACCCTACTCTGGCCTCTGCAAGCACCAAGCACACACATGGTGAACTGACATACATGTAGGTAAAACACCCATACACATAAAATAATATAAAAAGTTACAGTAATTTCTTTGGGTAATAGCTCAGTCGCTATAATCAGAGAAAGGGTTAATGTGAAGTAAATGACTGAGTGTGTCACATAGCCTATCAGAGATTTGATCAAGTGACACAAAAATAAATAATAAAAAAACAACTAACAAATGAAGAGGTGTTTTTGTATTTTTGAGTTCAGATCTGTGAGGCAGGAATGATTTTTCAGCCCTAATTTTCTGATTAAAAGATGGCTGCCTAGTCAGGGTTTTGTTGCTCCTTGCAGAGAACCTCAGTGCCCAACACCCACGTCCATGGGTTCACAGCGGCCTGTAACTCCAGTTCCTGGAGGTCCAATGCCCTCGTCTGCACCCATAGCATACACACACACACACACGCGCGCGCGCGCATGCACACACACACACATACACACGCACAAGCACACACACGCATGCGCGCACGAACTCATGCATGCGCGCACGAACTCATGCATGCATGCACACATGTAAAACCATGAACACAGACATAGTCGTGCAGACACACACGTATACACTACTAAAAATGATAGACTGTTTTAAAGAGGAGAACCCTACTGGTGCACAAATGTCCACACCGCAGGCGGTTGCCCGTGCCTCAGAAGTCTGTGAGAAGCAGAGTTGCTATGTCAGACACAACAGCTGCTTTGAGGCATGTCCTTGGAAGGATTGTCAAGGTTGCAGACATTCTACCTGTCATGCCTTTTAGTAACTACTGTCATTTCTAAATGGAATATGTCATACTAAGAGTCACCCTGACGAACGCGTAAATCTCTTGATACGAAGCCACAGGGAAGTGTGTGCATTGACAGTTGGTGCACAGTGGCAATTCTCTATTAAACCTTGTAGGTGGCACACTCATCACTACATTGGTTCCCTGAGGGGAGGGGAGGAGGAAGACCAGAAGTCACCTACGCTGCAACCTTGTCCTGGAGAGGCATGTGACTTCCCAGGTCCCACCATAGAGTTAAGATCAGCAAATGAGCCTTTCGTAGCAACCCTTGCTAAGGTCCTGCAGCTTTTGTTCCTAGGTGGTTTACAAGTGTGTGGTCCGAGTGCTCTGTGTCTTGTGGCGAAGGATTTCACAGTCGGCAAGTGATGTGCACACAGACAAAAGCCAATGGGACTGTACAGGTGGTGTCCCCAAGGGCGTGTGCTCCCAAAGAGAGGCCTCTGGGGAGAAAATCATGTACGGTCCGTCTATGCGTTCAACAGGCCATCGACCCAGGAAACCAGGTAACCTTAGGTGTTGGCAGTGTTATCTGTAATCACCTCTTTGTTACTAATGAATTTTAGAATTGTTTTAGAATATCTAACCTGAATTCAGTGTTGAGATGGTATCAGAGGAAGTCATCCAGGCATAGAAAACAAAAACTGTAATTCCACTTACGCAATCAAGTCCATAAAGGCAGTGAATGGACCTGTAGTTTTAAAGAGCTGGGTGGCTGGGGAGAGAAGGTGTGACCTCAAGGAGTGCAAAGTTGTGCAAGATGAACAGGTTCTGGTAAGCCGTTATGCACAACAGTGTTTATAGCTAACAGTGCTGTAGTAGGTGGATACTTTAAAATTGTTTATAGGCCATGTATTCTCCCTTTTCTTGAAAATAGATCTTTTCTCCTTTATATAATATATCCTGATTATGGTTTCCCCTCTGCCTACTCCTTACAGTTTCTCCCCACCCATCCGGAGCCCCCTTCCTATCTCTCACTAACAGACAAGCCAGCTTCTAGGGG